>VZTY01022366.1:0-11800 GCA_013400935.1 Turnix velox | reverse complement strand
TCTTCTTTAAGAATTAATAAAAAAAATCTCCCCAAAAAAAAAAAAAAAAAAAAGAGGGGAAAAAAAAAGAAAAGAAACAAGCGGCTCTCATAAGCCCAGAGAAGCAGCTCCCCGTGAGCCAGGCAGGTCAGGTAGTGTAAATGAGATGAAGAGCCCCCGATAACAATGACTGGGACATGAATAATCAAAGCTGGGGTCCCTCTACTTGCAAGGGCAGGAGATTCCTAATTATGTTAATAGTTTTTAATAGACTAATTCCCACCGAAAAAGCCTTTGTAGGAAGGCGCCGCCTTTCTCCGTGGAGAGACGTGTTAAGGAACAGCGGGAATTGTGTTTATTTTGGCGACGAGGCGCGGGCCCTGGGGGGACACGCGGGGACAGGGCGGGCGTGGCGGGGGAGCAGGCAGGTAGGAGAAGAGAGAAGCACCTAATGAAGACCGAAGAAGAGGACTGCTGACAGCTCTGGCAGCTGATGCATGGGATCCATGCTAATTTCTCGCGGAGGCATTGATGGATCCCAAAAATCTTGACCACGCGTCCCATTAGCCTCTGTCTATGACAGAGGAAGAAAGGAATTAGAGCCCGGCGGCAGAGCAAGGATTGAGGGGGGCGGGGAGTAGGGAGAGAAGGGGGGTACACGCGCGGTGGGTGAGTGAAGGCTGGGGAACGGCCAGGAAATCTGAAGTCTCGTCAAAATGCGGCTGAGTCCACGCTGCTGTTGGGGGTGAAGTCTCTGCGTCGCGGCTGGGGGAGCTTCTGGAGGCCCCGGTTTGCTCCTGGGGTGGGGGTTTGCAGGGAGGACCCTCCCCAGCGTAGAACCGGCATTTCCTTCCCTCCTCCTTCCAAGAAAAAACACATCCCCAAATCAAACCCCTAACCTTCAAAAAACTGCTCCATCACTCTCGTAAAAACAGCCGAACCCGGCCGATTCCCCCTAGACCTCTCGTCCCCACGGATGGGAGGTGTCCCCGCGGGGAGCAGTTGCGCGGGTGCGGAGCCAGGAGCGTGACAAATGGGGCGGCGCGGCGGGACCGAGGGGGGGAGAAAGAGGAGGGAGGAGGTGTGTGGGGGGGGTTGTGTGTATGTGGGGGGAGCGGCCGCCCTGACAGACACGGGGGGCAATTATCACAGTGTGATGAAAGAGCCTCCGCCAGGATGTATTGCGCCGTTAATTACTGTCCCTTTTTCTCCAGGCTTCTAATGTGAGGAAAAACACGCGGTGACAAGTGTGGAAAAGAGCAAGCACTAAATTACCGTCAGAAAAATAAACGGAGCGCGGTGCTGTGTCGTGATTTACGGGGGCAATTAGGCACCGCCCCACGCGGCCATGGAGGACGGAGGAGCCCCTGCAGCATCCACCTCCCCCCAACTTCTCAAATTCCCCCGGGACTGACCCGAACCCTCCGAGCTCTTTTCTCGTGGCTCTTCCTTTTGCCTACTCCAAAAATCATAGGGTTGCAAGGGACATTCAAAGCCCCTCTAGTGGCACTCCATGCAGTGAGCAAGGACATCCTGCACTGGATCAGGTTACTCAGAGCCTCATCCAGCATGGCCTTGGATGTGTTCAGGGATGCGACCACCACCACCTACCCCCAAATCCAGAGCCCATGTTTGCAGGGAAGAGGTGAGTGCTGTAGGTTCATGGTGGCCAGGTGTGTGGGGAGATGAAAGACGTGAGGAAGTAAAGTTAGATGGAAAATACTCTGGGAGGAATAATACTGGAAGGGAAAGGGGTGGAAAAGCTGCCAAGGCTGGGTAAGGACATGTCTTCTGGAGGTGCTGTGGGACATTAAGTGTCCAAGCAGCCCTGTGGGCCTGAAGAAGAGCCAGCCCTGCCACTAACTGGGAGTGGACATGAAATATTAATAGTCAGGATAAGTGTGTTAATTTGAAGCTGGATGCAAAGAAAGTGTAATTGGTACAAATTCCAGTTCAGTCTGGGATCACAACTGTGAACCCTTCACCAGCATGTTGTGGGGTTTCCCAGAGGGCAGTTCCTGGTTTAGCATTATCCATGACTGGGACCACGTACCTGACAAGGTTACCTGGGTCTGAGAGCTGCCAGACTCTGATTTCTGTCTTTAGGGACAGCAGTGACACTGCTTTGCCTCAACTCATTCCTGGATCCTCTCGGAGTGGGTTGTGATTCTGTAACTTTGTTCCACTCTGTCTGCTCTCCTTGACCTATTCACACTTAGCTGGTTTCCTGCGCATCTGCTTTTATTCTCTAAGGCTGATTTGGTCACCCAGAGCTTGTGTCCATCCCCTGAGCCTGGCCTGGCTCCCGCAGGAGGCAGCAGTATCTGACTTCAGATGCGTGCTCCCATTAGACTTGCCAGCCCATCATCTGGCTCTTCCAAGGAGCTGGCACTTGGATCATGTGAGACAGCCTGTCCCAGCTCACTGCAACGGCTGGTGCCAGCCAGTTTTTCAAGAACTGGTGCCAGTAAGCAGGAGGAGAAAAGCCAGGGATTGCCCATCAAACAGATCGGCAGCCATCCCATATCTGCCATGAAGGGAAAAGCAGCAAGTCCCTCTTGATGTGGCACCTCATGGGAAAGGCAAGTGTGAGCCTTTCAAAAGAGGATGCAAGCTCAAAAGAAGATGAAGAGCTGCTGCAGGTCCTGGTGACCTTAGTAAGTGGCCTTCCTCCCCTGCTCTGGTTTCTCAGCTGGTGGGAAGCATGAGATACCTGCCCTTGGGAAGCACTCAAGACTTATGAATGGAAAACAGATCACAGAAGTGAAGCAGCAGTGTTTATTTTGGGGTCTGCTCTTGTCTGCTTCCTCACTTTTTAGAAGTGGCTCTCATGGGGATTTGGGTGTGTGTGCACACAAGGTGCTTCTGGTGCTCACCTATCCTCACAAAGCAGAACCATGCCTCTCCTGCAGGTTGCTGGGCTGTCTCCTATTAAGTGATGTGACCAGCATCTGTCTTGTAATTCTCTTCCTCTGACTGGAAAAAAACCTGTTTGTTTAGGTCCTTTAAATAAATATTTAATATCTTTCATTCTTGTCTAGTGGGCTGCTTGTTTTCATTATTGAAGGTGAGGTCAGAGTTCCTTGAGTAGGAAGTGGGATAGAGCAAACCCTCCATCCCATGAGAATTTCTTCCGTGTATTTCAGACTTGTTCCTAAGCAAGTGCTGTTTTCTGCACAGAAAGAGCCATGAAAAATAGAGCTCTGGCCAACAACCTTCCCTCTGCATCACCAGTACACCCTGAGTATGGCTCCATGGCTGTGCTGAAGGCATTGATGATGTTCATGAAGATGTGTTCAATGGGAAGCCATCAGGGATCGAGGAGGGAAGGTTTGTTCTGATCACAAACTGAAAGATAAATGCAAGTGAGGATCCCTTCTCAAAGCCCACACAAACATCTCAGGAGTAATTTTTTTTTTTTTCATGGATAGTAAATGTTTCTGGGGTAGGTGGACACAGCAGAGGACAACCATGAAGGGTGGGCTTTGACTGCATGCCTTGTCCAACTAGGTAGCTCCTAGGTGGGCGTGTAAGAGGATCTGGCCCACCCAGCACTCTTCCATTGTTGTCTCTGATATTATCTACATTCTCAAAGGTCCTCAGTGTTGTTTGGTCTCCTGTTCTGCTGTGTTTGGCCTTTCCTAACCACCAGTTCTTGGATAAATTGTGGACCAGCAGCACGGGTGATTGAAGAAAAGGGAGATTCTCCTAGATATTCCCTGAAGGTTCCCACATTCTACCTTTGGCAAAAACCTTCAAGGAATATCTAGGAGAGTCTCCTCTCAGCCTTCATCACCCATCCTACTGGAAAGAGATCAGTCCTGACCCTTTACTCTCCAGGCAAGTGCTGATACATGGGATTTCACAGTGCATGAAGATGGGGATCAGGGGCAAGAGACCATTTATGTCCTCTTGATGTGCACAGGGAGGCAGAAAGGGATGGAGTCTCTTTGAAACCAAAAACATATGGACTTTCCTGGGATCTAATGACAAAGAAAAGCTTTAGACTGATAAAGGGAATTGTGTGTTTTGTTAGGCAGCAGTTTTGGGATCGTGGCTCACACCTTTGCTGCTGTCTCACCTTTGGTGGATCAAAGGCCCTGTGGCTGCTGCTCTCCTGTGAGGTGTGCAGCAATAGGAAGAGGGGCAATGGCTTTAAACTAGAGCAGGGCAAGTTTAGGTTAGACATTAGGAAAAAGTTTTTCAACATGAGGGTGGTGAGGCACTGGCAGAGGCTGCACAGAGGGATGGTGGAGGCCCCATCCCTGGAGACATTCAAGGCCAGGTTTGCCAAGGCTCTGACCAGCATGAACTAGTGCAGGATGTCCTTTCTCACTGCAGGAGGTCAGACTGGATGGCCTTTGAAGGTCCCTTCCAACCCTATGATTCTATGCTTGAAGGTCCCAATGTGTGTTATCAACATTATTCTTATACTAAAAGCAAACTACAGCAGCTATTGGGAAGAAAATTAGCTCCATCCCAGCTGAAAGTAGGATGGGCTGGGTGGGGAGTGTCTTCCAAGAGCAGCAATCCCAAAAGACCTGCAGCAAGCAGATGGGTGCCACAGTCCTTTTATGCATTTAGGTTCTGTCTGTGTCAGAGCACCTCTGTCAAAGCAGCCCAAAGCCACCATGAGCCACCTCTGTTGCAGGGTAGAACTGCTTAATCTTGCGCCACATGAAACCATGTGAACACGTGGTCATCTTTGTTCAAATTCGTTGTCAAACCCTACATAATAATTGTTACCAATAATTTTTCCACTTTCATTAATTTTTTAAGAAATTTAGCCATAAGGTTTAAATAATACTCAAAGACTCTGGTGTTCTGGAAAATTTTTGAAAACACTTCTTCATAATTGTGTTCACTGTTTCATTAGGGATTTGTGGTTGGTCAGTGAAGCCTCCTCTGCTTGGAACAGCACTAGGGCTGTTGTACCGATGATATTTAGCAAGTCCAGGGGGAAGATGCTGAGGAGGATGCAGGAAAATAAGGTCAAGCCTTCTCAACCTTGAGTACAAGTAGTTTCTCTGTGGGGAAAGTGGTTCTTAACACAGAGGTTGCTGCTTTGCTTTGTTTCTCTTGCTTTTATTATTCAGGCATTTTTTTTCTAGCTGGAAAACCCTCCTAAACCTGAAGAAACAGGCAACAAGCCAACATGTTGTTCTGAGAAATATAAAAATAAAACATTTCTGACTGATTTCATGAAGGATGAGTTATAGTGGAGGAAAAAAAAAATTTTTTAGATGCAAATATATTATACTTCATTCTACAGTCCAGGATTGTATTTTTATTTATCTGAAGAGATTTAAGGTGGCCCAAACTGTTTGGATGGCATGTGGAAAGCATTCTATTTTGACAGAAGCTTGGATTGATTACTTTGCTGAGGGAGGGGAAAAATAAAAACAAAAAGAGTTTTATTTAAATCAACTTTAAAGCTTTATTTTAAAGGGTGGATATTGGTAGCTGGAGAATATGCTCTGCCTTTCCCCCTTGTGTTGCAGCTGGGCAGCCAAAGACAGCCTTGCCTTATTTATTTATTTCTTTCCTGCACAGAGGGGAGGAAAATATAGGTCCATGAATCAATCTAGATAATGGGGTAGGCTGGATGTAATAAATAATACAGTAACAACCCTAAACTAATGAGCTGTTGCTAAGGTACATTTCACAGGCTCATCCTCTATATAAAAAGTCACTAATAATCCCTTGGTGTAATCAGATGATAAAGCTTTGCCATAAGGCAACACCTGTGCAATTAAAGCCGCGGATTCTTTTGCACGTTTCATTAATTTCAGGATTTTGTAAAGGCACAATGACTACACTAATAATCTAGTCTACTTGACTCCATGTCTACTGGAAACAGGGTGTCTAATTAGGTAAAGGTAATTAATTAGAGATAAATGGAGCTAATCAGGCTCGGTTAACACTAATTCTCTGAATTAAGACATTTTGGGACACCTACTATTCCGCCGCCTTTGATGTTTCCCAACAAACACTGACTTGGAAAGGAGTCAGAAATCTAATAAACTGTGTTTATTCCATGGGAGATTGTGGCCCAATCCTGCAGCACCACTTGCCCCAATCATCTTGTTGGGGCCAGTGGCATTCTGGAGGTGTTGAAGGCACTGAGCAATGTGGTGTAGTGGGAGGTGTCCCTGCCCATGGCAGGGGGGTTGGAACTAGATGATCTTTAAGGTCCCTCCCAATACAATCTATTCTATGATTCTATGACTCTGAGCTGTGCCCATCCCCATGTGTTTGCTGGAAGAGGCGTCCCTTCCAACCATGGGGGCTGCACCCCTGGGAATCATCTGGTGTATTTTTACTAGCTTCTTACAGGCTTCTGATGGCCATGATGTTTTCCCCACACTTTCTGGGGAGTGTTGGTATTTGGAAGGGTCACCATAAGCTTTGCTGAGAATAGAATTCAAGGTGAAGGATGCAATGGCTTTCTTCATGAAGTTCACCAAGGAACAGTGTAAGGTCCTGCACCTGGGTGGGGCAACCCCAAGCACAGACACAGGCTGGGTGGAGAGTGTCTTGAGTGCAGCCCTGAAGAGAAGGATTTGGGAGTGTCAGTGGATGAAAAACTTAACATGAGCTGTCAGTGTGCACTTGCAGCCCTAAAGCCAACTAAATGCTGTGCTGCATCAAGAGAAGTGTGACCAGCAGGTCAAGGGAGGTGATTTTGCCCCTCTACTTGGCACTGGTGAGGCCACAGCTGCAGTTTCTGTGTCCAGTTCTGGAGCCCTCAACATAAGAAGGACATTGAGCTGTTGGAGAGGTTCCAGAGGAGGGCCGCAAAGATGATGAGAGGGCTGGAGCAACTCCCTTATGAAGACAGGCTGAAGGAGTTGAGGTTGTTCAGCCTGGAGAAGAGAAGGCTCAGGGTGGAAACTCATAGTAACTTATCAATACCTGAAGCGGGCTTTTTAATAGGATATGTGATGGAAGGACTAGGAGTAATGGATGCAAATTGGAAGAGGGGAGATTCAGGATGGATATAAGAAAGAAATTCTTTATGGTGAGGGTGATGAGACACTGGAACAGGTTGCCCAGAGAGGTTGTGGATGCCACCTCACTGGAAATGTTTAAGGCCAGGCTGGATGAGGTACTGAGAAAGGTGGTGTAGTGGGAGGTGTCCCTGGCCATGGCAGGGGGGTTGGAACTAGATGATCTTTAAGGTTCCTTCCAACCCAAACCATTCTATGATTCTATATGACAGAGGAGCATTAAAATAAAAACCACTAAGCCCAATAGAAAGCTGATTTATTTAGTGAAAGGGTGGAGTTTTCACAGATGGTCTGTGCATTTATCCCTGTGGAAACTACATGTTATGTAACCCCTGGGAGGAGGGCTTGGGCCTGTTCTGGTGAGGAACCAAGTGCTGCTCATCTTGCTTAGCTATCAACTGTACTGGTTTCAGGTGGCAGTATGGCTGTTAGGCAGGGGAGGATTAAAGTAAATGGGATAAGAAGCAAGGAAGAGGACTGGTTGCTCTTGTGTTGTGGAGTTTTTAGATGACTCTGTTTACAGCTAAGTGGTAGAGGAGTCTTGTTTTGCCTTTTTTTAGGCAGGTAAGTGTTGCTTCCTGATATGATGAGTTAATATGTAATACTGGTAGCATGTGTTTTGGGAAGATGTTTTGTCTGGTGCGTGCCTGTGCGGAAATGATAGTGTTACCACCATCAACAGCTCTGTTAGTATTTGGGGACAGGATCATACTGGGTGTGTGGAGCAAGATTGTCTTAGAAAGTACTGTCTTTTGTCTCTGTGTGATGCTAAACTACAAAGTTAGATGATTTCCCCTTCTCTGTGGATGTTCAGCTCCTTTCAGCTATAAAGCATGGCTGATGGAGAGCTCTTCATCTATTGTTCGAATGCCAGGAAGCATGGGCTGTGCTCTCTTCTCCTGCATCTGAAGAGAGCCAGCTATTTTTTTAACTTGTATTCCTAAAATACCTTAGCTGATGTTACACTGTGTGGTACATAAATAACAAGAGTGAGCCAGGAACAATCCCTTGAAGGGTAAGCTATAGCCTGAGGTAAGTTTCCACCAGCTGAGCTGCACCACCATCACCAGAGGAGATGAAATAGAAATGTCTGAATACTTCTATTACCAGATATTTTCTGGATTGACCTTCCAATAACTTCCTAAACAACAGGAAATGTTTCTGTTTTCTAGATGTGAAAGACCTGCTGGGTTGTATAGTCCACACATGCACTTCTGGATATTTTTAATCACAGCTTGGTGACTTCAGGCTTTCAGGAGCAGGTGGGGCTTGGCCCCCCACTGTTTCAGGTAACTTGCCTTTCCAAGGATGAGTAAACCATGGGTAACAGCTGGAGAGAGTTGTAGATACAAAGGACCCATTGCTGCCACAGCATCACAGAATGTCAGGGACTGGGATGGATCTCTAGAGATCATCTAGTCCAATCCCCCTGCTGGAGCAGGAACACCTAGACCAGGTCACACAGGAACAAGTTTTGAGTGTCTCCAGAGAAGGAGACCCCACACCCTCTCTGGACAGCCTGTGCCACTGTTCTTTCACCTGACAAAGCTTTTTCTTATGTTTCTGTGGAAACTCCTGTATTCCAGCATGCATCCATTGCTCTGAGTCCTGTCATTGGAGGTTACTGAGAAGACCCTGGCTCTATCTACCTGACATTCAGCCTTTCCGTATTTATGGACGTGAATGAGGTCACCCCTCGTCTCCTCCAAGCTAAACAGGANCAGCCTGTGCCACTGTTCTTTCACCTGACAAAGCTTTTTCTTATGTTTCTGTGGAAACTCCTGTATTCCAGCATGCATCCATTGCTCTGAGTCCTGTCATTGGAGGTTACTGAGAAGACCCTGGCTCTATCTACCTGACATTCAGCCTTTCCGTATTTATGGACGTGAATGAGGTCACCCCTCGTCTCCTCCAAGCTAAACAGGACCTGCTCCCTCAGCCTTTCCTCATAAGGGAGATGCTCCAATCCCTTAATTGTCTTCATGGCTCTGTGTTGGATACTCTCCAGCAGTTCCCTGTCCCTCTTCAAATGAGGGTCCCAGAACTGGGCACAATACTCCAGGTGTGGTCTCACCAGGGCAGAGTAGAAAAAGAATTTGGGTGTTTGCCTCCTGTGTGCAGAGGGGTACACTGCTGTCATCTCTTGGATTGGCTGTACCTTGTTAGCACCCAGCCATGCCAGAACCTAGAAGGTCAGGGCTGCAGAGCAGACTTCTAAGGGAAAGTCCAAGTCTGATTTGCTCACAGTAATTTAACTCCTCTTGTGTAACTGATGTTATTGTTCAACCCAGCCTTTGATATTTTTTGTATCATGGGGAATCATAGAATGGTTTGGGTTGGAAGGGACCTTATAATCATCTAGTTCCAAGCCCCCTGCCATGGGCAGGGACACCTCCCACTAGACCAGGTTGCTCAATGCCTCATCCAGCCTGGCCTTAAACACCTCCAGGGATTGAGGTGGCATCCACAACCTCTCTGGGCATCCTGTTCCAGTGTTTCACCACCCTCACAGGAAAGAACTTTTTTTCTCTCCAGCCTGAATCTCCCCTCTTCCAATTTATATCAGTTATTCCTAGTCCTTCCACCACAAATCCTACTAAAAAGTCCTTAAGCTACAGCTTTCTGAAATAAACTGTCTACAGCTTCTCCCTGTGTTTCACTAGCCAAAGGGCAAGTTCCTCTTTTATTAATTTTTTTTTCAGTGAGATAGAACAGATCTTCTCAGCTTCTGTATTCCTTCTCCCCAATAGAAAGATGGACAAGGAGCTAAACAGGATTTGCAAATAATGGTTTCTGTTGATGACAGAACTACTAAGTTTCTGGAAAGCTGAAAAGCAAAATTAAATGTCTAAGATGGACTTAGAAGAATGTATTCATTAGTCTTCCTCTGTGCTTTAACACAGAAATTATGCCAGACATGTACCTGTTAAACTACTTCGGGTCTCTGTTTGCACTCCTTAGTCATCAGCCTAAGACCCATGTGGATGTCAATGAACTGCATCAGATAATGGATTTTTAAAACTTCAAAGTTATCAAAGGTGTCTCCATGTCAGAAGCCAATAGCAGGTGGTGCATGTTGCAGTTTGGAGCCTGAAGTAAAAGCTTGTCTGGGTTCCGTGAAGCAATACGGAATCTGCCTGCACTTTAGACAAGCTCTAAATGGTCACTAGAATGCCTTTGTGTGTGCCCAGATGACATAAAGAAAAAATGTCTCATTTTAATTTAATTTGATATAATGGAGTGGAAAATTCAAGAGTTTCCCACTCCATTATGTCAGGTTCCGTGTCTGGTTACTAGTAGTGTCATCTGATGTGCTTGTCCTTTTGAACACAACTCTGTTATCTAGTCTTTGTATGCTTTGGGGAGGTCTAGTTCAACACACTGCAGGGAAAGTGGGAAATGTCTTGGGAGGGGTCACACAGCTGCTGAAGCCCTGTTTGGGCTGACCTCCATGTGGTGCTGAGTATCTAGTGGGTGGGTGAGTTGGGCCTCTTGAGTACCTGGATGCTCTTGGCATGGTGGTGTCACTGCATTTTATAGGTCATATTTGCTCATTAGTGAAATTCAGGTGTTGTCTGGGAGGTTGAATGAAATAGCCCCCTCTCTGGAGGTGTTCAAGACTAGGCTGGACAGGGCACTGGGCAGCCTGGTCTAGTGGGAGGTGTCCCTGCCTATGGCAGGGGGGTTGCTTCCAGTATGATGGAGCTGCTAAGATGCATCATCCTCCAGTCTGACAACCCTGTTTATTACAGGGATGAGCTCAATTAGTATGTGCTGGTTTGGATATTGTTATAGAGCCACTGGATGTCCACAAACTTGTCCAAACAAGTCCTTGAGGAAAGGATAGGATTGATCTCACCTGACTGCACACAACTACATCTAGACTTGCTTCCTAAGCAATCCTCATTGCAAAGAAATGGTCACTGGCATGGTGGCTCTGACCTATTGGGGGTTTCTCAACTAGGCCATGACTCCTTTCCACAGGTCCTCTTTTTCCCACTGGTGGTTGAAAGTGCCTGGGCAACCTCAGTCTGGCCTTCAAGTCTGCCCAGGTGAGACCACCAGGGTCTGTCCTGGATGTGTTACAGTCTTGAGTAGATGGGTAGAGTATTAGGAGAATGGTGCTGTGCATGGAGTGTGGAAATGGGCTGAGTATGAGAGGAAAAGATGAGCCATTCCTGGAACTGGGAAGTCTCTGCTGCCTGCTTAGTTTTGCTGAAGTTTGTTCCATTTCTGTTTGGCTTTTTAAGTGCAGGAATTTGTGGGAGAGTGGGCAGGATCTCATGGCAAGGGAAATGACATGAGAAATATTGAGCCTATGAAAAGGAGTGAGCACTGAAGAGGAAGAGGTGGTGATAGGATCGGAGTGAAGCCTCCAGGTCCTGTGGAAGAGGGGTTGACTGCTCCCCTTCTGCACCCCCCGTTCAGGCTGATTGCAGATGCTGTGCCAAGGGGCTCCATGGATTTATGCTCTTGCAGACATCTGTAGGTCTGTGGTGGCGTGGGCTCCATGGACCAAGACTCCTCTTCTCCTGGGATGATTTCCAGGGGAGTTTTGAGCCCTCAGCTCTTAGGTGAGTTATCATCCTCCACTTCCAGCATCTATATTGTGAAGCTATGCTGGGTGGAGAAGGGGTTTTATAATATTCCTGTATTCAAATTAAAAGTCTTGTTAATTTGAAACCAATGTTTAAATATCCCAAATGAAAGGAGCATAAATTATCATAGTAATATCCATTGTTTACCTTTTCTCTCCTCCTTTTTTCATTATGTCCTTCCCACTTGGCTTTTGATTGCTGTTTACCAGAATT
>VZTY01022362.1:232-13243 GCA_013400935.1 Turnix velox | reverse complement strand
GCATTTCTCACTTCTCTACCTCTACTTTTCAAGTCTCCTTTTCAAGGAAGAAGCCATGTGAAACCGTAGCTTTCAACCCCCGGGTTAAACCGTACAAGTGGTGGAAGGTTGTGGGGGGTGGGGATGGTGGGGGGGAACACATCCGGTCTGCTGGGTTTTGGTGGTTGTATTTTTGTTTTGTTTACCCACTTGGGGCTCTTCCAAGCCTGTGTGCGAAAGGGAGAAGGCAGATTAGATTAAAGGACTCTCTTTTCTCCCTTCTCTGCCCTCTCTTCCTCTCTTCCTCGCCCTACAGCTCTGAGGGAAGAGGGCCGTGCTTTCCACCGCTGATAAGAGTGGTGAGAGACAACTGTCCTCTTTCTCTCTTTGCCATGACGTTGGTAAAAGTCAGGGAAGGGGTCTGTTTCCTCAAAACAGGCAAAATGGCATCTGGAGGATGCGTGAGCAGCACGAGAAAAATACTTATTGTCGGACCCAGGTGCTGACGCTTTTGTTTTGCTTTCAGAATTTTGACTGACTTCTAATAAATCACCGACTCCGGGAGAAAAACCTCGTCAACTATTTTAATTCCTACACACACCCTTAGCCCGCTACCCTGTTTTCATTTCCTAGCGATAATTCCTTCCTGCCTTAATGGGTATCTGCCATTACATATTAGAAAGGAAACATGAGGGCTGAAGGCATCGAGCAGAGCAGATGTTCTTCGAAAATCATGGACCCTGTAATGAACACCAGGGATAAAAATATGCCCGAGCCTATCTCCCCGCCTTGAGCATCGATCCTTCCCTACCAATTGTAGAAGAGGTTTTATTTTTCGCAGCACAAGGCTTGGGATGGTGCTGGGTAAATTAACCAAAACTAAGAATTTACTCGAAGCCACTCCTTGATTTGTCCATGCTCTACAAAGGCTTCGTTTCTGAAAATCAACTCCATAATGGAAGGCTTCTATCTATGCAACTTCTTCCAAATTATTTTTTCTTTTTTTTCTTTTTTTTTTTTTTTTGTGCGAAATGATGTTGGGGTGCAGCAAATAGAAGCGTGTGACAGAGCCCCCACATTTTCCAAGAGATTTAATGCAAACCTCCGAATTGCTTTACATTTATATAGCGTGTAAAACATCTTGGAGAGAGACACATCTGCTAAACCGTTTCCTCTAATCCGAGTATGAACTCCTTAGGGAGCAAGAGGATGAGCAGCCGCGATCAGTAGGAGGATTTTAAAAGGTGCAGAATCCTTTCAGGCAGTTTCTAACTGGTTTTGCTCTTCGGCAGCGGTTGCCTCTAGCAGTGCACGGCCATGTCCATCTCATGTATTATAAAATCCTTTGTTGGTGGCATTTTCTTCCCTTGGCTGCAGTGTGAGTGCTCAGAGACACGTCGCAGGTGTAAGCAGAGGCAGAATTTGGCCCCCACGAGTTTTTGAACCAAGTCACTGTGTGCTCTTGACGCCGTGGAGACAAAGACAGTTCTGTCACAGAGAGGACAGACTTTCTCTTCAACGAGAAAGTAGGAATTATTTGTAAATCTCCTCACGGGACAGGAGCGCGGCCATTCATTTGCCTAAAGAGGCCTTAAATTTGATCGTTTCTTAGAGAAACCAGAAGTCTTTTCTGCTGAATGATCAAGTTTTTGAGTGGAGTTTGTCGGCAGACTGTCTAAGAAGCTTTATAAAATTCAATTCCATTTTATTTTTTTCCTCTTGGCCAGTCTTTGTGTGATAACACACTCGCCTGCCCTCCAGAATCTCGCCGTGGGAATGCCCGACAGAGGGCAACTACGATTCTTTGCAGGATATTTGCAATCTTACGAATAGAGAAAAAAAAAAATATCGCCCAAGGAAATCCACTCTGATTTTTCCTAATTAATGAGCATGAAGGGAAAAAAAAATCCTGGCTGATCGCTGCGAATGTATGTTTGTGGCAGAGATAAATCCCTCTAAACCTGCTAGAGGGTGATTTTAGTTACTAATAATAATCTCCGTCCTTCAGAGCCCAGGAGTCTTGGAAGAGGAGGGAGTAAAGTGATAGCAGGAGCTTTAATCGAATTAGATTTTCACGAGCAAATGAAATTTACCTGCCAGAAGGTTATTTTGGAGCAGCGTTTTGCCCGCTGTTTTCTCCCCTAAATTTCTGAAGCAGCGAGGGTTGAGATAAACATTTCTGAGTCCGGTTTAAAGACACTTTGTATTTCAGGATATTCATGTGTTTCTAATGGAAGTAAGCAGCTTTACGAGCGGGGTTCGCAGGACATCTTAACTCTCTCCCTCCCACTGAGTGCTGGGGGGGAGCTGAGATAATTGCAAAAAAGGGGAGAATTTGTCAAAGCAAATGCAGGAGGGGTAAAAGTCCGAGAAAATTTGGGAAGAGCTAAATATTGCATGTTACTCTCAGGTATAAAAGTCATCCTAAAAACTCCTCAGGCTCACACTACATAGATCTACCTATTTTAGTCCACCCAGAGCTTCAAAGAGCCACCCCCTCTAGACAAGGTGCACTCGAAAACAGTGTAATTCCTTTCGAAGACATCACGGAATCATCTTGATGGAGCAAGGTCCGAGGAGATCGCTTCACTCTGTGTTGTTAGGGTTTTTTTCCCCCTGTTTCAGTCCTGGAAAACACGCTGGAGGTATTTCATGTGGTCAAAGTGAAAATGGGAATGATCCTGATTTCTATCTCACGAACAAATCTCTTTTCTGTTGGGTGGGTTTGGTTTTTTTAATTTTATTTTTTAAAATTTTTAAAAAATATTTTTTTCCGCCCCGTAATATTTTCACGAGTGCTATTTCCAGGGACGAGGAGTGTTGCGAGAGTTTTCTGTTTATGCTTGGCGGGTGAAAACAAAAAGGTCTGGGTTACGTGTTGATAGTCAGCAAAAAAATAAACTTGACTTCAAATCCCGTGTAAAAACAGGGATGGAGAGAAACCCTTGCGGACTTCCCTATCAGCCGTCGGCTCCTCGAACGTTGTGATAAAGTCGGCCCTACAATTTCAATTAATTTTACCCTGCAAACTAACACGGACTTCCTCTGCTCGCTCTCACAAAGGGAGTCGAGAAGGTTTTTGTTTTACTCTGAGTGAATTCTGATGAGCGAGGAGGCCGGGCTGGCTGTACAGATGGCCACTGCTGTATTTATCAGGTCGCCCACATCGCCTACCGAAAAATGTTCTGGTGTGGACAGATAACAAAAGGATACTTAAGCTAATCTTCCCTGATTTTGTTGGGCTTATCCTCCTATTTTCGGAATTTCAGCGTTTCGTGGGTAAGTCTATTTCTACCCTTCACCTACCAGTAGGTCAAAGTTTTTGGGGAAAAATAAAAAAGAAGAAAAGAAAAAAGAAAGGCAAAATACAGTGAGTCGCAAGGGCATTATCCTCTCTATTTCTGCTGGGAGCTTGTAATAATTGCTACCACATGATCACATGGTGTATTGTTGCAGCCTGATTACAATTAAACTTATCCCTCCACCTTTTTCATTAGGGGAAAAAAAAAAAAAAAAAAAAAAAGTCCTTCCTGAGCTTCAGGCCCACTTTGTGCCGTTTTATGTCCCTTTGAAAAGCTGTCGGAGAGAAGCCGAAGTCGCTCTTCCCTTCACAAAGCGAGAGAAAAGAGTTTCCACAAAGCCCTTCTCATCATAACATTCCTGCAATAGCGTGATATTTATACAGGGTCCGACCAGGAGGGTTCAGGGGCAGGAAGGAGTGGACACTGCTGCTCTCTTCAAGAAGTTGGGGTGTCTTTAATTAATTAATAATAATAATTAAAAAATAAAGAAGTATCTCTGAATAGAAAGCCGTATCTTCACCTAGGGAAACAATGAGAGGCTCGGTGCTAAAGACTCCTGTGATCAGTATCTACAGAGAGAAACGGGGGAGAGAGAAAGAGAGGGAGGAAAAAAAATCATACAGGAAACATTGGACATGTTTGCCTTTACTGGAAGACAGCTGTTTGAGTACATTCTCCAAGAGGGTTTTTTTTTGGTTCGCTTTTCAGAAGTGGTTTTAGTGATTAAAACGTTGAGTTGATGGAGGCAGTTTATCTCTGATGTCTGGCTCTGTCTAACAGCTCTTTTTCCTCACTTCTCCAGCCCTTTGCTTCAATGAGACTGAGCATACCCGGGGTTCTAATCGTCGCTGTCTCAGGAATTATCCCACAAGACTAGGGGGGACTCCCCTGAGTGACGGGAGAGGAGAGTGGCTTCATGGGACAGTCTAGCTGGAAGCCACCTGAGCCACTAGTGGAGATCTTTCCCTGTCAAGAGGATAAGAATTATATATATTTTAAAATATTAAATACCCCTAACAGAATAAAACCCCCAAAATCTGTCAGACCCCTGAACCTCCGACAAAGGTGATGGAGATGGAGTCAGGAGCCGGAGAAGACCCCATGGATGCTCTCACACGCCTTCTGCATCGACAGCCCCCACCCCCCTCTGCAGGACACACCAGTGCCGTGCCACCCATGGGTCCCACTTCGGGTGGGATCCATCCCACGGATCCATCCATCCCCTTGGCATGGACAGAGCTGCAGATTCCGTGTGGTTTTCTTTCCCTTGGCCCATTAAATCTTGCTCTCTCTGCTTCAAAAAAGGGGCATTTGCGGGTAGTGGGGGTGGGAAGGGAGATGCGTGGCCCTGGGGAAGAGCAAACCCACGTAGGTAAGTGGCTCGAAACCCTCAAAGGAATCCCATGACCCCTCACCGTGGCTGGTGGGGGCTTGGGCGACATCCCCCCCACCCCCAACTCTGGCCCTGCCACACGTTATGTCCACTCAGGAGGGAGGAAGGGTCTGGGACGGCCAGTGGGGGTTCCCATCACTCTTCTTCCCCTCCTCACTCGGGGAGAATTTTCTTCTCGCGTGGATGGGACCCTGCAGAGGCAGTCGTGGGGAGAGATTTCAAGAGAAGTAAGGCACCATGTGCAGGGATCTGCGTTCAGTTTCGGGCAGAAAGAGCCAGCTGGCTTGGGTTGAGCCCCCCAGCGCCGTTTAAACGCTCTCCCCTCCACGTCGTGGGTGCTCCCAGTACCAGCCGCCTCCCAGCAGGGAGTTACTCGATACCCTGATATGATCCCGTGTTCTCCAATTAGCTTTACATTTTAGCGAGCACACGCATTTCTGTTAAAAGTTTATTTGGTTAAAAAAACCCCAATAACACAAAACCAAAAGAAAAAAATCCAAAAACCCCCAAACAAACCCCACCAGCAGTAAAGCCGGGCTTTAGGAATTGCTTTTTAGGGCCTCGAGTGCATTTCTCAGGTATATTTAATACGTGCTGTCTTTAATACCGAGGGACATTTGCTACTCCCGACGTTAGATGGAACTAATGTCTTTCTGTCTGCACCGTGAACGCTTTCTCCAAATAGGAATTATACAGTAATTTCGCTTTAAACATAACCCCGGCCAAATGCGGAGTAGCTGATAACTTGCATCTCAGGGCGAGCATATTACTCCCTTGATTTTTGCTGAATCATGAATTTTTTCCCCAAGGCTTATTGTATTTTATGTCTTCTTCAGATAAGCGGTTGCATATGTGGCCCTGTTAAAGGCTAAACCCCATCCTTCCATGCTCAACAGCTGACTCTACTTCCAAAATGCTATTTACTCTGGAACAGGCTTAAAGGACTGCGTTTGGGACATCAGGAAAGGCGAGAGAGGGGTCGGTCCTTAATTAACCCGGGCTACAGCAGCTCTCATCTGCCCACGCCTGGATTGGGATCTTCTCATATAGGGTGTGGACTTCATCCGGCTTAGAGCATCGGATTGATGTCCTTGAAGATGCCTCTCCCCTCAGACCACCGACACCGCCTGGCACTGGCCACCCCTGTGCCCCCCACACCCACCCGTGGGAGTGGAAGTGGGAGTATAGACTCTTCCAATCTCTCCAGTGGCCTCAGACAGACAAAAAACAGCCCTGTGGGCAATGCTAACAGCCTTCTGAGGGATACCCAGGGTGAAAGAACCAGGCTGGTGCCAAGGGGGCTGAGGGTACCAACGCCAAGGTTCCCACGCTCGGGAGACAATTGGCAAAATCCTGGGAGCCAAAAAAAAAAAAAAAGTATATTTAGTCCAATGATGGCCCGGAGAAAAGGGAGTGGTTTCATAGCAACCCTCCTGAGACGAGAAATAATGAGTGGCTGAACAACAAAGGTTAGTCTCTAGTGGAGTTTGTCCCCTGCTCTGCCACCTCAAGGAAGGAATCCCCCCCTTCTCCTCCTCGCACGCAACCAGAGGCTGCTTTCCTGCAGATAGGGCTGCCCCGGTGCCAGCGGGGCTCGGGTCCTCTCTCGGAGCCTCTTCCTCCATCCCATTGTGGGCAAGATACTCGCTGCCTGCCACTAATTACTGATTGTCATCTGCTTTCACAAGGCCGTATTTCTTTGCCGTTTTCTCCTCTGTTACATCATCATGTCCTCTCCCCGGAGCAGCCCCTCTGAAAGGAAACAAAGAAAGGAAGAAAGATTGGGGAAAAAAAAGATGATGGATGTAACATAAAGCTTCGTCTCGCAGGTGGTGCTGAGAAAGCTGTGGAGCTTTTTTGCTCAACAGAAGCGTCCACATCTCCCTGTTCTCCATGTCAACATATTCTCAGTCCAGGAATTCTACTCGGAGGAGTCCAGCACAATATTAGGGTGGCCAGGTCGAGAGGAATCAAGCGAAGTGTAGGGAGATGGTGGCCACCCTATGGACAGCCCCACAATGAGAGGGGACACATCCCTTAGCACCGGCTCGGGACCCCACCTGCTGCTGGTGGGGAGGAAATGCTCCGCTTCCTCAACCCCTCAGGAAGCTTTTCCCCCAAGGAATAATTTCACTGCGAGGTGATGAAGGCACGAAAAGGACACATATCAGCACTTGGGATGATGTAAATACTTGGCAAATAACGGAGAGGGAGCTTGTCGGACCTATTAATTTTAGCAGGAGGCTGAAAGGAGCAGGTGGGTTCTTCCTGGAGGCTCTGACTTCCCTGGAGCTCACTAAAAGAGAGGTCAGAAGTTTGTGGTGAGGTTCCTAGGAAGTTTGGAAGCTACCTAGATAATGAAGAATTCATCGTTTCCTAATTAGCTTTCAATCTGGTTCTCATCTTCGGTAGGATAGCAAGGCCACGGGGAAATAAAGAAATCAAATAGAAAGAAAAATCCACTTTAGTTAAGAAGACGACTCTGAATTTGGAAGAGGATGGGGATTAAGTTGCGTTTACAGGGAATCCACGTGTGGGACGGTTTGCCCTGCTTTTTAAACAATAATCATGGGATGGAAACCTTAAAAAACCGTGAGCAAGCACATCCCAGCCGACATAAAAGTTGCCTGTGTATAAAAAGGGAATCCCATATAACTCCGCAGCGGAAATCGGTTAGCAAGTATCTTCTGCCCCTTTGCAAACATCAAATGTTCCTGCCATATGTCCGTTCTTATTTAAGGAACCTGAAACATATATACGCCATATTAAAACAAAACATGAAAGATTTTCCTCAGAAATCTGTGAGGGAGGGGGGGATGTAAGTCTGAGGCAGAGGTTAAAGGATGTAAAAAAATATTAAAAAAAACCAAAAAAACAAGGCACAAGTGATGCTATTGCCAAAAACTTTTATATTGAACAATATAGCTGAAGCTTTTATCACGGTACGAAATTTACAGCCTCATAATTCAAAGCTGTGCTCTCAAAGTAAGATGTTTCTTCCCCTTTCTGAGTACCCAAAGGAAGGGGTTTTGGTCTCCGAGGTAAGGAGCATCCCTACAAGTTAGAGAAGACTTTGGGAACGGCAGGTGACGGCCAGCTTGAGGGGAAAAAGAGGAGGGAGAGGAAAGAAAACACGATGATGGCTTTTTGGGTTCTGAACAGATTTCTGATACCTGGAGTGGAAATCAAAATGTGGCCTCTGGGGAAATTAACGAAACAAACAAACAAAAAAAGACGAAGAAAAACCCTACCTGGTAAAAAAAAAAAAGAAACCCTGGGTAAAGAGCAATCGCTTGAGTCTTCACAAGGTGGAGTGGAGATCTCGGAGGCTCCCCCTCTGCATGCTCAGCATTTGGGCAGGTGATGGGGCTTCCCACATCTCAGTTGCCACATCATTAGACTCCAGCTAAGAAGCTGAAGGAATATGAACTTCTAAAATAAAATAAAATTAAATTTTAAGAAAAAGAAAAAAGGGTGGGATGGGAGGAAATAATGCCATTTAGAAAATATCCCCACAAAATAGGAGCAATCCTGGCGCTGGGTCCCACCGCAGCTTGGAAACACCTTTTCGTGTCCAGGGAGAAGTCACCTGTTAGAAGGGACAGTTTGAGGACACCCTCCCTCCCCGGTCACAGCAGGCTCTCTCTCTCATGTTTCAAAGCTCAAGGCCAAGCCCTCCCTTCCTCCCTCCCTTTTCTCCCGGATATTCCGCCCTCTCCCCAAAACCCTCGGGGTAAACGAGGACGTGAATCTCTGCCATGGCACGGGGGAAGCTGAGTTCTCAAGTGTGGCTTAGCCAGACCTTCCCCCCCTACTCCAATCTTTCCTGTCTACCCCATGGCGAGGTCTGGAACACGGAAAAGAGCAGAAAGGGTTTTGGAACAAGCTGGGATGTCCTCCCCACCCCGCGTGTCCCTGCTTGTTCGGGTGGCTCCGTCGGGCGCCGGGGGGCCGGCTCCCGTCCCCTTGCTTAGCGATAACCATCAGGTATTTATTTGCAAGGGTAAACAGAGCCCCCGGAGGCTGCGGGAGGAGAGAGGAAGAAAGTTGGAGGGGGGGGTAAGGGTGGAGGGGGGAAGGACAGGACAGCGGGGACACCCTTGCTTTAGTTTCCAGGACCGACCGTGGCACAAGAAGCGAGGCACCGGGAAGGAGCAGCACAGAGATGGGGCAGAGAAGGCAGACAGGAGTCTGTTTCACCGAGCTAGGACCAGACTTGGCACCGGGAGCTTCCGACAGGGGCGCCGGTGTCCCCGCTCCTCGCTCCCGGTTCGGCGGCGGCAGGAGGAGAGGAGGGGAGCGGTGAGGTGCGAGCGAGAAGCCGGGGTAAGAACCTTCCCTGAGAGAGGAGATGGGGGTGCAATTGCCAGGAATTCCCACTAGATGTCTGCACAGCTAATGATAATTGAAGGCTCTGTCCTTCCCGGGGTGTATCCCCTCCAGCCCCTTTGAAGTCTGCCATCCCCTTTAGAAATTAAACCCCTTTTCCCCCTCACCATCCTGGATTTCCTTCTCTTCCCCCTTCCTTTTGTATCCTTTTTCTTTCAAGAGCTTTTCGGAGCTCAGACTAGAATAAAATCCGGACTTGTCGCCAGATAAAGTGTGCGACTCATGCTGTTGGAATCCTTTTTATGACCTTTGATGTGTTTAAGTAACACGGCAAAGCCGTGCACACACCTCGGATTAAACTTTAATCATTCCAAGTCAAGGACATCCAGGTGGTAAATGACTTTACTTTGCCATTTCTACTTTGGAACAATGTCTAGTCCTAGTCGCAGGTCAGAGAGACATTCTCCTCGCTCTTCTCACTCTCGGTTTTACCTATTTCCCTACACGGATTAGAAACTGTATGCTCCTGTTAATTTATTTTTAAAAAAAAAACAAAAAAAAACCAAAAAAACAACCAAACCAACGGGAGAGAGAGAAAAAAACCAAATAAAATAATCAAGACTAGCGGGATTCTAGTTCTATCAGGTACCTACAACCTACAAACTTCCCAAGGGACTGGAAAAAACTTCCTCCTTCTGTTAGGCACCGGGCACTGCTTTATCCATCGCTCCTGGAATGTGTGTGTGTATCATGATCCATAAAAGAATCTAGACGAGTTTTCTTGTGTACGTGTGTAAAATCTTTTAAAATAAAATATTTAAAATTAAAATTTTCATAAGCCAAATTATTTTCAAAATTTAAAAAAAAATTAAAAAGAAAATTACCCAAATGTAAATTTTCAAAATGAAAAATTTCAAAATGAAAAAAAATTATTTAAAAATAAAAAATTTCGAAATGAAAAATTCGAAAATTAATTTTTTTTTTAAAGTTTTCCTTTCGGGCTTGATGTTGAAGGTCTGAATGCTTTCTCCCGAAGACTCCCTTCCTGCAAAAAGTTCTGCCGTAGCCGATCGCTTTTAGGAAAGCAAATAAAATCCTCTGTAGGCTTTCTTCCTGGTCCCGGTGCTGTGCGAGCACCTCCTACGAGCCGAAAGTGAGCTTGGTTCCTGGCGAACAACAAAAAAAATTATCAAGCAAATAATGTCAGTGTGTTTGAGAGAAATCTGGAAGTCTTTATTTGCTCCTCTGCTAGCACCTGGTTTTAAATCAGACAACTTCGGGTTAACACGTACGAGAGAGGGAGATTTGTGAGCCTTTTTTTTTTTTTATTGCCAATCAAAATTAGTGACAACGAATTTTTGCCTTGGCTTTTCCCCAATGAATCCCTGCACAGCCCCGGCTAATGCTTGTCTTGGAAGCTGTGGAGCTCAGGGAGGTAAAGCCAAACCTTTCGGATGGAGTTTTAGGTCCTGGAAAGGCCTAAGCATGGGAAAACTCATCCTTTTTTTTTTTTTTTAATATTTATTTTCATCATCGCTTTGACCGAGGGAGACTTGACTTCACTCTTCGAAGAAAATGAAGATGCGGTTGAGCGTGAGATGAATTTTCAAGGGGCAACTGGTAGGAGGGAGGTGGGCTCGGACGGGTCGCTTTTAGGGGATCTGTTTGCAATAGATGGGACGGAGTAGGTAGCACGGTCTCACGGGATAAAGGGTGAAATTTCTGCTCGGGAGCTGGGACAAGTTCAAATCCTCGGGAACAAAGCAACTGGCGACCTTCACAGCGAAAAGAGCAAGAGAGTGAACTAGAAAGGGCCGTCAATCCTCAAAACACTGCAGGAGGGAAGCGAAAAGAGCACCAACAACTTCACCCTGAGGTCTACCCCACACCCACGGAAGACGGGAGGTGCCAGACAACCCACTGCTGGGTGCGGGGGTCCGGGGGTGGGGAAGGGTAACGCTGTCGGGGTTCACGCACGGACCTTGCGACAACACCCTAGAGTTTGCTCAATTGCAAAAGTTTGGGGCGTCGGGTGGGAAATAAGCACCTTGGTAAAAACTCTTTTGGGATCTTAAGGAATTGGAGGAGAGAAAAAACTCTACTCCCTCCAGGTTGCACAGTCTGTCAGGTCTGTGCCGGGCGGCGTTACTGCTTTATAGGATTGTCGTTATTGAGTGGAGATAAATCCCAAAGAAGGAGGCACGGTCGCCATAATTACAGCTCCCAGGAAAACGAAAGGCTCTTCTTTTCTTTCTTTTCTTTTGCTTTCTTTTTTTTTTGGCTTTCTTTCGGTTTGTTTCCCCCATCCCCCCCCCAAAAAATCCCTGAATGTAATTATCTGACTGTCTGCTCTCTCCTCCGCTTCTAATTACGAACTCGAGATGTTTAAATGCAGGAAAAATACATCAGTTGTTTTATACCCGGACAGAGCCTTTACTTGTGAAACTCACTTCTTTAAAAAAAAAAAAAAATCTGGAAATAATTAACTCGTACAGTTGAGAACATTATGTTGCTTATACTGTAAACGTATCCTTACACCTTTACAAGACGTTACAGAGGACTTACTCAACTAATTGAAACTGTTATATGGCAGCGTTATGTATTCAACATCCTCGTTACATTTCATCTTTATGGACTTAGACTTTTATTCCTTTCACAGTCTTGTGATTTTTATTTTTATTTTTACTTTTTTTTTCTTTTGCTTCCCCCAGCAGCCCCAGTCGTTTAATCTGCAAGAAGGGGAGAGATACTCGAAAACTGTGAAAAGAGAAGCGACTTAATGCTAGATTTTTCACTACAGCAGGGTGAGATGGTCCACACCATCAAGAAAAAGGGAGCTGGCTTGGGAAATGTGAGCGCCAAACATTTCTTCCCATCCCAAATAACACCGCGAGGAGAAATGTATGGACGTGAACCAGGTATTTTCCATCCACGCCAGCTGGATAGGATGGGGGGGATCTCCATAAAAAAATTAATTACATAAAATAAAAATTTAAAAAACCCCAAACAACCCAAAACTTAAAAAGCAACTTCAGGAGTTGCTCTATCTATATCCTTGAGCTGGAGAAGTGGGGCAGGAAGAAGCCGGATGGGCAGGGAGATACATCCATCCCACTGAGAGCCCCTCCGACAGATCACGGGGGTGAGATAACACTCGCGTGGGTCCTGGGAGCTGAGCATCTGCGTGTGAGGGTTACGGGTGTGCGGGATGGCTACTCCGCGGGGTCCCACGCACTATTCTTCCCCCCCCAAACCCTGTGTCACCTGCACACTCTCGCCGCTGTTCGGCAATGTCACTTTTTCGTCCGAGGGGACCCTTCATGCCCTTCATGCCAGTGGCCAGAGAGCCCACAAGGAACCGTTTTCACCAAGTGTCACGCCTTCAGGAGCTGATGGAGACTTTTGTTCTGCCCGGAATAAGTAGCAGTCACATAGGCTTAGACAAACCCCCGATTCACGGGGCAGCCTGGAATAGGGACTAGGATGTGGGCTGCGCTCCGCTCTCAGATTTATGCCCAAGATACAGTCCTACAATTATTAGATTATGTTATTTGCATTGCAGAAGGCAGGATGAATAAATTCGGCTCCAGCAGAGATCGTTCCCCACAAACCTCCCCCCTCTCCTTCCTTCCCCTTTCCCTCTTTTTTTTTTTTGTTCTTTTTTTCTCCCCGTCTTTTTGTTATTTAAAGCCTGGCACATCAAGAAGAAAGGAGGGAAACCTTCTACTAGCGGGTAGGGTCACTTATATGAGGGAGAGATGCGTGTATCCTCGCCCTCACTGCAGAAACCAGGGCGCTTATACATTCCCAGATGTGTTTGCAGATGAGGGGGAGTGTTTGAAAAGATGTTTGGTGAAGAAGTTGTTCCAGGGTAGCGCTGCCCTTCCTAACTCTCCCAGGAATCACTTCTGCATCCCTGCCCTTTCCCTCTCGCCTGTCAAAGGACGGAATCTCCCCGGCGAGCCGAAGATAATCCTACATCTGTAGGCTCGTCCTCGTCCCTCATCC
>VZTY01022357.1:1998-19141 GCA_013400935.1 Turnix velox | reverse complement strand
TCCCTTCCAACCCAAAACATACTGTGATTCTAATTTGCAAGAGCCATCTTCCGTTGGGGCAACATTCCTGTTAGGATGAGGATGCAAACAAGACAAAGAGCTTCAAAGAAACTTTCTAGAAAAACACTCATAAATGTATCATTTAGTGTAGAGGCCTTGAGGAATTCTGAGCACCCTGTAGGGATGTAGTGGGGGAAGTCCTCCAGCCAGGGACTTTGATTAAATAAATCCAAGGGCCACATCAACTGCCACTCTGGTGCTGATCGACCACAAAAGGCTTCAGGGTCATTCTCAACTTCACAAGTCTCTCTGGCTAGCTGGGCAGAAAGTAGTGGGGCAGTAATTACAGAAGAGACCAGGTGACCTAATAACTACTAAAAATGGTACAGTAGTGATGAAGCTGGTCACACTGGGATCCTGACTTAGGGTGGATGAGGAGGTCTGTGTAAGGCTTACGAGTAAGCAGCGTTGGGTGGAGGTAATTTCCTCAGGGATGAGGTGCAGTTCCACAAGGCTGTGCTGCAGGAGGAGTGAAAACCCTGTCATGGGTTTCTCATCATTGACTTTGTCTCTCTGTACAGGAGGAGTTGTCCAATGTCAACCTCTCCAAGTTCCGCAAGATCCAGCACGAGCTGGAGGAGGCGGAGGAGCGGGCTGACATTGCAGAGTCTCAGGTCAACAAGCTCCGAGTGAAGAGCCGGGAGATTCATGGCAAGAAGATTGGAGAGGAAGAGTGAGGATGCAATATAACAGTGATCTGAGGGCTGCACAAAATGTGAAGCTCTCAGTCACTTCCTTCTGCAATTAGTCTTTGTAACCATGTCAATATTTAGAGAATAAAAGCATTAGATTCCTTTGCTAACATAGTAGAATCTGTGTTTTCAGTTGTAACAGTTCAATTCTGCAGTTACATAACTTTGGGGAATTTTCAAATTTCACTGTAACCACTGTGTTGCAGTAGAGTTCTAATTACCCCTGTACACCACTTTTCCTGCATGTCCTCTTTCAACATTGAATTGGCAATGACACTATTTAATCCCCTTACTGGCAAGAGGAGAGAGTCAAGCCAAAGGCAGGATAATTACCTTGTCTGTCCTGTCACAGCAAGAATGTTTCTGGCTTGGCAAGTCCTATTTCTAAATGTGTTCGAGAGAGTCTCCTTTGCTGATCCTTTGACAAGTTCTACAAAGAGGACAGGAGCTTAGTCCTCATAGGGAGGAACATGAAGCATTCCTACAGTGAATACAATCATTCAGCTGGGACAAATTTTCCAGGGAAACTTGTGGATACCCTGGAGATTTCCATGATGCAACTGCACAGGGTGCTAGACAGGCTCATCTCTTTTTCCTGTGAAAGGCTGTGAAAGCTGATCTGTTTGTGGTCCCTTCAAACCTGGGTTGATCAACAGTTCTATGATGTTTGAGCCTTATCATTAAGAAAGTTGCATCAAAAGAGATGCAATGTCTGTGTATCTTTCATTTATGTCCTCAGAAGAGTCAGGGTTGAAAATGAAGCTGATGTACTTCCATACAAAGATCTTTAAGTTTCTACTGTAGATTAATCATGCCACACCATCTTTTGGTTTTTTCCCTCACCACAAGCTGCTTATTTACTGTTTCTAATATTGAATACTGATTTCTGTAGTTTTTATTTCACTCTCTGACATGTCACTGCTTGGAATCCAGGCAAAAAATGGACACCCTCACCTTTACAAAAAACGCAACTTCTAGCCTTACATAGCAGAGGTAATGACACTGATTTCCATGAGTTGGAGCCAGATCACAAGTGTCTCAAGCACTACCAACAGAGGGACACACCTTGGAGAGAGAAAAGCCAGTCATTCATACAAACACACCCCCCCCTCAATAACCAAGGCAAAATCCCCCAGAAACTCCACCTAGTTCTGTGAATTTTAGCTTCCAGCTCTCCTAGCTCATCTAATTAATATAGAATCATAGAAATCATAGAATCATAGAATAGTTTGGGTTAGAAGGGACCTCATAGATGATCGAGTTCCAACCCTCCTGCCATAGGCAGGGACACCTCCCTGAACTGCTTGTCATCCCAAAGGAAGCATTCAAGCCCTCCATGAGTTGTGAACATTAATAACTTCTTTTCTGAAGGTCATTTCATATTTTCCACTTACTTTTTTATACCAGCATGGCATTCTCCATTAGGAATGCCAGAGTAGAGTTCTGAAACAAGTTTTCTTACCAGTTAACACAATATACCAACCATAGCATGGCACATGAATAGCCTGCAAGAAACAAATAAATATCACCTTGCTTTAATTTAGTCTGACCTAATTCTTATAGGTTTTTAGATGCAAAGTGTGTTCTTACCATTGCCTTGATCCAGTACTCGGCTGCATTATAACAGAAGGGTAGGGATGAGAAGTTTTGCCCCAGTAGATAAGAACCTTGGCATTTCTTTTCAGGTTGGGATAATATTCCCAGGAGTTCTCATTTTACAGAGAGGGAAGCAGAATTGCTGCAGCAGCAGAGGCTGGGTATGTCCTGTCAGTTAATTGGGACCCAGATGATATACTGATGCCTTCACAACAGTGTGGATGACAACAGCACTTGCAAGCTGCAAATCCCACAGGGAATATTTTGAAAATAAAATTATCAAGTGTATCAGATAATCCAGAGAAGTGCTAGCCTCAGTTTCAGTGTAGCTGTTGGTCTGTTTGCCTGTGTTATCTGTGAGCTTTGTGGCGTAACTTATTACACAGCAGTCACTCATAGCAGGGGAAGCAACATTGTAGAAAGGCTTCTTGGGGTTTTTATCTTGGTCCTGCTTTGCATTTAAGATCTGCATTCTCTCAGTCTTGATTTCACGTTGTTTTTTCTACTCTAATTGTGTCCAAGACACCATCTGGTTTTTGTACTGACACATTCAGTGATGAAATTCATGGTGCTTGGCTAGGAAATGCCCCTGTGCATTGGTGTCACTGAGGCCACAGCCTGGGCTGTCTTCCTCTGGAGACTTCTTCTGCCTCTGGATCAAAGCTTGTGCTGCAGAACCATGGTCAAGAGTCCAAGGGACTGATGAATCAGCTCCATCAACTACCATGTAGCTACTACAGGTATAGTCTCAGAGGGTAAATGGCCTCTGCTCTACAGTTCCATCCTTGTTAGGTTTTTGTCACCACAAGGCATCCTCATATACCTTTGAGAAGGCTCCTTCATAGACTAATCTAGAATGTTTCCTTCACAGAAGGAGTGGAAGCTGAGGTGTGTTAGGCTATGGAGGTGTGCATTGAAGGAGGTGAATGGTCAGCAGTTGAGAGACTTGTGCAAGTCTCTTCCACTCTGAGTCCCTTGCTGTTTGGTTCAGAGCCAGGACATGGACCTGTTGGAGTATGTCCAGAGAAGTTCCACAAAAACAATACAAGGGCTGGAGCACCTCTGCAGTGAGGACAGGCTGAGAGAGGTGGGGCTGTTCAGCCTGGAGAAGGCTTCAGACAGACCTTCAGACAGACTTTCTAGCAGCTTCCCAGTACCTGAAGGGGTCTACAAGAAAGCTGCAGAGGAAATGTTTGCCAGGGCATTATTTACAGCTGATATTTGATACTCAAAAGTGAATGTCCAAGTATACAATGCAAGAAAAACATCTAGTTGGTTTCTGCCACCTCTGCTGGGCAGGACAAGCACCATTCAAATGTTTGTATGACCAGTTGTGACTGGCTGAACTGCTCAGCAGGCAAGACAATCACCAGCAAGTATTGTTCCATGGAAAGAAACCCTGTCTAACATCAGAGGAATCAATAAATCAAATCGTAGAGCATGAAACTTAAGAAGCCCAGCTGCAGTGGTATGATCACTTTTCCTCCATCAGGATACAGCCAAGGACAATACTATTACACATTTCACTCCAAATCACTAGAATCTCAAGAGAGCAGCAGGATCTACTACCATCTTGAGGACATTTATGTCTGACAACTTTGCTCTTGGCCTGGTGACTCATTTTCTCAAACTGGGTAGTTGTGGAAGGCTCCTAAAGGCCACTCTATTCAGCTATACATCAAGGAAATCAACCATAGCCTTTATTTATGGGTATCTTTAATGCTTCTGTCATGAGGAAGTTTTGTAAGTTCATAACTCATATTCCAGTACTGCAAACTATGGCTGAATATTGATCAAATCACCTATTGTTTTGTATCAGGTTTCACATGTTTGAATCTTAAGGTGTCAGAGCTCTTTCAGCTGAGGATGAAAAACACCTGGCCCTTAAAAATCATGTCTAGATAAGTCAAGAATGTCCTTGATGAAAAAGAATTCTTTTCAATGAGAAAGAAAGATCTATGAAAGATTTTTTTTGTTACTTACTCTGGGCAAAAGATGTTGGTAAGTGCAAAGTAATGAACACAGGAAAAACAACCTGAACTATCAAATAAAGAGATGGCTGGTTCAGATCTGTGGAGGTGCAGTGTTAACACTGCATGGCATCAGATCTTGGGAGAGAGAAGGCAGAGCTAGAAAATTATAGATGAGAGTGTCAGAGCTAAGTAATTATTTCCATGCAAGGACAGCTGAGATGGATTAGTGCTATTTCCTTTCTTCCAAGGAAAAGGATCTTTTTTTCTTTCTAGGAAGAGCTAGGTATTGACAGGGAAATGAGTACTACTGAAGTAAAGGAAGATGTTCTTCAGTAAATTAATTTAAACTATAAATCTCATTGCAAAAGTTCTTTTTTGGATGCCAAAAATAAACTTGATCCTTAAGTGATTAAATCAAAGGAATCAAAATCTAGCAAAGGCAGTTATTTCTCCACCTACAAATCTCTGAATTCAAGATTTCTGTAAGGTTTTAAGAATGCTATTTTATCCATTTTATTTTATTTTATGCATAACAATACTATGTCATTTTTAAATCCAGAGATGGAATACCAGGAATTCTCCCTGACACATGGTGCAATATTCTATTACAACTCAAAGAAGTGAAACAGAGTATTATTTAATAATCTGACTAAGATCATCACTTCATATCTGCAGTCTGTAAATAGAGAGCTCTGTAAAAGTTCAGCTGTCAACAGACTTATGGTGGCCTCAGAAAAGGTATGCACCCAAATGTCATCATACTGCCCAATGAATGATTGTCCCTTAGCTCAGATTCATGGAGCATCTATGGCCTTCGCAGTTCTCCTCATCCCTCTAGTCAGCATTAGTTGAAATGCCCTCCTTAAGAATCTTACCATATTATTTATAGGAGATTTATTCATATAGCTAGTGAGAGAACAAAAATTTCTAATTATATCCGGTAGCATCACTCCCCAGTTCTCACTTCGTTTGGTTTGCCAGACAATGCTTTGCCAAAAACTAGGTTTGCCAAAAATGCTTTGCCCAAAGACAGAGGAGGCATCTGCAGCATGCGCTGACCAGACTCTATAAAAGAGTCCTTGAATCTGGGCTATCCTGTCTCCAGGGGAAACTTCATGGTAAGCGTGTGTCTGTAGCTGACAGAGAGGGACAGTGTCCCTGAAGTCTATGTGTCCCTTTCAGCCCTGTTGTCCTGCTGTATGTGTCTGTGTCTGTGAGCATTTAGTGACTGTCAGATAAACCACCTTGGTGTTTTTGCCACCTGCCTCTGCAATTCTCTGCAACTCTAATGAGGGATCTGGTGTTTCTGCTTTACAGCACTCAACATTCTCCAGCTTATGAGGCATCTTCTCACATCATAAGAGGTAAGAGCCAAAAAGGGTGGCAGATTTCCATAGAATTGATTTCTTGATTAGTGAGAAATGTCTGTCCTAGAAAATGAATTTAATAAGAGTGAATATTTGTTGACTGAAGAGCTAAAAGTCACAGAATTTCTTCTTGGACAAGTGGTGGATCTGGTTCCTTCTTGGGGAAGCCCCCTCCATGGATGTGTTTAAGGCCAGGCTGGACCAGCAACCTGGTCTAGTGGGAGGTGTCCCTGCCTATGGCAGGGGGTTGGAACTAGATGATCTTTAAGGTCCTTTCCAACCCAAACTATTCTATGATTCTGCAATTATGTGAGGGATTGCTGTATGTCTATGTATTCCTGCTCAGTGCTCTGTGATGGTGAATGACTGGGTAGGTTGTTCATGGCGAGTAAACCTTCCAAAGTGGCTCTGCTTGAAGCTACTAACCACTCATGCCACGCCAGGAAATGCCTCTTGGGGATTCCTCATGTTTAATTTTGGATCAGTGAAGTTACATGATCTGTTCTGGCACGAAGTCCAGACAGACAGACCCAGCCAGTAGAACAGACTACTGAAAAATCTTAATGTTTTTTAACAAATTATGTGTATTACTGTACACATTACTAGCCAAAAATTAATATTAATATACTCCTCAGATGATACTACAGGTTTACAATATGCATTTGAGCCCTGTACTAGCCTTGTGCCTGGCAAAAGTCATCTTAACAACTGAAGATCAGAAACAAAACAAAAGATGTAATACTCCTCTTGCTCTGAAATGATGCAAATTGAAGGATCTGCATGCTACTGGGAGTTGCAAATGTTACCACTTTGCCAGCTCATTTAGATAACTAAAAATCATTACACAAAACCTAGATCAGTTGCTTGTTTTTCTGACTTCCTCAGCACTCAGAAACTTTCTATTACTGGACACATTTCCTTGGAAATCCAATACTGCATTTAGACATGCAGCTTTGACTTGTCAATTCTTGAAATAAGGCTTCTAACTTTGTGTATAATTATTTTCACAAACAGCATGCAAAGCAATAATTGATGATGCAGTATTTTAACTTACCATATTAGATACTGTCTGCTCACATACTGCTTCCCAGAGTTGAGTCACTTGCAAAAAGGTTTCTGCCCTAGTCAAGGAAATACCAATTGATTTAAGGTGACAGCCACAAATTTAAGTATGAGATCAAATAGGAAGTCAGGTAAAAGACTGATTAAATAAGTCTTTAAGTCAGCTAATAGGCTGAAGTACTTGGACAATGCAACAAGAAGAGGAATGGGAAGAGGCAAAACAAGTCTAATTTTATACTGACAGGTGTCAAAAATGTCAAGTGCACCTTTCTTAGCTCATTGAAACTGTTCTATTGTTCACACACATGATTATTTTTAATTTAGACCTGGGTATATCTTATTATTTAAACTGAGAAACAAATTAATTGCATGTCTAGGACAGCAAAAGGACACCAGCATAAGATATTGTGCATTAGTTAGTCCTTGGAACACCTTCAGGACTCACCTACCTCTGTTGTGTGCACAGTCAATCAAGGCCTTTAATATAAGGGTTTTGGTTTGGTAACTCCAGGTATGCTGTGTGAATATCTTCTGGTGTGGCAGTGCTTCTGTTCTGCTTGGAATCCATTCTGTAATATCTATTTGCGGAAGGAATAGAAATATATTCAAGCTTTGAGCTTGCAACAACTTGCACAATTGGAAGTGCTTTGCTGAAGCTGGGCTCAGTCACAAGTATCTTGCCACATTTCTCCACAAATGCTGTAATTTAAAATTTTCCTAGCTAAATGTTCACCATTAGCAATGCATCCTCAGGAGCTGGACACATGAGATCACACTGAAGGAATCATGAATATGATCCAGAGCAATGTTACCCTTAAGAAGGCTCCACAAATTCCTCAGTCTAGACTGGGCAATAAATTCAAGAACTTTAGTGGGAGTTCCAGTGTGTAGTAAGGAATATCCCCACACAGCAGGATACTTGGCTCCAAAGTACTTTTGCAGCAAAGGGTCATGAGTCCTGGTATGTGTGTGTTAGCTTTGGAGGAGTGGAGGCAAACAACACATTTTTCATCACTTATAACAAGGCAGCCAGAAGGTTAAAGGGAAGTGATTTCCTCCACCTCCATTTGGCTCCATCATCTGGAGCACCATGTCCACCCTGGTGCTTCCCAGTGATAAGAAAGACATTGACAATCTAGAGTCCAGTGGAGAGATTCCAGCACAGGTAGGAGGAACAGATGTATGAGGAGTTGCTGGGGTGTTTCTACTCAGGAAACAAGATTAAAATATGGTTGTTTATTGCTGTATTCAGCAAAATGAGCTGGATGTTCATTGATGTGCACAGTGAAAGGATGAGGGACAAATTAGTATCTTTTGCAGTAGCAAAAAATAACTGTGCAGTAAGAAAAAATTATTGCTCCTTGGGACAACATATCTCCTCCTCCACAGTGTTCTCTGGTGAAGGAGCCTTCCATAAAGTGCAGCCATGTCATCAGATTCTGAGATGGCCATCTTTGGGGCAGCAGCCCCTTATCTCCGAAAATCAGAAAAGGAGAGAATTGAGGCTCAGAACAAGCCTTTCGATGCCAAGTCATCTGTCTTTGTGGTGCATCCCAAGGAATCCTTTGTAAAAGGAACAATCCAGAGCAGAGAAACAGGAAAAGTCACGGTCAAGACCGAAGGTGGAGAGGTGGGTAAAATGCAAGATCTACAAGCAATGCTTAATACTTATTCTGAGCATTTAAGAGACATACAAATATCTCCTTTTTCCTCTGACAGACCCTGACGGTCAAAGAAGATCAAATCTTCTCCATGAACCCCCCCAAGTATGATAAAATCGAGGACATGGCCATGATGACCCACCTCCACGAGCCCGCTGTGCTGTACAACCTCAAAGAGCGTTACGCAGCATGGATGATCTACGTAAGTGCCAGCAGCTCCCTGTCTCTGGGCACTGCTCTGGGAACTGCTCTGTCAGGCTGAGGAGAAGCCAACATGTTGTTTCCTTTTCTCACAGACCTACTCAGGTCTCTTCTGTGTCACTGTCAACCCCTACAAGTGGCTGCCAGTGTACAACCCAGAGGTGGTGTTGGCCTACCGAGGCAAGAAGCGCCAGGAGGCCCCTCCACACATCTTCTCCATCTCTGACAATGCCTATCAGTTCATGCTCACTGGTGAGTTGCTCTCTCTGGCTCAGCCCTCTGTACCATGAAGTTCCCTGAAGGGATACTCTATGATACTATTCTATGATTCTCCACCTCAGCGATATGAGGAGACTTTTTCAACGTTTATGTTACGAAGCATACATGTTACTGGACATTTTACTATCTTCTCACCATCATTTCTACTATTTATAAATGAAAGACTCTTCTCCGTCATTGAGGTGTTTTGGTATTTTGCTTGAGTTTTTGTTTTAAGCTCATGCTAACAGCTCTTAGGGTGACTCCATCAATAAGAAATTTTAAAAGTTATCACAGAGTTTCTCTGATAAATGTGCTGATATTTTCTTAAGTCATTACAGTTCTATTTCAGTAGTAATACTGATAACTGCTAAGGCAAAGAGGACTTTCTATGTCAGTATTTCTAGAAAGAAACTAGAAATAGTGTGTCAGAAAAAAAAAATTAAGCCTAGATGGAGCAAGGAACCTACTCATATCTGAACGGATACAGTGAAAGCGAAAAGGGTATGAGATCTATATGTGAGGTGAAAATTCTAATGATGTGAAGTTAGTTGATGAAGGTTTAGAGGAAAAAATATCACCACAATTATTCACATTTGTCTTGGTAAAACCATGATATGCAAATATGAAACTAATACATATTGCTGCTAGTTTTGCTTGCATCCTTGCACACTTTTCTTCCTCTGAGCTATTGTCTTCAGAACTATTGTCCAGGCTCAGGATTCTGACATTTTACTTGTTATATATTACATATTCTGCATTAATTTTCAAGGATTTTGTGGTTTTAATTTACAAATATTGTTTCTGCCTCCTTCACAGATCGTGAGAACCAGTCCATCCTGATCACGTATGTACATCCCTGCTTGGGTCCCTGTGGGGCTGCCTGGTGCCAGGGGACCTCCTGCCTGACCACACACTCTCTGCTTCTCTCTCTGCTTTGACAGCGGAGAATCCGGTGCTGGGAAGACTGTGAACACCAAGCGTGTCATCCAGTACTTTGCAACAATTGCAGCCAGTGGGGAGAAGAAGAAGGAGGAGCCTCAGTCAGGCAAAATGCAGGTGAATGAATAGATACTGTCTTGAATCAGTGCTTACCTCTGCTTCTGATGTGATTTTTGGAAAGTACAACAACCATCAGTAACCATTCTCCTGCAGGGAACGCTTGAGGATCAAATCATCAGCGCCAACCCACTGCTGGAGGCCTTTGGAAATGCCAAGACTGTGAGGAATGACAACTCCTCACGCTTTGTAAGTTATTGACCAGGGAATTTTACATTCACAGATTGGCAAAGTAATCAGCTGCCTTTTCTGAAGTATCATGGTTAGGTGGTTGTGTTCATTTTCTTCTAGTTTTTGTCAGAAACTATGTAATTAAAAAACAGTAGTAGAGCAATTAGTATTTGCTGCAGGGAATCATTTAAATATGTATAAATATATACGTTACCTAATATTTATAGAGACATACTGCTGGAATCTGTCATACAGACTATAGATACAAATTTGTAAAGGTGGAGGAAGAGTAAAACACAGATAGATGGGATGAAATCAGATCAGAAAAAGAAATGAGTATCTCGTTTTCAAGGCGCAGAACTGGGCAAGCTGACTTCTTGGCAAAAAAGTAATTTATAAATATTATTAGTCAAGCTATGAATGCTTCCTTAGGGGCTTTCTTGCTTTTACACATTTGGAATTATTCACTAAGTTATAAATGCATTTAGATCTTTAGCTTAGCATTTCCAGTACAGGAGAGTTTCCACAAATTTTATTTGTTCTGAAGCGCTTTTCTTAAGAAAAAATAAGGAAAAAAATTCAAAACAAAACAGCTTCTAAGTTTAAATCATGTTCTCTACATAAAAAGTTCATATTCAGTTATAGTGAACTTTTTCTTTCCTTTCTAAAGGGCAAATTCATTCGAATCCACTTTGGAGCCACTGGCAAACTGGCCTCTGCTGACATTGAAACATGTAAGAGACTTCCTCACCTGGTCAAATTCTTTCCTCCCTTTCCACTTCACTGTACCTTCTCAAGCCTAATCCTGTCCTACCATCCTTGTCAGATCTGCTGGAAAAGTCCAGAGTCACTTTCCAGCTGAAAGCAGAAAGAAGCTACCACATCTTCTATCAGATCATGTCCAACAAGAAGCCAGAGCTCATTGGTAGGAAGGAAGTATTGTAAGTTGGAATCTAAACATGTTTGACATTTTTCTTCATTCCTACAACCTGACATGTACCATTTCTCTTTACAGACATGCTCCTCATCACCACCAACCCCTATGATTACCAATTTGTGAGTCAAGGAGAGATCACTGTTGCCAGCATCAATGATCAGGAGGAGCTGATGGCTACAGATGTAAGTGATAGGGAGAACACTGGTATGGTGAAACTTCCACTAAATGTCCCAAACATTTATTTGACTTACTCTGTTGTCAGAGTGCCATTGACATCCTGGGCTTCACTCCTGATGAGAAAACAGCCATCTACAAGCTGACAGGGGCTGTCATGCACTATGGGAACTTGAAGTTCAAGCAGAAGCAGCGTGAGGAGCAGGCAGAGCCAGATGGCACAGAAGGTATTAACAAAATCCTAACAGCAAACAGCTACAGAGCTGACAATAGGCATTTAGATATCACACTCAAATTTACTTTCATAAAGACATAAATCTTTGCTTTCATAATATTCATGCTTCTAAATTTCCCTTCAAATTATCACAGGATTGCAGTGCCAAAACCCACAGCTACACTTTAGATGACTTTCAGTCATCACTTCTCTATCACTGTATCACTCTCTCTTTGTGTAATATAGTTGCTGACAAGGCTGCCTACTTGATGGGTCTGAACTCAGCAGATCTGCTCAAGGCTCTGTGCTACCCCCGGGTCAAGGTTGGGAATGAATACGTGACCAAGGGTCAAACTGTGCAGCAGGTAAATATTTGTTGATGACTGAGAATCTCTGACCTCATTTACTCTCTTGTTCTAGATACTATTTTCTTTCTGCTGCATTCTTCTTTATTTTAGGTGAACAATTCAGTGGGTGCCCTGGCCAAGGCTGTCTATGAGAAGATGTTCCTGTGGATGGTTGTTCGTATCAACCAACAGCTGGACACCAAGCAGCCCAGACAGTACTTCATTGGTGTGCTGGACATTGCTGGCTTTGAGATCTTTGATGTAAGTACCCCAGAAATCACAGTAAAATCTTGAAAAAAACATTAGGACTAAAGAGAGAGAGATCCTATATAAACGTGCACTGCTTTTTATCCCTGGTTTCTAAATTGAACAGTATTCTCTATGTGCAATTTTTACAGTTCAACAGCCTGGAGCAGCTGTGCATCAACTTCACCAATGAGAAACTGCAACAGTTCTTCAACCACCACATGTTCGTGCTGGAGCAGGAGGAGTACAAGAAGGAAGGCATTGAATGGGAGTTCATTGACTTTGGGATGGACCTGGCTGCCTGCATTGAGCTCATTGAGAAGGTTTGCTGTGTTCATTTAAATTTTTATTACTTCTTTGTGACAGAATGTTACCATTTTTTCTCCAGCCTCATTTTTTCTTGACCTAGTGCTTCACAAACCTACTATTTATCCATTATCGATTATCCATTTTTGTTCCTGATTATTTATTGTCAAAAAGGAGCTTCTAATTTCAAATTTGTATGTATTCAGAAAATAAATGCTAAGGATCTTTGTGATTAGGCTACAAACTAAATATCTTCAGGTTATCCACTACTACTATAGCTACACTATTATGATTTTTTTTAAATGTTTTTTGTTCCACGGTGAAAGAATTTATATTATCACACATAATTGCATTGCAAGGTTTTTTAAAAGTATTTTCTAGTCTATGACGATGAAAACTTTTTATAGATTAGAAGATTTTAGAAATCCAGAAACTGTTTTCATTATCATAATTATTATTTCAAGATCAATGCTATGATTTCTGAAATACAGTTTCTAAGTAAAATCACAGGTATGGATCATAAGAGGTACTGGATGAACAAGGAGAAGGAAAACCTCCACTATGAGTTGACACTGCTCTTTTGTAGCAATGAAAAGACAAAAATATCATTTAAAAATAAGATTTCAGGAAGCAGGTGAAAGAGTTTTTGATATGTTGAATAAAGGTCAATTTTAGTGTTACAGATTCATCTACGAAAATTTACATTGTAAAAGCACTAAGGGAAAAAACTAAAATCGACTTTTTCCTCATTATAGTTTCCAAATTATTTAGAAAACTTTTTTTGATAATTATTACACTATCAGTTCTGAAAAGCATTAGGTTCAAACACAAATTCAAGATTGCCACACTTTATCTCCTCACATTATGCTCTTTCTCCCAGCCCATGGGCATCTTCTCCATCCTGGAAGAGGAGTGCATGTTCCCCAAGGCAACTGACACCTCTTTCAAGAACAAGCTCTATGACCAGCATCTGGGCAAGTCCAGCAACTTCCAGAAGCCCAAACCTGCCAAAGGCAAGGCTGAGGCTCACTTCTCCCTGGTGCACTACGCTGGTACAGTGGACTACAACATCACTGGCTGGCTGGAGAAGAACAAGGACCCTCTGAATGAAACTGTCATTGGGTTGTACCAGAAATCATCAGTGAAGACTCTGGCTTTACTTTTTGCCTCTGCTGGTGGAGAGGCAGGTAGGTTCTCTGACACAACTCTTTAGTTCACAGTGATTCCGCAATTTATGGCATTTATGGCCAATGCCATAAATAATATGTTACCTTCACTTTAACAGAGGCTAGCAGTGGTGGAGGTGGTGGTGGCAAGAAAGGTGCAAAGAAGAAGGGTTCTTCTTTCCAGACTGTATCAGCTCTTTTCCGTGTGAGTAAACCCTTGCCATCTATCTATACAAATAAGAATTAAATGCACGATGGACTGATTCAGCCACAGTAAAAAATTCAAACAATCAACTTCTTTTCAGATATCTATTAAAAATTGTATGCAATGAAAAATGACACCATAATATCCTAAACTACACTTAAGCATTAATTTTCTCACAAAACTATGAAGTGCCCACCCTGTATCTCTCTTGGTTTATGACAACATTTTTCTCTTATCCTAGAAGGTGATTTTCAATATCCAAAAGCAGGGGGTACTGAGATTTTTGCAGAGGTTTTGTCAGTTGATAAGTTTCGTCTGAAACTTCCAATGAGAATTCTTTTATGCTGAGTTCAAAGAACCTAAAGAGTTATTTTTTCCATATAAACACACACTAAATCATCTTCCACAGGAAAACTTAAACAAGCTGATGACCAATCTGCGGAGCACTCACCCCCATTTTGTCCGTTGCATCATCCCAAATGAAACAAAAACACCTGGTAAGAAAGTCGGGCAAAAGAACTTCCCCTGATGCCACCATTCCCCTCAGCACTGGAAACTGGGATATTTATTTATGCTCTGAATTTGCAGGTGCCATGGAGCACGAATTGGTACTGCACCAGCTGCGCTGTAACGGTGTGCTGGAAGGCATCAGGATTTGCAGGAAAGGTTTTCCCAGCAGAGTTCTCTATGCTGACTTCAAACAGAGGTAAGAGCCATGAAATTAAAAGATAAGTTAGATGTCCTCACTGGCCAATGTCCAATGTGAACTTTGCCAGTGTCTCTGAACATGGAAGCACAATAGAGGTACACAAGAATGCTTACAAGATTAATAAATCAGACTGGATTGTGGCTACAACATGTTCTCAGATGAAATTTACAAACTCAGATAAAGTGCTTTGGCCATTGTGTGAGCTGCAAGTTTCAGAGGAATATGCTTTCCTCCTAGACACATAGTGCAATGTTCTTCTTTAGTAATTTACTACAGCAAAATTTAAGGGGAAAAGGTATTAGACTAAAATGGCTGGAACTCCACAGATCATCTTTTAATCTGTAGCTGATTACCTACTTACAGTAACAGTCTTTAATTTTATCATCAGATTAGGACTCCATTATGACTATATCTCTAGACAAGGGATGGAATTCCAACCTCTTCAGCCTGATTCTGCTGCAAAGACTGCTGTTAACTTTCACAAGCAGTATAATCTTTTGACTTGAAGTTGTGTGTCACCTCATGACTTCAGATTGCCTTAATTCATGTTTCTTCTCATTCCACAGATACAAGGTGCTCAATGCCAGTGCCATCCCAGAGGGACAGTTCATTGACAGCAAGAAGGCTTCTGAGAAGCTTCTTGGCTCAATCGATGTGGACCACACCCAGTACAAATTTGGCCACACCAAGGTACAAACCCTCCTTCACCCACTCACTCTGTACCTGTGCTTTGCTCTGCTTGACAATGACCATTCCCCACAATGTTCCCTCTCTCAAGGTGTTCTTCAAAGCTGGGCTGCTGGGTCTCCTGGAGGAGATGAGAGATGACAAACTGGCACAGCTCATCACCCGCACACAGGCCTTGTGTAGAGGCTTCTTGATGAGAGTGGAATACAGGAGAATGGTGGAGAGAAGGTAGACATTCCTCACCTTTATTTAAAGTCACTGTACTTGGGGGAAAGTTTTAGAACTCATCACACTGAAAATATTCAATGTGCATTTGAATTATGCTTCAGGGAGTCCATCTACTGCATCCAGTACAATGTTCGGTCCTTCATGAATGTCAAGCACTGGCCCTGGATGAAGCTGTTCTTCAAGATCAAGCCCTTGCTGAAGAGCGCAGAATCTGAGAAGGAGATGGCCAACATGAAAGAGGAGTTTGAAAAAACCAAGGAAGATCTTGCAAAGTCTGAGGCGAAGAGGAAAGAGCTAGAGGAGAAAATGGTTTCCTTGCTGCAAGAGAAAAATGATCTGCAGCTCCAAGTGCAGGCTGTGAGTGTTGCCATTTGTTTCGCTCTCAGAGAAGGAGTTTATTCATTCAGACTGTTCTTTATGAGGCAGGGCTGTGGAAGATCTAAAGTGAGATATGTAGTGAATTATCCATTCTATGTATATGAAGTTGAGAAAGAAAGTGTCTGGCATTTGCATGTTTAGCATGACAGTGCAGAGACACAAGGAGCTCCAAGTCAGAGTCAGTTTTACTCTGCTCAAGATTGCTCAATATCCCCAGATGAAAAGGAATGGGGAGATACATCCTGATACAGCTGGACATTCAATCTCCAGAGTGAAATGGCTGCCTGAGTCATGCTCATCCTTCTTTAACCTAAAAACTTTAAATGTAAAGTGTATATACCAAATTCATAGAGTGTGAGTTTCTATAATATCATTAAACATCATCTCTTCATAGGAATTTTGTACCTCTGTATTATTTAGGCATAGTACAAGGCAGAATACCAAAGCAGATGAATAATCCAAAAAATCTTTTATTTCTGAGTACTGTAGTGAATCATGAGTGCAACCTGGATTTTCATCATTTTGCAATATAGTCAAATTTTATTTAAAATATCCCATTAGAGTTGTATATATTTCAAACTTATTTTAATTATATTCTATTTTATATAAAAACTACTCCTTACAAAACATCACTACATCACTCATTACTGCATTTTTGCAATCCCTACAAGTGCATAAGGTATTCTCAAAACTACAGATTCTGAGAAATCTTTTTGGAAAACTCAAAAAAAGCCCCTTGGTCATAATTTAAATGTGAACATGAATAACTGGTACTTAGACAGAAAAACTGAAAACATTATTTAGCAGTTTCACTGGGAGGGCTATTTCACATGAGGTATTTACACTAAGCAAGTTGGTAAAAGGTGAAGAAGAAAGCCTTACATTGTAAAAAGAGAAAATCTCTGTCTCCTGACCAGGAAGCAGACAGCTTGGCTGATGCTGAGGAAAGATGTGACCAGCTCATCAAAACCAAAATCCAGCTGGAAGCCAAAATCAAGGAGGTGACTGAAAGAGCTGAAGATGAAGAAGAAATTAATGCTGAGCTGACAGCCAAGAAGAGAAAACTGGAGGATGAATGCTCAGAGTTGAAGAAAGATATTGATGACCTTGAGCTAACACTGGCCAAGGTTGAGAAGGAAAAACATGCCACTGAAAACAAGGTATACAACAAGCTTTGTGACACACATTCAAGGAAAAGGGATCAGTTTTTGATTCTGATAACAATATTATTTTCTTCTCCAAGGTTAAAAACCTGACAGAGGAGATGGCTTCCTTGGATGAGACCATTGCCAAGCTGACAAAAGAGAAGAAAGCCCTCCAAGAGGCCCATCAGCAGACACTGGATGACCTGCAGGCAGAAGAAGACAAAGTCAACACTCTGACCAAAGCCAAGACCAAGCTGGAACAGCAAGTGGATGATGTAAGCACACAGACACTCAGTGAGAA
>VZTY01022355.1:0-11735 GCA_013400935.1 Turnix velox | reverse complement strand
AATCCCTGATATTCTGTGGTTCAAGAGGAATAAATTTGACATGAAAAGAAGCAGGCAGGGCAGGATGAGCACCAACATCCAGACTGGTTCTGTGGATTTGTAACCACACAAAGCAGAACAAGCTGCTCACTTCCAGATCAAAGTTTCTCTCTCTCTCAGAGGGAGGGGGAAGCTTCAGAAGAGGAAGTTCATTCATGCCAGGAGTAATTCTTAGATCCACCAAGAACCAACTTAACAGTGGCTTTACCCTTAATTTAATACCAACAATCAGGGATGCAGGGAAGTTCATAGAATCCTAGAATGGTTTGGGTTGGAAGGGACATTCAAGATCATCTAGTTCCATGGGCAGAGACACCTCCCAGCACACCAGGTTGCTCAATGCCTCATCCAGCCTGGCCTTAAACACCTCCAGGGATTGAGGGGGCATCCACAACCTCTCTGGGCAACCTCTTCCATGGTCTCATCACCCTCACTGTGAACTTCATGCTTGTATCTTTTACATGTAGGACATTTTGACACACAGGCAATGCCACATGAGGAACCAGGCAACAACAAAGCCCCCTCCACTTGGATTTCAGTCATTTNCAAAGCAGAACAAGCTGCTCACTTCCAGATCAAAGTTTCTCTCTCTCTCAGAGGGAGGGGGAAGCTTCAGAAGAGGAAGTTCATTCATGCCAGGAGTTATTCTTAGATCCACCAAGAACCAACTTAACAGTGGCTTTACTCTTAATTTAATACCAACAATCAGGGATGCAGGGAAGTTCATAGAATCCTAGAATGGTTTGGGTTGGAAGGGACATTCAAGATCATCTAGTTCCATGGGCAGAGACACCTCCCAGCACACCAGGTTGCTCAATGCCTCATCCAGCCTGGCCTTAAACACCTCCAGGGATTGAGGGGCATGCACAACCTCTCTGGGCAACCTCTTCCATGGTCTCATCACCCTCACTGTGAACTTCATGCTTCTATCTTTTACATGTAGGACATTTTGACACACAGGCAATGCCACATGAGGAACCAGGCAACAACAAAGCCCCCTCCACTTGGATTTCAGTCATTTAAAATTCTATTTTCCCCCCGAGTTCATCAGGTTCATCAGTTATTCTTCTGCATACAGGATGAGATTGTCATCAATAATGGAAACCTTTTGGTTTGAAAACCTAAGTCTGCTGCTTTACTCAATTTTGAGATGCACCTCAAATTTTGAGAGGTGTTTTTGTCCCTCTACTGGGCTCTGGTGAGACCCCAACTGGAGTTACTGTGTCCTGTTCTGGAGGCCTCAACATAAGAAGGACATTGAGATGTTGGAGCAGGTCCAGAGGAGGCCACCAAGATGATGAGAGGGCTGGAGCAACTCCCTTCTGAGGACAGGCTGAAGGAGTTGGGGTTGTTGAGCCTGGAGAAGAGAAGGCTCAGGGGGGACCTCAGAGGAGCTTCTCAATACCTGAAGGGGGCTACAGAAAGGCTGGGGCGGGACTTTTTAGTAGGATATGTGATGGGAGGACTAGGAAGAATGGATGCAAATTGGAAGAGGGGAGATTTATGATGGAGATAAGAAAGAAGTTCGTGACTGTGAGGGTGGTGAGACCCTGGAAGAGGTTGCCCAGAGAGGTTGTGGATGCCTCTTCAATCCCTGGATGTGTTTAAGGCCAGGCTGGATGAGGCATTGAGCAACCTGGTGTAGTGGGAGGTGTCCCTGCCCATGGAACTAGATAATCTTGAAGGTCCCTTCCAACCCAAAGCATTCCATGATTCAAAATCCCTTCCCTATGGAGCAGAAGAGGGGACAGCGGTACCTGGGGTTTCCACTCTTTGGTAATGGTAGGGGTTCACACAGACTTCATCCTTCTTCATGTTGAAGGCATATTCACACATCTCCATGGCACGAAGCTCATGGTGACTGTGAAGGTCTGGCCACCTCCAGAGCCGGCAGTAGATCACATGGGGAAGACCCTTCCGGTGAGAAACCTGCAGCCGACCATCCAGTGACCTGCAGCCAGGACAGAGACAGGACAACAATTAAGACTGACATTAATGAACCTGCACAGTGCTTGGAAGAGGTTGCCCAGAGAGGTGGTGGAGGTCACATCCATCCCTGGAGACATCCAAGGTGGGGCTTGGTGAAGCTCTGAGGAACCTCATCTAGTGCAGGATGTCCCTGTCACTGCAGGGGTGGCACTGGATGGCCTTTGGAGGCTCCTTCAAACTGTGATTCTATAAATCACCTAACCACAGGGGTGAAAGGGACCTCTGGAGATCATCTCCAGGTGATCCAGGGTGATGAGACACTGGAAAGGGTTGCCCAGAGAGGTGATGGAGGCCCCATCTGTCCCTGGAGACTTCCAAGGTGGGGCTTGCTGAAGCAACTTGATCTAGTGCAGGATGTCCCTGTCACCACAGGAGGTGGCCCTAGAAGGCTTTGAAGGTCCTTCCCAACCCATTTAGTGATTCTATGAAGGTCCCAATCACCAAATCCACCAAGATGGTGCTCCAAGATGTTCCAGACTCAGTTCCACTCTTCTGGCCAAGAAATTATCTCTAAAAATAGGTCAGGCTGGATGAGGTATTGAGCAACCTGGTGTGGTGGGAGGTGTCCCTGCCCATGGCAGGGGGGTTGGAACTAGATAGAACCATAGAATAGTTTGGATTGGAAGGGACCTTCAAGATCATCTTGAACTTGATGATCTTGAAGATCCCTTCCAACCCAAACCATTCTATGATTCTATGAAAATTCAACCCCCTTGAGCTCTTACTACCAAGACACTTGATTTAGGGGAGCAGGAAAATATCACATCACTCTTAGGTAGAAAGTATAGAAGGAATCTAAGCTACCCCTGAGGGTCCTGTTGGCACAGTTTGCAGGACATCTAAAACCTGCAAGTTTATCACAGGCCTGAAAAATGCAGGGAGCCCACAGAGTTATTATTTATAGACTCTGTTTCTTCAGATCCTGCCTGTTATTTATGGGTCAGACGTGATCTTTGGGCTTCTCTGTGACAGGGAGACCAACCAGCTGAGTATCTGCCACATTCTCCAAGTGTTTCCTTATGCCAAGCTCCTGCTGAGGACAGAAATTGGTCCTCCCAGAGGGAAAACTCACAAGGAGGGAGCCAATGTGTAGAAATGATCTTCTGCAGAAGGTGGGGATCTTGGTATTGATTTCAGTGGGGTCAAGCTTCACTCCCCAGGACAGAGAACGGTTGGGTTGGAAGGGACCTTCAAGATCATCTAGTTCCATGTACAGGGACACCTCCCACCACACCAGGTTGCTCAATGCCTCATCCAGCCTGGCCTTAAACACCTCCAGGGTTGAGGGGGCATCCACAACCTCTCTGGGCAACCTGTCCCAGAGTCTCACCACCCTCAAAGTCAAGAACTTCTTTCTTATCACCACCCTAAATCTCTCCTCTTTCAATTTGCATCCATTCCTCCTAGTCCTGCCATCCTGGACCTTATTAAAAAGTCCTCCCCCAGCCTTTCTGTAGCCCCCTTCAGGTATTGAGAAGCCACCATGAGGTCCCCCCTGAGCCTTCTCTTTTTCAGGCTCAACAACCCCAACTCCTTCAGCCCGTCCTCAGAAACTCTTCATAATTCCATCAGACTTCCCAATGAGCTGGAGGGTAAAGCTCACATCACCCACTCACCCTGGACTTGTTGGAAAAAACTATAAAGTCTTTATAAAATCTGAGCCAGAACATCCCCATGACTGACTCACCCTCTGCATGTAGCAGCCCTTGGCACCCCACCTTAGTGGAGTCCTTCTGCTGACAAAATTCTTACAGGAGATTGTGGAGAAGAGACACAGAATCACAGAATGGTTTGGGTTGGAAGGGATGTTAAAAATAATCTGGTTCCAACCCCCTGTCCTGGGCAGGGACACCTCCCACCAGCTCAGGTTCCTCCTTCCAACCTCACCTTGGACCATTCCTCCAGGGATGGGATATCTACAGTTGTCTGAGCAGTCCCTAAATCCTGGAGAGCTAAACCAAAACCACCCTGAAACCATTATCCAGCTCAACCACCAGTCTCAAAGTTACTAATCCTTGTTAAAATTACAAAATACTTCTTGATGTCAACCATGGCCATGGTGTGAAGGCCATCTATAAGGACTTGTCTATAATCTTATCTAAAAGGATTTTTGCAAAATCAGCACAGCCCTATGCTTTTATTTTCAAACTTCACACCCTTCCAAATTACCCCCCACTAATAAGATAAAGTACAAAAAATCCTATTTCCCCAAGGCTCTGGGAGCTAATTGTCTTTTTTTAGGATTGCAAAACCTCTCCTGGGGCTCTTTGTTATGGGATCTTGGGTCAAAACATCATCTGCATGTTCTTGGGAGGAACATGGGTAAGGAACAGGGTTTCTTTCTGATTCCTTTCTGCTGTCCTGCCTCAAGGAGTATTTTTCTCCCTCAAGGAGTATTTTTCTCCAGGTCAACAAGCAGCTGGCAAGGCTGAGATGGGCCAGGAGATTAGATGTGCCCTCCTCAAGGCAGACACTCAGCCCTAATTACCAATTTCAACATCCTTCTGAGCTAAATGAGTGCCCATTTCTAGATGAAAACTCTAAATCAAGCAAGAGAAGTTGCCTGAGCACACGTCAGGAAAGATCCAGGGCTGCTGTGCCAAGCCATGGGGTTAACATTGCCTTGGTGAGATGCTCTTCCTCCTGTCCAACATATTCCCAAAATCTTGCCCTACCTCCTTCCTGCCTTTCCNCTGGTCTGAGATGCCTCAGTCTATATTTCTGTTAGCATGGACCACAGTTGAGGATGCTCAACCCTAATTACCAATTTCAACATCCTTCTGAGCTAAATGAGTGCCCACTTCTAGATGAAAACTCTAAATCAAGCAAGAGAAGTTGCCTGAGCACACCTCAGAAAAGATCTAAAGCTGATGTGCCAAGCCATGGGGTTAACACTGTCTTGGAGAGATGCTCTTCCTCCTGTCCAACATATTCCCAAAATCTTGCCCTACCTCCCTTCTGTCTTTCCTCAGAATCAAAGCTCAACTCCTCAGATCTCCAATTTGGAAGAAAATCACTTTGTCCATGGCTTAGGACTCTGTCACAACTCTTGGAGGACCCTGATGAAAGCCAAAANAGGCTGTCACAGCTCTTGGAGGAACCTGATGGAAGCCAAAAGCTGTTCTGAGATGTCCTACTGTGTATTTCTGTTAGCATGGACCACACTTGAGGATGCTCTGACTAGTTTTGGAGTCCACAACCCTCAAAGAATGACCCAAGCACATCTCCCTCTCACAGAAAAATTGAGGAATAACCCCACAGCACAAAACTTCTACCATTTTTTTTGCTCCTGGTCTGAGGGACAGCATTCAAACCTCATCCAGAGGTATCTAGGAGAGGTTCCTCTGCACCTACACTAGTTATAACCAGTTTTAAATGTGGAAAGAGTGAAGAGTCACAAAATGAAGGCAAGTAATTAAATCAGTTGCACAAGAGTATAAGGAAGTGTCAGCACAATATTTAATTGTCCAAACAACAAACCCCTCAAGCCAAACACCTTTAGGATTGACCCATCCTTCTACACTCTTACAAAATTTTACACCTGAAACTTCTCCTCCAAACCCTCTTGCAGAAACAATGGTGACCCTTAAGAGCAAAAACAGAGAAAGGAGGGGGAAAAAAAAACCCAGAAATGCCAAAATTTTTCTTTTTTTCTTCTAACTAATCCTCTGGGATTGCCTGAAAAAGTGAGGAGTAAACAGCATCACATCATCACATCACAGGAATTTCACTCCCAAGCTTGGCTGGGGTTTATTTATGCTGATGTTTTGGGGGTTGGGGTTTTATTCTGGTTGTTATTGGTGGTGGTGTGTGGGTTTGGGGAGGTTTTGTTGTTGTTGGGTTGGTTGGTTTGGGTTTAACCTGAGGAATTAGAAGATCCTGAATGAGAAAGGGGAAAATAAAACCCCAAACCTCACACATCTTAATGTGTGCTTGTTATTTCTTGCTTGGGCTCTCTCTTTGCTTGAGAGGGACAGTAAAACTCTTCCTTACACTCATTATCCTTCTTTAAAAGTGAAAATTAAATCAGTAAAATAAAAACTAGGCAAAATTATATGAGCCACAAGGTATTCCAGCTCTTTTTATCAAGGGAAAACTTCAGATTCACTCTAAGACCCATCCCCTCAACACTGTTTGCAAAACCCATCCCTTTTATACCCCCATCTCTTTAATCTTCTGAGAAAGAAAAAAGCCTGAAAGCTCAAATAACACCAGCAGGAGTGAAAAAAAAAAAAGTTAAAAAGGAGAAAAAATATTCATGAAGAAAAAAGTTAAGAATTTCCAAGGGGGGGTCTCATTAAAAACCATTAAAAACCAACAAAAAAAAAAGCACACAGTTGCCAAGATGCTCCAAAAAGCACCAAAAATGACAGGCTGGGGGTTTTTTTAGGCACAAAACACATCAAATAGTTCCTTGCTGGCCCCACATCTGGTCTGCAGCAGGAGAAGAAGGATTTATTCTTGTGGCAGGACCTGGCTCTTGCCTGCTCTGCAAAATCCACGGGGCTTCTCTGAGAAGTTGGATGAAAAAACCCTCAATTTTCCCCCAAAACTGGCCAAATGAACACCACAAAATAAGAAAAAAAAAATTCAGAAGTTGATCCCCTGCCATTTCTTTCCCCTCAATGTGCTAAATTTTCCAGTTTCTGGTGAAGTTTGAACTCTCAAGCTCTAGAAATAGAAGTCCAAGGGGTTGCAACCCACATCCTCACACTGCCAGAGAGGAAACTAATAATTAATACTTTTATTTATAAAAGATTAAAAGAGCTTTAAGAGACATATAATAATGTGCAAGGCATCTCTAAGGAAAGGGAAGTTTTTTACTGCCCTTACAGCCACAAATTTAAAAGGTTCTCTCCAAGCAAGCTAGAAGCTTTGAGAGCCAACACCAGGGATGAGTTCTTCATCCCCTCCACCCAACCACAGATGGCACCTTTTGTGGTTCTTCTTCCCACTAAGTCCCTCCTTTTTGGCTTTAGAGGAAAAAAAACCATCCAATCTCCACTTTGGAAGAAGAAAATCACCTTGTCCATGACTTAGAAGGCTGTCACAGCTCTTGAAGGAACCTGATGAAAGCCAAAAGCTGTTCTGAGATGCTTTAGTGTATATTTCTCTTAGCATGGACCACACTTGAGGATGCTTTGACTAGTTTTGGAGTCCACAACCCTCAAGGAGTGACCCAAGCAGATCTTCCTCTCACAAAATAATTGAATAATAAACTCCACAGCACAAAACTTCCACCCTTTTTTGCTCCTGGTTTGAGGGACAGCATTCAAACCCCATCCAGAGGTATCTAGGAGAGGTTCCTCTGCACCTACACCAGTTATAACCAGTATTGAAGGTGGAAAGACAAGAGTGAGAGTCCCAAAATGCAGGCACGAAATTAAATCACTTACACAAAGCACTGTCAGCACAATATTTCATTGTCTAAACAGCAAACCCCTCAGGCCCAATGCCTTTAGGACTGACCCATCCTTCTACACTCTTGTAAAGTTTAACACCTGAAACTTCTCCTCTAAATCCTGTTGGAGGAATAATGGGCTATGGAGACCCTCAAAAGCAAAGAATTCCAGATGTTTCTCACCCCCACCAACAGCAGAACAAGTAAAAGCATGAAGAAAAAGCACGGAAACCCAGGTGAAGAAGGCCATGTGGTACTTACAGAGGAGAAGGTGCCAGGCAGGAGGTGACACAGCTCCATCCATCTGCTGGCCATGAAATGTGGAGCAGAGACTGCTCCAAACCACCCCCTTCAGCATCAGGTAATGCTTTGAAAGGTGATTTCAAGAATTTCTTCTGATGCTGAGTAATTCTTCTCAGCTTTCAACCCTGCTCTGGCTTTGAAAAGCAGCTGAGGAGGCAGGAATCACCCATCTATCTTGTGTNCGAGGGACACTTCCACATTATTTGGGCCCCTTCCTGCCTATTTCCATCTTGAGGGCTTTGTAGACTGCCCCTTCCCCCCCTCCCCTCCAAAAAAAAAAGGCAGAGAAAGCACGAAGAGTTGATGTCAGGATCAGATTATGACAGCATGAGTCATTTATTAAGATTCCAGTAATGCTAAGCTCTTTAGCAGGTGCCTTGAGACTGTCTTTTTTTTCAGAGTCTAATTTCAGATTCAGACATAAGTACATTTTATTGGTTTACCATAAACTGTCTGAAGCTGTCTTTTGCTTCTCCTGGACTCCCCTTGTCCCATGTCCACTCCTACTCCCTGCTGGCACGCAAACAACAACTCAGTTTGAAAGAAAAGATTTCTTTAAAGCTACAGACAGAGCTTATTTGGTCATGCAGCATTATCATCTAAGTGTTTTTTCTCCCTATTTTTTTACTGAGCTCTGTTAGTTACATCACTTCTGCTCATGCCACAGCCCCAGAGTCTTGGCTATCGGGGGCAGCCACAAAATCTCTATTTTTATTAATTTTATAATGATAGAATGGTTTGAGTTGGAAGGGACCTTCAAGATTATCTAGTTCCATGGGCAGGGACACCTCCCACTACACCAGGTTGCTCAATGCCTCATCCAGCCTGGCCTTAAACACCTCCAGGGATTGAGGGGCATCCACAACCTCTCTGGGCAACCTCTTCCAGTGTCTCACCACCCTCAAAGTCAAGAACTTCTTTTTTCTCTCCAGCCTAAATCTCCCCCCTTCCAATTTGCATCCATTCTTCCCAGTCCTGCCATCCTGGACCCTACAAAAAATGTCTTACCCCAGCCTTTCTGTTCTCTTTAATCTCCCTTCTAGATAACCAGCATCCACATCTTTCACTCTGCACCCCAGAGAGGACAGAATAAGGTTTAACTAAGTTTTACTCATGAAACCATTTCTAACTTCCCAATATTTCTGCCACCTACACTTGTCCAACTCCATTTGGACTTGCAAGATGGATGGAAGTTCCCAGAAGAGGCAATTTCTTCTCCTTCTGATGCTACCAAGGAAACCACTGAATTCCCAATAATTCATAAATTCATAAAACCAAAATGGATCACTATTAAGAACTGCAGAAGACATCAAGAAGTTTAGAGTTTCTCCAGTGGTACCCCTCACCCTGGGGTGTCAGCAAAGCAAGGTGAGAACACAACCAAACACAAACAACCCTGGTTATTAACAGGCAGGAAAGAATTTGGTAAATCCACAATTATTCATCAATCATGAATAAAAATGAGGAGAGAACAAGAGGATGTGAGTAGAATCTGAGGCCAGAAGTGCTTCTGGAGGTACCACATCCAAGTGAGTGGCAGGAGGATGGAACCAGGGTCACCCAATGATGGGACAAGGAGCAAAAGGTGGAGCACAGGAGGTTCCACAGAAATATGTGGATAAACTTTATAAGGGTGAGGGTGAGATAAGAGTGTCCCAGGCTGCCCAGAGAGGGTGTGGGGTCTCCTTCTCTGTAGACATCCAAACCCCACCTGGACACCTGGATCTGGGTGTTCCTGCTCCAGCAGTGGGATGGGACTAGATGATCTTTTGAGGTCCCTTCCAATCCCTGTGAGAGAACAGTGGAGAGGATGTGGGGTCTCCTTCTCTGGAGACATTCAAACCCCATCTGATGCAGGATCTGTTCTAGATGTTTCTCCTCCAGGATGGATCTAGTTGATTCCCCAGTTAATTTTTGTATGATTTTTTTACAACTCCTCTAAATTTTCAACCTGTTTTTTTTTCTCCTAGAAAGTTCTTTGCTCTAGCTGAGCTTCTCTCCCCAAATCTCTGTCAAGGCTCATCTAAATTTATTTGCTCTTGAGACTTGAGGAGAGTAGGGGGAATGAGGGTGAAGGAAAAGAACCCCAGAAAACAGCTCAGGCTCTGGAGAGGATTGTTCCTTTTTTGCACAAAGTCATTCATCATCCCCAGCTCGTCATTTCTTCCCGGAATCCCTTGTTTGATTTTCAAGCATGAAATCCAAAACCCAACAAAGATTTCAATCCAAGTCCAACCAGCAACTTCCTCTCCCTGGAGAAGATTCCAGGCATACTGATGGGGCTGGGCTTTTTGAGAAGGCTCAGAGGAGTTTCATAAGGAGGAAATGGATGGCTGGAGATGCCAAAGAGATTGGGATAATCTCCCGGAACACATAGCACTTTCAAAACATCAGGATTTTCAAGAAAGACTGAAAAAAACTGAAGCATGAGGCCCTAAAAAAAACCAAAAACACAAAAAAAATTAAGTGCTGCTGTAAAATTCTCTTATTCTATTTCCCTCTGTGCTGTTCACACTGATTTATATTTCACAGAATCACAGAATGTCAGGGATTGGAAGGGACCACAAGAGATCACCTAGTCCCATCCTGGAGTGGAAAAACCCAGATCAGGTCCCACAGGAAGGTGTCCAGGTGGGGTTTGAATGTCTCCAGAGAAGGAGACCCCACAGGAACCACCCCAAAAGAGAATCCCAGAAATTCAGGGATTAGAAGGCAGCTCAGGAGATCATCTAGTCCCATCCTGGAGCAGAAACACCCAGACCAGGTTCCACAGGAAGGTGTCCAGGTGGGGTTTGAATGTCTCCAGAGAAGGAGACCCCACACCCTCTCTGGGCAGCCTGGGACACTCTTCTCTCACCCTTACCCTGACAAAATTCCTTCTCCTATTTCTGTGGAACCTCCTGTGTTCCAGCTTGCACCCATTGCCCCTTGTCCTATCATTGAGAAGTTCCTGGCTCCATCCTCCTGACACTCAACCCTTCCCGTATTTATCAAGATAAATGAAGTCACCCCTCAGTCTCCTCCAAGCTAAAGAGACCCACCTCCCTCAGCCAATATTTAATATCAACCTTTAAAATTCTTTATACTGTAGGGAAAAAAAACCATCATAATTTCACTGCAAACCAGCATCAACACAACTAAAACATGAGCAAAAGAACCAAGAAAACAGACCTTAATGGCTGATAGAGAAATGAAGGTTGCTCAGAGAGGTGGTGGAGACCTCATCCATCCCTGGAGCCAGGCTTGTTGAGGCTCTGAGCAACCTCATATAGTGCAGGATGTCCCTGTCACTGCAGGGGGTGGCACTAGATGGCCTTAGGAGGTTCCTTCCCAACCCAAAACATTCTGTGAATCTATGAAGGTCTCAGTCAACAAAGAGATAACACTTGAAGGTCTCTTCCAACCCTAAGCACAATGTTTGGATGGAAGTCTCACCCCAACTATCTTCTGATAACAAAAGCAAAAGCCATTATCACAGTTCAGTGTAGAAAAAAAAATGACAGTTTGAAGACTTTGGACCTTCCTTCCCTAGATATCCAACCACCAGAGCCTTCCACAGCAACTTCATCTCAAATTCCAATTTTCAGAGAAATGTTTGTGGATTCTATCAAGTTGGGCCAAGGCCAACAGTTCTTATGGAAACATTTTTGGTGGTCCCAAGCTTGGAACATGTTTACAGCCAATAGAACTATAAATAAGTTGGGCTACAGCCTCAAATTATCTTGTTTGGAAGAGTTTGGAGGCAACACAAGGTCCATTGCTGTTATTTTCTTTATAATACAGTGAAAAAAAAAAGTTGCTGCTCTTCCTGTAATTCAAAAAAATAAAAAAAAGAAGCAGCTATTTCAAGATTTTGACATCTGGGCTTGGACCTCCCCTGCAAGAGGAGGACAAGATCCAGGGTGGGGTGACATTTTTTCAGAGCTCCTCTATCTCTTGTTTTCCAAAACTTCTTGGATGTTTAAGGCACAGATTGAAGGGCAAGGTCCTGCACATGGGCTGA
>VZTY01022353.1:23663-43252 GCA_013400935.1 Turnix velox | reverse complement strand
TGAGGTCCCATTGAGCCTTCTCTTCTCCAGGCTGAACAACCCCAACTCCTTCAGCCTCTCCTCATTGCCCTCTTGTGAATTGATATTTTGGAGAATTGTGTGTATGGTCATTTTTAAGAAGATATCTGATGGGAGGACTAGAAACAATGGATATAAATTGGAAGGGTGTAGATTTAGACTCGACATATGAAAGAAATTCTTTACAGTGAGGGGTGTGAAGCACTGGAACAGGTTGTCCAGGGAGGTTGTGGATGCCCCCTCTCTGGAGGTGTTTGAGACAAGACTGGACAAAGCACTGAGCAGCCTGATCTAGTGGGAGGTTTCCCTGCCTATGGCAGGGGGTTTGGAACTCGAATATCTTTAAGGTCCCTTCCAACCCAAACTATTTTATGATTCTTGATTCCACCAACTTTGAGTTTATTTCCTAGATCTTCAGAGGTCAGATAAATGTGAGAGAAATGGATGCCGGATAACGGATGCTACATTTTTCTACTGAATTACAAAGAAATGAGCTAAATTATTCTTTGATAAGCAGAGGACTCACTGAATGGACAGCTCTAGAAATGGGACGAAAATTTCAGGTTACTCCAGGGTGACCTTCAGTCTCGTGATTATTGTTTTATCTAGGATTCATTGGTGTTTTTGTGTAGAAACGTCACTTAATAGAGGAGTGGCCCCCTTTCTCTGGGTAAGCTTGTGGGTAAGGTGTGTCCCTTACACTGCACGGAGTTCACCCTGCTTGGAGCAGGGGCTGTTGAGTCAGGGGACACCACCGGGAGGCGAGTCACCCAGGCGTTGTGCAAAAGCTGCGAATGGCATAGACTACGTTTAAAAGGCGAGTAGTAGGTTGACCTGCAGATGTAAGAAGCTTGATCTGTCTGTGGTGGTGTCTGTGGAGTCTACTTGTTGGACTGGGGAAGGGAAGGTGTGTGAGATTTTAGACAAAGGAATGAGAACTTCTGGATCTTGATCAAGCTTAGATTAGAGACAGGCGCTGAGCTTGCTTGGACTGCAGTAGTTCTGGATACACCCAGGAGGAGAAGTTAAAAGTTTTCAAAGCATTTAAAATAAAACAGAGAGGCACCTTCAGGGTTAGGTGGAGTTTCTTTTGTTCTAATGAAAATGCTTGCTCCATCAGATCTAGTGCTACATTTGTTTCACAGTTTTCAGAGACAAGTGTATGTTTTAATGTAGTGATTAGTAAGATCGATTAACCTGGTACATCATGAGGTGCTTTATCAGATTTTTATCAGTGTTGTGATTTTTGGATGTAATCTAAAGGAGTTGCACTGCACATCATTTAATAGGTGTGAATGACTAAACTAATAGATTCATTTTACCAGCGTGCAAGGCAACAGATTGAAAAGATACTGTGTTAGAGAGAGTATCTTTATTTCTTAATTTAAGCATTCCTAAGTATTATTTACTTATTTCATTTCCTGAAAGGTAAAAAAAAAAGAACTTTGTGTATCAGTGGAAACATGACTTCATCAGGATGCTCAAGTTTCACATCTACCTGAAGTTGCCATTGTTGGTAGGTGGCAAGATACATAACCCAATCAGAAAGATAAATATAGAAAGAAATTTAAGTTGACTTGCTATATATTTAAGTCAATGAGATAAAATAGGTGATAAGCTCTGGGCAATTCTGAACTTTGTTGAGTTAATGTATGTTTTTATGTGATATATCTCTTATCCTTTTTGGGAGTTAAACTAGGGACTCTTGGATTGTTTCACCAGGCAATGTACTGATGCATATGTAAAAAATTTCTGTTAGAGTTAGTGTAAAGATGCATCTGAGTACATGTGAGTTGTCAGGACTTGTAAGAAGTATAAGTTGATGCTAAAATGGCATTGGAATTCATGAAAGTGAAATGCTACCCACTTACAATACACAAAGGGTATGGTCACATGAAAAACTGCATGTGAGTGGTCCTGTGATATTTAAGAAGTTAGGATAACTAAGTCATTGACTTTTTGCATATTTTCAAACCACTTTGTAAGAAGATGTTTCTTGAAGTCGATAAGCTGAGGGGAAAATCTCATTGTTGGCTTTCTTCCTCTTAACTTTCTGTACAGTGTCTTTGTATAGTATAATTTAACTCTCAGAAATCTTGATTGCCCATGAGCTTACTAGGTTTTTTTTTTCCTTTGAGTTACTGTCACTAACCATCTCTGTTTCTTTTGAATTCTCCATTACAGATTTCTGGTTTTGTTTTCTAATTTCACTTAGATGCTCACCTGAGGGCTGCAGCGTCTGGCTGAGCTGGTTAAGGCTCTTGGCAAGTCAAGAGTGTCACAGTAACTATGAAGACAGAGGATGGTTATAATTCGCTCATACCTTGATAGTGTAACTGCTGAGACTGGCAGCAACAGTTGAAAGTGACAGGATTGCTCACCTGCCACGTGAAAAGGGAGATTTTAACCAGTCTTTTTATCCAGTCTTATTTTTTGCACCCCAATGTACGTTGTGTTACCTGCCCTGAGACAGACACCTCCAAATTCCTCCCAAATCCTCCCATCCTATGTGATGGGCATGTGTGTTTTGGTTGGTTGGTTTGGGGTTTTTGGGTATGTGTGGTTGGGTTTTTGTTTTTTCCCCTTCCTGGTTTCACACATTTTTTCACCCTACTTGGAGGTGAAATGGGGGAGATTGGTGAAATACCAGATATTTTCATACAGTGGAAAAAGTCTTACTAACTCTGCTGAATTAGAAGAGTGTGGGTTGTTCCATTTGAGATGCTATTATCTATTCTGCTGTAAATGTGATTACTGCAAAGAGTTTTAAGCCCCTTGCGGGTAGGTTATTTAGCTTTTAAGTTTGCAAGAGTTATTGCAGTGACTAGCACATAGTACACCTTTTTAAAGTTTTCCTGCAAAATTCATGTTATTTAATACCAGTGTGAACTGTTTAGCTATTTCAGATATTCATTTCTTCTAGGGGGAAAGATATTGTCACGTTTGCACATTCTCCTATCAAAAACACTGCTGCTAAAATGACTTTCAGTAGGCTGTAAGAGCCCAAGTGTTCAAATCAAGCTCTAAAGTTGCTTAGATACTCAGCATTTTTACACTGTGCTACCAATGATACTTCAAAAGGAATGCATCTATGAGTTGCAGCTAAGTATTTTGAAATACTGCTGAAAGTTGAGTTTGTGGTGCAGCCTACCATTGACAATTAAGGTACAGATGAACTGAAAAATTTGAAAACACATGCATGAACTTTAAACATTCTTTTTAAGAGCAATCTCCAGAAACACCAGAGGTTCCTTTCCTGCTTCTTTGCAAAACTGAATCCATAATAATTTATTTTCTGCTTTTCAAATGAGGTGCAGCTCACAGAGTGGATTAGGGAAGCACACACTTCTTTTTCTATGGTTTCTGTCCTGTGAAAATGAGATTGTGTCCCTTTGTGCAAATTGGATAAAGAGATTATTGTGGAGTGAAAAAAATCCAAAAGAGTACATCTGGGGGAAAAAGAAAAACAATAACAAGAACTTGAAACCGTGGTATTTACTTTTACACATTCTTTATTTTCAGTAAGGGATGTAAAAAACTATTGCCTCAGAGCAGCTGGTAATTAAGAGTCAGGTTGCAGGAAGCAAGATGTTTGTGCATTGTGTCAGTGCTTTATATGCAGCCTTCCCTATCATCCAGAGGAATGTAGCTGCTGCTCAAACTGTTTTCTGAAGCCTCAGATTTGGTGAAGTGTTGTAGGAGATCCAGGTTAAGAACTGTTTTCAGAAGCTCTGCTTATCTTTCAAAAAACAGTTGGACAACATTACGCAGTGAAATGAGTGAGGAAGTTAAGAGAAAGCCCTCAGGTCTGCTGACAGCCACAGAACTGCAGAAAAGAAGGGTGAAGTTTCCCATGCCCTCATGCTTTCCACCTCATGACTGACTTAAACCTATTACAGGCAGAACTTCTGCCATCTCACCTTTCCCAGTACTCAGCTTTTAATCCCTTCCATTAAAAAAGCTGAACATTAAGAAGAAGAGGAATTTCTTTTAAAGTTGCGAGAAGTATTTTGTGAATTCCCAACACAAATTTAATGTGATTTTTTTCTGGGGAGGAGGTAATGTGCGTGAAATTGGCCTGTCCAAGCCCCATTTTCCAGTGGCAGGATCTGTACTTTATCTAAGTGTACATTCCCCTCAGTCCAGGTAAACCTTGTCCCTTTCTGGGCCAATGTTAATTATCTGGCTGCCTGACAGAAATTGAGAGGTCTTTATCTACAAACAGCAATATTCTCATGTTTCTCTTCACTACGCTGTATTTCGACATGTAATGATTTGTAAATGGCAAGATACAGACAGTGGTTGACCACGCTCTGAGATGTATAGATTTAGATTCACTCCTAATGGTGTTTTATTTCCTCTTATCCTTCCTGCCACCTCCTGCCATTTATATTGGATTTCCCTCCTACAAGAACCTGTTTCCTGCTTGAAAACACCAGTGTAGCATTTTAGGTCTCCGATAGATGATTAGAAATTTATCAGAATAAGAACTCCCCAGGTGTATGGGCATTTGAGAGTATTTCCAGGCAATTGAGAATGTAGTGTGTTTGTAGTAACAATGGTTGAATATCGTACTTAGAAATAAAGACCAATTGAATTTGTAATCAGAATTATGTTTAACCCCAAATTTCCCTCATGTCTGAGGGCAAGATGGCATTTTGTGGCTCAGTTTGCCATCCAGTTTTAGATTAACTTTGCTTTATTGCCATACGGGTGATGTACCTGGAATATGAGACAAAGACAAGAAGTTTAACATAAGAAGAACATTGAGCTGTTGGAGCGGGTCTAGAGGAGGGTCATGAAGTTGGTGAGAGGGCTGGAGCACCTCCTTTCTGAGGACAGGCTGAAGGAGTTGGGGTTGTTGAGCCTGGAGAAGAGAAGGCTCAGCAGAGACCTCACATTAGCTTCTCAGTACCTGAAGGGGGCTACAGAAAAGCTGTGAGGGTGGTGAGACCACTGGAACAGGTTGCCCTTAGAGGTTGTGGATGCCCCTTCAATCCCTGGAGGTGTTTAAGGCCAGGCTGGATGAGGCATTGAGCAACCTGGTGTAGTGTGAGGTTTCCCTGCCCATGGCAGGAGATTGGAACTGGATGATCTATAAGGTCCCCTCCAACCCAAACCATTCTGTGATTCTATGATTTGCATCCCTGGGACGGAGAGAAAGATTTTACATCCCTTTCAGCACAGCTCTTTGGCAAGGTTTGTGTCCTGTTGCAAAAAAATGGGGCATGTCTGGGTCCATTCATGTAGCACTCACTTGATTGCCACTTTGAATTGCCATAAAGTTCCATGAATCCAGGTAGAGATGTATCCAGTTTCATAGATGTCCTGGAGAATACCAAATGGGCTGTGTTAAATGCTTTTCTCTTTTCCTTCTGTAGGGTTTGTATGTGTTTGGCAGTGTTCTGAGCCACGGTTGAGAGGTATTTTTCCCTTCAAGGCACCTTGCATCAAAGGATCATGGTAGACAGTTTAATAGTTTCTTTGAGGTAAGTGATGCAATAAATCATTCAAAATCTTATTGAATGCGTGGTCAACACAGTGCCCTAATTTGATTGTCTCTTGCTTTGGTGCTACAAGTGTTTGTAACATAGGAGGTGTCCTAGTTTGAGGTGGAAAAAACCCTTTTGTTTTTTGGTTTTTATTTTAGTAATTTCACTTTTCAGCTAATAAACCTCTTCTGACTGCAGCCTGTGAAATTAATGGCATCTGTCACTTGTTTTAGGGGCCAGCCCTGCCCTAGCTATGGCAGGAGGATAAATAAAACTATTTGCTTTATTGCTGTACAAGTAACTTACCTGGAATGTGAAACAGAGACAAGAAGCTTAACATCAGATTTGCATCCTTGGGATCTCATCCACAGACCAAATAATCAAGCACATGCATACCAGGCATAGCATTCTTTAGTGATAGTAAAAAAAAAAAAAAAAAATGTTAGAAGTGTTTGTTAGTACGTGCCAATGTGATGGCATGTATTGTTGGAAAGTTCCTTTTATTTGTACAGCTACAGTCATTGGGCTTAAATTACTGACTTCTGTGTTTTAGTACCTGTGCTGTAATTCATCCAGGGATTTACATGATGCATTCCTGAAACAGTTTGTCAGTGGGCAAACACCGGAAAGACCTTGAAGACAGCTCCTTGACAGAGGAAACATTCAGGTGTTTCTAAGCTGGTCTGTCCAGTTCTGTACCTGGGCAAGTGGATTCAGAGATAAGAGGCAGCTGTGATGCTACAGGAACAGAAGCTGACCTCTTCCTGCCAGGAATAAATGCTGCACGCTCTGTTGTTGTGTGCAGACACTGTCAGTAACAGCTCTGCTCTAACCTTCCTTCTTGGGAATTTTAGGCATCAATTTTTGAATTGCAATTCTGGCACCTTCCTACTGTGCCAGGGCAAATTCCATGTTGAAAAAAATCTCTCACATGTTATTGACACTACCTGTATTTTCTTTCCCCTCAAGGCTTCTCCCTGAAGCTCCTCCCACACTTAGAGGAGCCGCAGGCTTCTGAGCTTTCTATCTTCAGTGCCTGTTGGGTTATTCAATTTGAAATATTCAGTTTCAATAGGGTAGAACCTATTTTTTGCAAAATTGTGGTTATTCTTTTTGTGTTTCCTGTGTGCTGGACGTGGGGTGTTTTCACAACAAGGAACCTGAGCTAGGAGCAGACAGTCCAGAGAGAGGCGAATTCTTACTTAGTGCTTTAGAAAGCTTGAAGAGCGTTTTTTGGTTTGTCACCAAATGTAGAGACTTTAAAAAGTCCACTACCAGTAGTAATTTAATTTAATCATGAAGTTACATGAAATATTATCCATGGATTTTGCATGGAGCACTTTGGCTTTGTCAATGGGCAGATATACGTAGGTACTGCCTACTATGAAGAGCATGTCATAAGAATATACAGTTCAGTGAGTCTGATTTTGTTAGGAGTGGTATTGAAGTGTCTAAATTAAAAGTTCTTGAAGTATGAAGTCCTGTCAGATTGTTGGTGTTTGGTTTGTATTAGTGGTAATTATATCTTCTGTTTCGCTCTTTGCTTTTTCAGAGTTCTCAGTTCCTTAGCAGTGCTGGGATTTCAGTTTGTTGTCCCTCAGCCTACAACTGAACACAGAAAGGTAAGTATTAGCATTTTGTATACTTGAAGGTAAAGGCAGAAAATGTGAGAGCAAGATTCATAAAGCAATGCAAGCTGAGGAAAATTCTGTGAATAATGGGGCGCTTTTTTGTGTGTGTTTTGTTTTTGTGGCTTTAAAAGAGACTCGTGGTTAATTATCTGAGCATGGTGTTGTAGGTTGCAAATAGGTTCATGTCAGCTTACTCAAGCTTTGGAGAGCTTTCACATAACATGAAGGGGAAGAAGAATTCATGTCAAGGAGTGTGGTGCTCAAACATGGTGTGGTCAGCAGAGACATCCAGTTGCTCTTTATCTTACAGGAATCTAGGTATCTGAAACAAGTTGGACCCAAACTATAGTCTGTTGCTAGGTATATTTTGCTTGAGGTCAGAGGTGGAAACTGCTGAACTTTCCTGTTGTGCTCTTGGGAATGGCTCACTCATAGATGTTATCATGTCTGAGGTGGCTCATGGCCTGCACGCCTTCCATCCTGTTCAGCAGCCCTGAGCTCTTGGCTTGAATATATAGATTTTTGCACTACTTTGCAGGAAAGTGGTGGACAGTTTGGAGAGAAACTGAGTGCAGCAGTGACTATCCTCAAAAGTTTTAAAAATCTTGCCTCTGAGGGAAGTCTGAATGAATTCAGGTTGTTTAGTTTAAAGATTAGGAGACATAATCTCCAAGAATGAGTGCTATAGAGGAGGCTTTTCTTTCTGTCTGTGGTGGAGAAGATGTGAAGAAATGGGTTTAAACTAGGATGAGGAAAACTAAGATTTGATGTGAGAAAAATCTTCTCATGGTAAGGTAATAAGGAAGAGTTGATCATACTGACTGTCTGATGTTCAGAATCTCCACGATGGAGGTGTCTGTGGCAAACGGGTTGGACAAATGTTTGTTGGAATTGCTGATACTACCAGACCTCTAGACTACATTTGTATCTCTTTATGGGCTTTATGACCTTACATTTATCTCTTTATGACCTTGCATTGATTATGTTCTCATTTTTTTCATTAATATTCAAACACAACCAATTCATTATTAAAGCTATAAAATAATAGATTTTTTTTAAATTGCTTTTTAATACAGATTTTAAAATAATGCAAGATGTGTATTTGTTTTAAAGGAGACAGAAGGCAAGCTTGTGCCTAAGCTACTGTCTTTAGGGTGAAAAATTATTTTATTTGGAGGTATTTAAGGCCAGGCTGGATGAGGCATTGAGCAACCAGGTCTAGTGGGAGGGGGGTTGGAACTAGATGATCCTTAAGGTCCCTTCCCACCCAAAACATTCTATGATTCTATGATTAGAAACCTGAAGCCACCTGATAGTCATAGTTCTGGAGAACACAGCTGTCATGTCCAACTCCTTGCACAGCCTAATTGTAGGACAAATTAAGTGAGGTCAGCAATGATGCAGTTGGACGCTGGCACAGTCCAGTCTGTGCCATTTCTTGGGCTGCCCAAGTGCTCTGTTCTAAACCTGAGCATAATGCAATATTTTTTCTACTATTTCAGATCTGTTCCATTCTGTTGTGAAGCTGAGATGATCCGTTTTCAGTGGACACTCTAGTTAGGCATTCTTTCGTAACATGGGCAGTGGAGAGAAGCAATCCAGCTTCCAAATCGCCTTGGGGCGGGAAAAAATCCATTAACTAAAATATAGTAAGGAAGAGAAATAATTGCTTAATTGTCTGAAGCTCCGGAATTAATTCTGATAAAATCAGTTTCTTTGTTTTCAGTTGAAGGAGAAATCCTGTGGGTCTGGAGTGTCATCTGTACTGGTTGTGAAGGGGTTGTAGACATTGGCAGCAAAGGGTGTGGTGACCACCTTGGGACTCTTCTTTTTACTGAAAACAAAAGAGGCAGGGGTTTCCTAGTGATGATCTCTCAAAGTCTGCAAGGCTGGCTGTTATTCTCAGCTTCTACACAACGGGAGAGGGTTCTATTCATGCCAAACTGTGTTTAGACTGACAGTCTGCATTTATTAAACTTTAAAGAAACCTTTTGACCAACTTATCAGCTCTGGGAAGGAGGGGCTGTTGGTATTTCTGAAGGCCAAGTCCAACGTGGTTTTGAGTGTGGCTATTCAGCAAAGCTCTGGAAGTTGTTCATGTTCTTTTTCAGGCTGCAATCTGGCTGTGTTCTTGCTGCTATTCCTCACCAGCATAGAATAGAATCATAGACTAGTTTGGGTTGGAAGGGACCTTAAAGATCATCTAGTTCCTCCCAGTACACCAGGTTGCTCAATGCCTCATCCAGCCTGGCCTGAAACACCTCCAGGGATTGAGGGGGGGATCTACAGCCTCTCTGGGCAACCTCTTCCAGTGTCTCACCACCCTCACAGCAAAGAACTTCTTTCTTCTTATCTCCAGCCTGAATCTCCCCTCTTCCAATTTACATCCATTATTCCTAGTCCTTACATCATATATCCTATAAATATATCCTCAGCCTTTCTGTAGCCCCATTCAAGTATTGAGAAGCTACTTAGAGGTCCCCCTTCTCTTCCCCAGGCTCAACAACCCCAACTCCTTCAGCCTGTCCTCAGAAGGGAGGTGCTCCATCTTTGTGGCGCTTATCTGGACCCACTACAACAGCTCAATGTCCTTCTTACGTTGAGGGCTTTGGAACTGGACACAGTAACTCTAGTTGGGGTCTCAGCAGAGCCCAGTAGAGGGGCAAAATCACCTCCCTTGACCTTCTGGTCGCACTTTTCTTGATGCAGCCCAGGGTTTGGTTGGCTTCTGGGGTACAATCTCCCAAGCATTTCTGTGAGGATCTGTCTGCTCTTTGACAGAGTTCCTTCCTTGTGAGAGAAGGTTGGTTTTTAGGGAAAAGAGAGAGAGAGGAGGGGGGAAGTGTTTGATGGACAATTTGTCATTTGAGCAACGTGGGGAATAACAGAAGTGGCAGTTGGTGACTTTCATCTCGTGCTCGGAGGGTACATTTAGTGGAGACTGAGTTACTAAAGCCGTATCCTAATGAAACATTATCTTACACACCAGTCCTTGTTATGTGTTTATTTAGTGGCTTTGAACATGCAGCACTATAGAGTGTTTGCATTCTTGTGAACCTTGCATCTTGGTATTTCTGCTCTGGAAGCTATGGACAGAGGAATAAAATCAGAGAATTTGACTTTGGTATTTGGCTTAGTAATTCCTTCAGATATTTCCAAATAGCCCTCATTTTTATTTTTCTTATACTGAAACTTTTGGGAAAATGAAACAAACATTTGGACAATCCCCTGTGCAGCTCATGGAAATCCAGTTGTAACTGCCTCTGTACACCCATGGTTATCTGAGACTTTTTTAGGGCTTCAAAACACTTATAAACATCAGGAAATACTATTTTATGTTTATTTTAAAATCCTGCTAGATTTTTTGTCTTTTTTTCCATGCTTAAAGTCATACCAGTTACAGAGAAGCTGACACAATGGGGATTTTTGAACAAAAACATCTGTTTGAAGTTTCCTAATTCAATTGTGAGAGTTTTTATTTAGCTTCATGGTTATTACAGCTACTTAAAACTATAATTTAGCTACTCTCAGCTTTGTGGCATTAGTTCAGGGCTTTAACATGAAGGGAGAAGTTTATCTTATCCAGTAGCAATTCTGAATACCTTTTAAAGAAAAATTCTGAAGGGAAATTTCCTCTCCCAAATCTGGAAGATTGCTCAGCAGTTTGCTTCCTTCACACACACAAATCCATTTCTGGCCTGGCAGCCTGGGGGATGTTGGTGATCCTGCACCTTCATTTACAATGTCTTAATGACAGTGAATGGCAATGTTCCTTCATTCCTATTGTTCTTTTACTCTCCTACACCCTAGAAAAGTCATAGTTCTGCTAAATAAAAAAGACAGAATCACAGAATATCAGGGATTAGAAGGGACCTCAAAAGATCATCCAGTCCGATCCCTCTGCCAGAGCAGGAACACCCAGATGAGGTCACACAGGAAGGTGTCCAGTTGGGGTTTCAATCTCTCCAGAGAAGGAGACCCAACACCCTCTCTGGGCAGCCTGTGCCACTCTTCTCTCACCCTCACCCTGACAAAATTTGTTCTACAGAATCACAGAAGGTCGGGGATTGGAAGGGACCTGGAGAGATCTTCTAGTTTAGGCAGAGCTGAACAGAGCTGCCTAATACATCTGAACACACTCTCATAGAGTAAAATGTTGGATGCAGTAGTTAATACCTAAGTTTGGTGTCCAAGGCAGCAGAGCTAGTGCCTAGTAGTTGGAAGGAGTACCACAGCTGGTCACCACCTCACTCTTGCTTACCCTGAGAAGCAAAAGTGTTTAGGAGATGGCTGTGTTCTTCCTCATGATCCAGGTAGGCTCTTCCCTGAGCACAGTGGTAACTGAAATGTCTGACTTGTTGGGACTTGCTGAGCAGGAGCTTGGCTCTTCAAAGAGGCCAACTGCAGAGCTGCTGTGACTCTGTCCTGCTGGGCTGTCTGTGTGATGCTGAATTTTACCAGAGCTGCTTAGTCATCACTTCTCTGCACCCATCTGCTGCCTGCACATTTCTTGCAACAAGTTTTTGCAGGTGGAATGCATTTTTTAGTCTTGTAATGGTCTTCCTCTTTATAAGATAATTGCTGTCCTCACAGTAGCCTCCCAGTGCCTGAAGGGGCTCCAGGAAAGCTGGGGAGGGGCATGGAGCCACAGGACAAGGGGCAGGGGTTTGAAACTACAGCAGCATATACTTTGTTACAAGTAGTGTTCGAAGTTCTTCCCCATGAGGGTGGTGAGACACTGGAGGAGGCTGCCCAGAGAGGTTGTGCAGGCTTCATCAGTGCTTGGAGAGATTGAAGGCCAGGCTTGCTGAGGCAACCTTATCTAGTGCAGGATGTCCCTGTCACTGCAGGAGTTTGGGCTAGATGGCCTCTGAAGGGCTCTATGATTCTCGATTCTTGTCTTCCTCACCATTGCTTGACTTTATAGAATTGCACTGTTGCTTTCATCTGAACTTTGGTAAAATAAAGCCTTCCAAGCTAATGATGTTGCTATTTTAATTACAGTGATCTTTAGGAGGTTTAGCCTGTGTCAGGGCTTTTCCTTTAAAACTAGAATTTTTTCAGTTGTTCTTCTAAGTATATTCTTACTCTCTCTGAGTTGTTACTAGTCCCTTGTCCTTGATGTTGTGGATTATGGTGATAAGGAAATAATATTCTTTGTTTGGGGAAAGGTGAGAGGATATTTTATACAAATACCCTCATTGCAAAATCCAGACCAATGACTTTGTTATTTTTAGCCTGCTTTATCACAGATCTCTGAAGTTTTTAATTATTATTTTTTAAATTAAAAATTACTGACTTTAAGCTTGGATTATGAGGGACTTGGAGCTCATTCTGTGATTCTCTGAAAAAAAAAAAAAGAAAGGATCTTTGTTCCATTAGGATTCCACAGCATGTGGGCTTGCAGGTAAGCTTCTCCTCTTCCTCCTGAGCAGTGTTGCTGTTTCTGCCCTGGGCTTTGCATCAGAGCACTGTATAGATGAGCAACTTTTTTAAGTTCTTCAGTTGCAGTGTGTTGCTTTCTGTTTTTTTCCAGTTTGTTCTCTTGGCCTCCTGTGTGCTAGGGGAACGGATGCACTGAGAGATCTTGGGAGCTGGTGTATCAATTGCTGAAAAAAATAAAGCCCATGTTTGCACCACATGTGGATCCCAAAGATTTTCCTAAGTGTGGAAAAGTGGCAGAATTGGCCAACAGCTTTGTCACAGATGGAGAGGAGTGGCATGGAAATGGCTAAGGGTAGTACAAGCTGGGCAACTTGGGTTACAGTGATGTGGAAGTTTCTAACAAAAATAAAGAAGCCAACCTCAATAGTGAGGCACTGATGCTCATCAGCTTTACCTTATGTTAATCAGAACCAATCCTACCAGTGACAAGAAGGGATTGTATAGGACAGGTAGAATTGAGGTAAGCAGTGAGCCATCTGTTTCCTTGAAGGTATTTTATACTCAGAAAAATGGAAAGAAATCTCTTCCTTAAAGAGCAGGTTCACAGCGCACAGTGAAGGTGTGAAAAGCTCTGTTGGCACAAGAACCTGTTCTGAATGTTTTTCAGGCCTGTTTACTTTCTGGGCTGTTTAAATAAAGTTGAAGTTTATTCAGATGTGGTCAAAGTTGGTTGAAGGGACAGTTAAGCTTTCCAGGCATCAGAATTCCCATCAGTGATTTGTGAATACAAAAGTCTTCAATTTCCAGTTTTATTAGCCCTTTAATCTTCACCCACACAGATGTTCAGACAGAGGTTTTTATACAGAGATTGGAAACCCAAATCATTTAAGCTGGTAATATTTACACTTACCATGTGCTGTAAAATTTGAGTGGTTTACTACATCTCTGAATAAAGGCTTCCAAAAAGGGATTAAAATAGCTGAGCATAGTAACCAAGCAGACATGTACACATTGTGTCAGGGTGTTTGTTTTGTTTGATCTCAGCTCCATTTTTCTGATGGCCTTGAGAGATCTGACAAGTTATCTGTGAGCTTTAGGGGCTTTCTGGCAGATTGTTTTTTATCAAACCACCGAAGTGCCACATGGAACAGGTTGCCCAGGGAGGTTGTGGATGCCCCCTCTCTGGAGGTGTTCAAGACTAGGCTGGACAGGGCACTGGGCAGCCTGGTCTAGTGGGAGGTGTCCCTGCCTATGGCAGGGGGGTTGGAACTCGATGATCTTAAAGGTCCCTTCCAACCCAAACTATTCTATGATTCTATGATTCTATGTTTCTTGTAAGATGCATGAAAAATAGTTGTTGCACATGAACATCTTGAAAAAGGACTGTAAAGACTTTCTGCTGGGAAGTTGTCATGGTCATTATTGGAACCTGGCCTTTATTGGAAATCAGCTGAACTGGAGATGCTTAGATGAGTGAAGGAATTAGAACAGTTCCATGAATGTGTTTACATCACTGTCAGGGAAATACAATAATGTTACACTTGAACAGGTTCTGAAATTAAACTAGAATTTCCTCAGCCCATTCAAAATCTAGCATTCTCTGCTCTGAACTGCTGCTCAGTTCTAGTTCCTCTGAGTCCACCAGCTTCTGTTTTTTAAGAGAGCAAAGACTAGCTCTTAATGGACTGAATCAAGAGAAGTGTGGCCTCCNTACAGAAAGGCTGGGGTAGGACTTTTGAATAGGGTCCAAGATGGCAGGACTAGGAGTGATGGATGTAAAAGGGAAGAGGGGAGATTTAGGCTGGAGAGAAGAAAGAAGTTCATTCCTGTGAGGGTGGTGAGACACTGGAAGAGGTTGCCCAGGGAGTTTGTGGATGCCCCCTCAATCCCTGGAGGTGTTTAAGGCCAGGCTGAACAAGGCATTGAGCAACCCAGTGTAGAGGGAGGTTTCCCTTGCCCATGGCAGATGATCTTCAAGGTCCCTTCCAACCCAAACCATTCTATGACTTAGCAATGAGCCTTGTGGATGCCCCCTCAATCCCTGCATGTGCCTTTCTGCTAAATAGCTTTTCCTCCTAGCTAATTTGGATCACCTCTGATGAAATTTAAATCCACTGTTACTTGTGTGTTGGCTACATACCAGGGGGAACAATTTGCTGCAAAGAGAAAATGTGTTGCTTTTTGTATTTATTGATGGAAGCTGTGTGGAAGACTCATTTTTGCCCCCTATGTTTTCTATTCCTTAAGCTAACCATGTTCCCTTCCTTCAGTATTTTGTAGCAGGTTTCACTGAGTAGATGATCACATTAATCACATCATAGTTAAAATTCCATCTGTGGCTCCTGTCTTTCTCAAAGTAAAAAATCCCAAAGGTCTTAATGAAAAAAGGAAGTACATCTTAGAATTGTGCAGCTCGTAATTAAGCAGTATTGTAAATCAATAAAAAATGTGTTATATTTTGGTTAAATTATCATTATGTTCTTACTTATGTAGCTAGACTAAACCTCCTTGAGCTACATTTGGAACTGTTACTGCAAAGATTAAGAGAGTGAAATTATTTTACATTGTCTTCAGTCATTTAAAGTATTTCTATCTGAAACAATTCTTGCTGCTATGAAGATTGGCAGGTGAAAGGTTCTCTCTGCAACAGGTCAGCACTTGTCACTGTTATACCAGTTTCTTTTCTGCATTATGAACGATTTATTTATGTTACTGGTGACTTGAGTTGGTTTCAGATTTTAGTTGCTGTCTACATGGGAGTCTGGCTTTTTAGAAAAAAGTATGATCACAGAAATGAAGAAGAAATAAACAGTCACACAGAATCACAGAATGTCAGGTACTGGAAGGGACTTCAAGAGATCACGGAGTCCCATTCCCCTGCTGGAGCAGGAACACCCAGATTGGGTCACACAGGAAGGCATCCAAGTGGTGTTTGAATGTCTCCAGAGAAGGAGACCCCACACCCTCTCTGTGTAGTCTGTGCCACTATTCTGTCGCCTTCACCCTCACAAAGTTCCTATTTCTGTGGAACCTCCTGTGTTCCAGCTTGCACCCATTGCCCCTTGTCCTGTCATTGCAGGTCACTGAGAAGAGCCTGGCTCCATCCTCCTGACACTCATCCTTTCCATATTTATAGACATGAATGAGGTCATGCCGGAATCTCCTCTTCTCCAAACTCTCAAGAGACCCAGCTCCCTCAGCCTTCCCTCAGAAGGGAGATGCTCCAATCCCTACATCATCTTTGTTGCTCTGTGCTGGACAAGTGGAACCTACCTTTTCTGATAACAAAGTTTTATAAGCAAATTTCATTCTATGATTTCATTGCAAATCAAGGCCAGGGCAGAAATGTCTCTGTGTGTAAGGGTTACAGTTTTTTATCAGTGGCATAGCTCTGTTACTGTGAACTACAAGTGTGAACAGTAAGTATTCACTGAAAAATCACATGGTGAAGAACAACTTGGTTAGTTGGTTGTTATGTGAGACAGTCATGTTCTGTTACTGAGTAAGAATGCAAATGTAACAGCCAGAAACCCTGACCTTGTTTCATGTTATAAATAATTTTGACATTATGTGATACTAGGTCGTACAGGCTGTTGGGTTTAAAAGGCTTTATGCCAAAAGGAGTACCCACAGAGAAAAAAAAAGACACGTTCAACACTGAGATATCTGCTCCTGTTTTCAAATAACATGGGAGAAATGGGTAGCATGTCAAAGCAGAGCAGATGGTTTTTATTATTCATGAGTTACAATTAAATGTAGTTTTTTTCTTAGGCTGGTGATGACAGCATGAGAGCAACCTTGGAGGGGGGAATGTTTCAGATGATGTAGACCACAATTGACTGTTACAGAGCAGCACCACAAACCCTGTTCTGGCTGTTGGTATTGTGGTGGTTTCGACTCATGCTTGCAAACTGTGTTCCACCAGAGCCCTCTCCACACACAGCTGCTGGTGGTAATCATAGAATGGTTTGAGGGACCTGAAAGATCATCTAGTTCCAACCCCACTGCCATGGGCAGGGACACCTCCCACTAGACAAGGTTGCTCATGAGGTGCCTCATCCAGCCTGGCCTGGCTCCCCTCCAGAGATTGAGGGGGAATCCACAACCTCTCTGGGCATCCTCTGCCATTGTCTCACCACCCTCACANGCTGAACAACACCAACTCCTTCAGCCTGTCCTCAGAAGGGAGGTGCTCCAGCCCTCTCATCATATGTGAGCTCACTGCTACTGGGGCTCTGCCCTTATTTGTGGCTTCAGGCGGAGTATGTAGATGTTTATCTTCTGCTGTTATCAGGCACATTTGGGACAAAATTATTAACTGAAGTTAGGCCTTTAAGGAACTCATCCTTTGAAGGGAGGAGAAGTGTCAGACAGAAAGGCTGTCTTCCCAGTTTTGAGGTATCTTCACACTTGAATAGAGCTGTCAAGCTATGGCAAGCATTCATTAGCAGACAAGTGCCTGGTTTTGAACTGAAATGTGTGTGTGCTTGTTGGTATAAAGGTTATCCAGAACATATGTAAACTATCAAAGGACACTCAATTAAAAAAATTTTCTACATTGCTAATAATTGAGAGAACCAGACATCAGAAGCTTGCTTTGAAAACTTGTGATTCATCCAGTTGGATAAGGGAGGCAGAACTCTGTCACCCAGAAATGAGATCCATTTTTATTAAGCATTTTATTATTATTTAGATCTTAGTTTTGGGTGACAGAGTTGAGTGCTCTGCACAGTATGAAACACTGTGACATTGACTGTGTCAAATAGTGGGAAAGGGCAAAACTTGAAGCATTCTTCCACAGGAAATGAGAATGGATGGTGGAACTTGTAGGCTGAAGCATTCTTCTACAGGAAATGAGAATGGATGGTGGAACTTGTAGGCTGTGCTGATGTCTTGTCAGCTGCAAGGTCAGGATGTTTCAGGGTTTGTCCACAGCTTGGGTGTTAACTTTCCTTACCGTAACAGTCCCAGTCCTTCCTAATGCTCTTCTCTTGACGGTTCTTTGTTTCACTTTCACTGTGCTGCTAAATGGTGAGTGTGAGCCATCTGCACTGAGCACAAACAATTTGTCCTGTCTCTTATTGAATTTGATGGGTGTTTGTGTGAAGGTAGGTTGGGTGCATCACCTGGAATACCTCTTGTGCTTGAAGTGTTGACATAGAAAGTGATTAAAAGTGGCAATATAACAGTTGACTATTGCAGTATTTTTGTCTAGGTGGTAATCAGCCTGTCCTTTTATGTTATTGCTTTCCTAAAAAAGTCCACATTAGATGCAATTTCCTGAAATATTATTGTAGCCACTAGCAGTTGAGGCATCAGAGTGGAAGGGAGCAGTCAGCATCTGCTGACCCAAGTTCATCACCAAAAATTACTTCCTGGCTTTGCTAATAAAGTATTTTCAGTCTCTGTGTTTCCAAGCCTTGCATTATGCATAATTTTCCATTGTTGAGAACTAAGAAAAGATGTTCCTGTATAGATAGTCCCAAGGAGCATCAGACTTCTAATCCGAGGGTCAAGGGTTCGAGTCTCTGTCCAGGTACAAGGCTTGTCAGAGTTGGGCTGGTGGTTGGACTTGATGATCTGAAAGGTCCCTAGACCTTTCAGATTATGATTATAAAAAAATGCTTTTGGTTGCTTTTGGTTCCTGGCTGTAGGAGACCTCTTCCCACACTGTCAGAACAGGCAGATGTTTGATGGGGAACGAATAAGACTAATTGCTTCTGCTGGCAGTAGGGTGGAGCCAGTCTCTTCTCTGTGACATCCAATGATAGGACAAGGGGCAATGGGTGCAAGCTGAAACACAGGAGATTCCACAGAAATAGGAGAAAAAACTTTGTCAGGGAGAGTGTGAGAGAAAAGTGGCACAGGCTGCCCAGAGAGGGTGTGTGGTCTCCTTCTCTGGAGACATTCAAACCCCACAGGATGCCTTCCTTTGTGACCTGATCTGGATGTTCCTGGTGCGGCAGGGAGATGGGACTTGATGATCTCTTCAGGACCCTTCCAATGCCTGATATTCTGATTCTTCAGTTTCACTTGTGGCTGCAGAATGAATGGACTGAAAAGGAAATTAGTGTTATTACAGTGTGAATTCTTGTGCCTGCAGGTTCCCCAGAGGATAGAAGAGCAAAGCGATGCACCGGAGGACAGCAGTGGGGGATTTCCAGGCGTGTGGGGCAGCTGGGGCCCCTGGTCCGCCTGCTCTCGGAGCTGCAGCGGGGGAGTGATGGAGCAGACCCGGCCGTGCCTCCCCGCCTATTACTGGGAAAGGGGCTACCGGCGGTCGGGCAGGGAGTACCCGGCCTCAGAGAGGACTCGAACTCATCAAAGTGGCCGCCATCAGGAGGACTCTCTGACCGCCTACCCCGGCCACATCATTTCTGCCATCCGTACCTCCGTGCCGTTGCACAGGAACGAGGAGCAGCCGTGGGCCGGCCTCCGGGCCCCTCCCCCTCCCAGCGCCCGCAACAGCAGCCAGCAGAGCCGGGGCAGCCGACACTCACACCCACAGCGACACGGCCACAAACAGGACAAGAGGTACGTGTGCCTATGCCCTGCTGGGAACGAGGTGGCTTAAGAGCAACACTTCGTTAAAATTGGTATTTTGTCAATGCTCACGGAGGGCCACGAAGATGATCAAAGGGCTGGAGCGACTAACTCATGAAAACACGCTGAAGGAGCTGGGGTTGGTGACCCCGGAGAAGAGAATGCTCAGGAGTGACCTCAGAGTAGCTTTTCAGTACCTGAAGGGGGCTGAGGTAGGACTTTTGAATAGGGTCCGGGATGGCAGGACTAGGAGTAATAAATGCAAATTGGAAGAGGGGAGATTTAGGCTGGATCTCAGAAATACGTTTTTTACCATGAGGGTGGTGAGACACGGGAAGAGGTTGCCCAGAGAGGCTGTGGATGCCCCCTCAATCCCTGGAGGTGTTTAAGGCCAGGCTAGATGAGGTTTTGGGCAACCTGGTCTAGTGGGAGGTGTCCTTCACACCTCGCATGGCAGGGGAATTGGAACTAGATGATCTTTAAGGCCCCTTCCAACCCAAACCATTCTATGATTCTTCCC
>VZTY01022353.1:12961-23262 GCA_013400935.1 Turnix velox | reverse complement strand
CCCTCTGCTGGGCTCTGGTGAAGCCCTACCTAGAGTTACTGTGTCCAGTTCTGGAGTCCTCAACATAAGAAAGACATTGTGCTGTTGGAGTATTGGGTCCTGAGGAGGCCATGAAGATGATGAGAGGACTGGAACAACTGCCTTCTGAGGACAGGCTGAAGGAGTTTGGGTTGCTGAGCCTGGGGAAGAAAAGGCTCAGGGGGGACTTACCTCATAGTAGCTTCTCAGTACCAGAAGGGGGCTACAGAAAGTCTGGGGTAGGACTTTTTAATAGAGTCTAGGAGGAATGGATGCAAATTGGAAGAGGGGAGATTTAGGTTGGAGAGGAGAAAGAATTTCTTTCCTGTGAGAGTGGTGAGACACTGGAAGAGGTTGCCCAGAGAGGTTGTGGATGCCCCCTCAATCCCTGGAGGTCTTTACAGCCATGCTGGATTAGGCATTGAGCCTCATTGGCATTGGTGTAGTGGGGGTTGTCGCTGCCCATGGCAGGTGGGTTGGAACTAGATGATCTTTAAGGTCTCTTCCAAACCAAACCATCTTATGATTCTATGTCTCTGCTTACTGCAGGGGGTTGGACTGGACAGCCTTTGAATGTCCCTTCCAGCCCTCTATAAAAGACTAGAACTAAGTTTCCGAAGGTTTACCATTTTTTATGAAAGGCTTCTCCCCCTGTCAACTGCTTATATAGTAATGTATAAGATGATATAATTATTCTACAAGTGTACTAGGCAGATTACCTTATTTTCCCCTAAGATCTATTTTATGTTTTATTGAGATATCTTCCCTTTTTTGCTACACTCTCAATTTGCCACAGTAAAAAATATCAGAGCAAGTAACAGCTCTGTAATTGGATTCTTTACTTCTGCGGCCATTCTGTTTTTAATTGGTTGGAAAAAAATTCATCAAAGTTTTTTTGTAAAGAATGGCCAACTGTCAGTTTACTCTTTTTCTAGTCAAAACTCGAGTCAAAATGTTTCTTTTGTATTTTTCATGGAGTTTCACGGTTTTGTCTTTTTTTTCCTTTTTTTGTTTTACTGCTACCTCTTTGAGCAACTTTTCCCAGCTGATGAAACTAAAATTGTGTCTGTTTAACACATAGAGTATTTTAAGTACTGTGTATATTTATACTACTGTAATAGATTAGGTATTCAGTCTTTAAGGATGAGTGGAACTATGCTGCTACAATTAATCGCAACTAATTCTTCAGTTTCTGAAGAGACACTTTTTCTCTTCTTACATACAAAACTGTCGGATTTTTTTATATTGAAGGGAAAAAGGAAAATAGATGTGTTTCTGGTCTGGAGACTGAGAAGTAAGTATGGAGATCTCTAGGGAGGGAGTGCTACTGAAATGTCTCTATTCTGTCTGTCTATCCTCAGAATATGTATTTTGTGGTTCTCTCCCATCTCAGCCTGCCTCTGGGAGATATTTTTCTCTTTGGGTAGTTAACAAAAAATCCAAAACAAACTAAAAAATAGAACCCCATCCAAAAACAAAACCCCACTCCTTAGTATTGTCTGCTTCTTTGAGATTCATAGGTGAAGCAGTGAACTGTAATTCCCATCTTGCTGACCCAAACAAAATAAAAGAATGTTACCTTGAGGCAATGTTCCAGCCTGACTGGTGTAAGACAGTAGCACTCTCTGTTGTCAGTGGAAAAGACATCCTCAGCCCCTGCAAGTAACTCTCTCCATCTAAAAGAATATTTGAAAATACAGATTAACCTTTTAGCCTCCGAGTTGTCTCAGTGAAGCAGAGATAGCAAGAAGTGGGACCAGCTATTCAGATGTGATTTCCCCAATGCTGGCCTTTTCCTTTAATCCCTTCATTGCCTTTCTTTGTAACCCACACAAAAGGATAGAATCTGTAGAACCATAGAGTTGGAAGGGACATTCAAAGGCCATCTAGCCCAACCTCCTGCAGTGATAGAGACATCCTGCATTAGATCAGGTTGCTCAGAGCCTCAGCAAGCCTGGTCTTGGATGTCTCCAGGCACTGATGGAGCCTCCACCACCTCTTTGGGCAGCCTCTTCCAGTGTCTCGCCACCCTCATCGGGAAGAACTTCTTCTTCATGTCTCATCTAACCCTGCCCTGCTTTGGTTTCAAACCACTGCCCCTGGTCCTGTGGCTCCATGCCCTGCAAACAACCCCTCCCCAGCTTTTCTGGAGCCCCTTCAGGCACTGAGGCTGCTCTGAGGACAGCCCAGACCTGAGGAGTCTGCCTTCCATATGGCACTGATGGTTTTAAGAAAATTCAGAGAATGCCATGGGCAGGGTTTTTGCATCAGGGTTAACTGCATTGAGACACAGGTGATCTTATTTTTTTTTCTGTTTTCTGACTTAATAATTTCCTATAGTACATGTCTGTCTTCAGCAGTGCAGTAGATACAAGCTGTAGTACATTGCTGGGTTGTTATTTAACAGGAAGCCTGGCCTTGAACCATCAAGAAGCTTTTGGAATCCTGTTCGCTTCAGCTCCTTGGCACCCTTCGGTTCTAAGGGAAATCCCAGCTGGCTGGGCTGCAGGGGCCATCCCCGCTGGCTGTCCCTTGCTGCTCTGGTGGCCTCTGCAGGCCAGGAGAGACTGGAATGTTCAAACTGTTGCATTGCAATAAGAAAGAACAGTGAGCAGAAAATAATACTGACTATGCAGAAGTGAAGCACCAGTATTTCCTAATAGATTCCTTGCCATATGGAATCTGAAATTAGAATCATAGAAACGTGGAATGGTTTGGGTTGGAAGGAACCTTAAAGATCATCTGGTTCCAACCCCTCTGCCATGGGCAGGGATATCTCCCACTAGATCAGGTTGCTCAATGCCTCATCCAGCCTGGCCTTAAATACCTCCAGGAATTGAGGGGGCACCCACAACATCTCTGGGCGACCTCTTACTGTGTCTCACTACCCTCACCGGAAAGAACTTCTTTCTTATCTCCAGCCTACATCTCCTCTCTTCCAATATGAATCAATTCCTCCTAGTCCTGCCCTCCTGGACCCTATTAAAAAGTCCTACCTCAAATTGGTGATGATATCCTCCGTGCCTCCACCTTCTTGTGTGACAGACACCTTTGCTTTGAAAATCCCTGTGCTTTCTGAAGCACAGTGCAAGCTTCTGTACCACAGCTGAATTTTCCACCCCCACCCCCATGCTGCCCCTTGGTAAAAGACTCTGAATTCAAGGTCAGAATTCTAATCTTATTTGTGTAATAAGTTGTTTGCATCTTGTGTTAGGAGAGTCCCTGGTGGCTTTTAAGCCTGTTGTATTGCATAACTTTCAAATTCTTTGGTGGTCACTGTACAAACAGAATGAGACCAAAAAATGCTATTTGGAAATGAGATTATTTGAATGACAAACCTGGTAGTTTTTCTTGTTTTATAAAACCTGGAGTACATACCTTCTGTACAAAGGAGATTACTGGTCCTTTCAGGTATATGGAATATGGATTTCAAAACTGAAGTTACTCTAGATGTCATTTTTATTGTGTAGAACAGTGTTTGACATTTACTTAGTGAGTGGTATTAGAAATTGATATCAGACTATTAAAAACCCCAACCCATCTGTGTTTTCACAGTGCAGTCAGTGAAAGCTTTTGGGGGTTTCCCTATTCACTGTACTGGAATACAGCTGTACTGGAATTACAGCTATAAAAGCTGTAATTTCAGCAGACTTCCATAAAATAGTAAAAGAGGAATGAATGTTTGCATCTGAGATAATCTGATATTTGACAGCACAGTGAGATGAAATTGGATGGTTTCCAGGGCAGATATTTTCTGACAGCCATAGCGGTCCTTCAGAGCAGCCAAATAGGTTTGTGTCATTTAGCAACTGATGAAGAAGTGTTCATTTCCTTTTGAAAAATTAAAGATTTATATATTTATCTATTATAGATTTTGATATGCCTTGTTTGTGAAGAGGATATTTACATTTTCACCTTTTGAAATTTAGTTCACATGCCTTTTAGGCTTTAGAAACCAGGGCTGCACATTCTGTTGCTGGGAGCTGAGGTAGAAGCTGTGTTGCTTTGTACTCTCTATAGGGTCACTTTTTATCTAGGGTCTGTGAGTAACGGGGAGGAAAGAATGTATTGTTTAACCTTAAAACAGAATTTCCTTTTCAAAAGTGTTTCTTTTGCTTCCTCTCACAGTTGCTTGACCAGACAAATGTAGGTCACTCAGTTGGCAGGTCTGCAATGAACCTTCAGAGGGACAATTCAGTTGTTGTATATCCTTAACCAGTAGGAGCATCATTAGCTGCATGTTCTGATGTGCATTGTGTGACCTGTTCTACTTGGTTCCAGTTCGTAGAGGTGGACATATGTGACTGCTGTACCTTCAGGTTCAAGAAGGTCTTATTTTCTCAGAATCAGAGTCTTTGTATTTATTGATATGTGTGTTTGCTTTACTTAACATTTAGAATGCAAGTACTTACCCATCTCTCCTTTCATTATTTCTCTAATGGAATGAAAGTGAGATGCATTTTACTCCAAGCCCACGTGGTTAGAAGGCTTAGTGGGGTTGGTGTGTGTGCAGGAGGAAGAAAGAGGAAGAAGGATTCGGTCCTTTTCTGAGGATAAATGTTCCAGAAATCGAAGAGTGCAGCAGTAATCCAAGACTTCATTTGAAACCATGTGAGGGATTTTAAGCCATATGAGAAAGATGTTTATTTTTCTTCTGAATAAAATTCCAAACAGGTTCTGATAACAGATATCCCATGTATGTCTATCTTATATTATTACAATTAACTAAACCTGTTCACAAGAGGCAATTTTCTTAGTGACCTTATTCATTAATTCTATTCTGACAGAAGAATGAAATTTTTCTGACATCTAATATAATATAGACACGACAGAATGATTGACCTTTTCTCCAGAAGATGCCTTTTTAAGGTATAGTTAGTTATTTTGTGTCTTGTAGTGGTTGACCTTCATAAGAAGGACATTGATCTGTTGTAGCGGGTCCAGAGGAGGACCATGAAGATGATAAGTGGGCTGGAGCACCTCCCTTCTGAGGACAGGCTGAAGGAGTTGGGATTGCTCAGCCTGGAGAAGAGAAGTCTCAGGGGGGACCTTAGAGTAGCTTCTCAGTACCTGTAGGGGGCTACAGAAAGGCTGGGGTAGGACTTTTGAATAGGGTCCGGGATGGCAGGACTAGGAGTAATGGATGCAAATTGGAAGAGGGGAGATTTAGGCTGGATCTCAGAGATAAATTTTTTACTGTGAGGGTGGTGAGACACTGGAAGAGGATGCCCAGAGAGGTTGTAGATGCCCCCTCAATCCCTGGAGGTGTTCAAGGCCAGGCAGGATGAGGCACTGAGCAACCTGGTCCAGTGGGAGGTGTCCGTGCAGGGGGGTTGGAACTAGATGATCTTTAAGGCCCCTTCCAATCCAAACCATTTTATGACTCTATGATCTTGTTTGTTCGAGTGTGCCCAACATCCTGCACTAGATCAGGTTGCTCAAAGCCTCAGCTAGCCTGGCCTTCAATATCTCCAGGCATTGATGGAGCCTCCACCACCTCTGCCAGTGTACCACCACGCTCACAGGAAAGAACTTCTTTCTGAAGTCTCATCTAACCCTGCCCTGCTCTAGTTTCAAACTATTGTTCCTCATCCTATCAATTTGTTAATTTCAGGGCAAAATTCCTGGTAAAGCAAACCTGTCAAGATTTTGGGGGGTGGCAGGAAAATAATCAATCTGACAACAAACTGAAAGAAATCATTGGTTTCACGTCTATCCAGATGCTCTGTGATGATATTGTGCTGTCTTTCATTAAGGTGGCAGTTATGACTGAGCCTGCAGGAAAAAAAACCTTATTGTCTTCTTTTGCAGAGGAATTTCTGCAGTAGATGAGAAAAAGTCTGGCAAAAAGACTGTGCAGTTTTTCTTCCACATTGCCATTGAAGTCTAAGGTGGAAGGCTGATACCTTCCCCCTGCATTGCTTTGCTCTTTGAGAAAGAGTACAAGTCTGTGTTGACTGAAATTGAGGGAAAGTGTCGGTTTCTCTGGGTTTATCCTAAGAAAACATTCCAACAGCAGGTCTTCTGTATTGTCATTAAAGAGAGTTTTTGCTAATGTTCAGCCTTGCAGCTTTTCATTTACAAGGGAAGAAGCATTTTGATACTAGGAGATAAGTTGAATGAAATATGGCAGTAACTACATGTAAAGGGCATTCTTCGTTCTGTCTCACATCAGAGAGAAAAGGAGTTATGCTTCAGCTGGAAATCAGCCAGGGGGCCTCTGTTTAGAGAACGTTGGGAGAATTGCAAAGGAGCCAAGGAAGTGATTAAAAAGGGGAAAAAATATCAAAAAGGTGTTTTGGGGAGAGGCTTTGTGAAGAGCAGGTGGAGGCCCAGGAAATGTGTGATCTTCCTTGTGTGTTTTATAGGTGTGGTGTATCCTTGGTTCAAATGGGGTTTCTGTTCAATATAAATAACCAGCCTTCTAGCTCTGAAAGTGCTTGAGTCTCAAGAAAATGCTTTGAACCTCAAGAACACTTAAGGTTCAAAGCATTGTGTTTAGCATAAACCCTCTGAGCCAGTGATAACGTACCTCCAAGGCACACGTAGGCTTATGTCTAAAATTAGGAAAAACACCTACAAGATTCCTCTATGTTTCTCAGCTGTCAGGGACCAGTTCTCACTGTTCTCAGCTGATGTACCCTCAGCACAGGAGGTGTTGTTAATTGTTAGATTAATATGAATACTAGCTAACAATAATTATTTTTAAATGTTTGCTCCAATCCTTATGCTAATAGCCTGAAAACCTGATTTTCAGACTTGTCTAGGCAAATATTGTTTTTGAATTCAAGAACATATTTAGGTTGGCTTCAGTTTAAAGGGGCACATTGTTTTTGTTACCAAAGTGCTAAACATATTTGTCTGAGCAATCAGGAAGGTGTGTGTGCTTCTGAGAACTGTGCCTGCAGAAAGCAGGCTGCCTGGTCTGTGTCACACAGCTTTAGTGTCTGTACTTGATGTGATTGGAGTTCACTCCTGGCTATGGTCTGACATGAAACACTTAATCCAGCTACTTGCTTTTCAGCAGATGTATTTTTCTGTTAAGCAATAATTTGCCTTGAGATAATAACTCTCCATATTTACTTTCTCCTTTTGTTTGTCCATAGTGTACACAGTTTTCATCTGAGCTGACTGCAAAGATTGTTGAATACTCCTTTTCCTCTTCTCATCTCCTCTCTCTCTTCTCCAGTTCCTTGGTAATTCTTTTTCCTCCCTGTTGCATGTAATTAAGAGTGCATCTTGAGTCTGACCTGGGTCATGATCATGTGCATTTTAAAAAAAAGACCAATAAAGAGGAGTTTCCAAGCCATGCTGTGGAGAGGAATGAATTATGTGGTTTATAATGAATTTAGGTAATTGTAATGGATGACAGGTAAGAAGTCCTGCTGGCAACTGGAAACTCACAGGAAACCATCAAGGCTTGATCTACTTCCATCTCCTACCAGCAGATCAAAGCTGGGTTGATTCAGAGTAAAGCAAACAGTGTCAGGAAGGTTAGTTAAATTCTGACAAATTTTAAGCTAATGGCAGATTTTGTCTGATATCCTTTGCCCTTTTCTTTCCTTGATTCTTCTTTCCCTATTGTTTTCTCATTGTAAAGGACCTACATAATACTCTCTCCCTCACTGCATGATGGGATAAATTCCGCCTGATGTAGCCCATGTTAATTGCTACAAATTATAAGGAGGTTGCTGACTGGAATGAAAAATGCTTTAAGGCAAAACAGACTGTTCAGAATAGATTGCGTCCTGGCAGTACTGGTTCAAATGAATACACAAATGGTGATAAAGATGTTAATAATTAGAGGCTGTGGGTTATGCTTTGTTTCCAGGATATTTTGTTTGTTGAAAGAAATGTGATGTTCCCAGCTCCAAGAAATTAACCTTCCAGAGGAAATGTATTTCCATTAAAATTCCAAGTCATAATTCCTGCATAACTGGAGCGAACTGAATCATAGAATGGTTTGGGTTGGAAGGGACCTTAAAGGTCATCTTGTTCCATACCCCCTGCCATGGGCAGGGACACCTCCCACTGGACCAGACTGCTCAATGAAACTTGTGCTTGGTGGCATGTGGCAGTATCTTGTGTTCCTCTGGCCCTGATTGTTTTTGGGGAAGTGGCAAAGGTGCAGTCTCACCTCTGCTGAGATCAGTACAGCCACAGGCATGGCATCTGAAAAACTAAGCCACCAGAAATGGGGTCTCATTTCCCCATCAGTGGGGACTCAAGCAACCACTTCCAACTTAATCTGGTGAAAAAGAAGCCAAAACAAGACAAGAGCTTACAGCCAACAGCTTAGGCAGTGTTGTTTTAAGTTTGTTGCAGCTACCAGCTGCTTTACAAGAAAAAAGTCTGGCTTGCCTCAAAATGAAGATTTCCCTAATTTTTTTTTTTTGCAAATAATTCAAGGTTTTGTACACTCACAGCATGAGTCTTCCTGTAACTAGTCTTTCTATTTTGAAGACTGCTGTATGCCCAGTCTGAAGAGTTGTAACTTGTGTCACCATTTCTTGACTGTCCTTTGGGTCTTTCCACTTGTGATTTGTGACCCAGAACTGGAGATTAGCAGTCAGATATCAGTCTCATTTTTGACCAAAGAGGCAGTTTTTCATGAGGGTGGGATGATGTGTGTAGGAGCTGCTTTCTGGAAGAGGCCAGTGCTGCAAAAAGTTTGGCATTCAGAGGCATATTCATAGAATCATAGAATGGTTTGGGTTAGAAGAGACCTTAAGGATCATCTAATTCTGAACCCCCTGCAGGAACAGGGACACCTCCTGCCATTCCCCTTTATCCTCCCTTAATGCCAAACTCCATTATACTTTTTTCTCTACTCCAACACTCTACCTCAACAATGACCATCATGATCAAAGAGCAGATGAATGGGTACAAACACCTAAGAGTGCTGGTGGCTTTTCTGACAGGGCACGTCAACACTCTTGTTCATGCATCCTTGAGCTGGGAAGATTGATTAAAAGCCCCGTGTAGCCAGAAAGGTGGGATGTTAAGCAGGTGACTTCCAAAGTTCCCATGCGAGTAAAGTCTTCAGAGAATCTAAGACTTGGGAAGAAAACAAGCTCAAGAAAAAACAAACGCAGAGAAAAGCCTGACATCTGTAACACTTCAGTTTCTGGAAAACAAGTATGTCAATATATAACCTCTACTTTTCATTGTAGTTCAAGTCTATTACATATATATTAAAATATATAATTATATTTTAAGGAAAGCAAGAAAATAAGCATTTTTAACAATGTCTCTCATCCTGCAAAGGTTACTCAAAGCTGCTTTATTCACCTTTTGATGTGAACTGGAACAAATTGGAACAAATTGGAAGAAAATGAGCTGGTAAAGGGCTGGCAGAGACAGGAGGTGGGGGGAAAAGAGGGATATGTGGAACCTGCCTAGAGGCAAACTGGGGGGAACAATGGAAGGACTTGAGTGTTCACCATGAGTGGGTGAGACACTGGAATGGGTTGCCCAGAGAGGCAGTGGAGGCCCCATCCCTGGAGTCATCCAAGGCCAGGCTGGATGAGGCATCAAGCAACCTGATCTAGTGCGGGTTGTCCCTGTCCATGGCAGGGGGGTTGGAACTAGATGATCTTTAAGGTCCCTTCCAACACAAACCATTCTATGATTCTATGAAATCTTTCTTGCCAGCTTATTCTTCAGCCAGCAGCATTAGAAACCAAGGCCTGAGGTGATGCTGAGCTGTAGAGAGGATGGCAAGTAAAGCAAACACAAATGAGCCTAATGCTTGCAGATAAAAGTAACCTTCTTGGATGGTATGACCCAAAATGTGGTATTACTCACTTTGCAATTTGGAGCAGAGTTTTTAGAGTGGTTCCGTGGTGTTGCTGGGAGAGTGCAGAGGACAAAGCTCTCCTTGGGAGAGTGCTGCTGTTTAAGGGTGCTGGGGCAGGTGTAACCCTGCTCAAAACATGCTGAGAAGCTGTCTGTGTTCAGCCTGAAACTTCTCTCATTGGTTCTGGGGCTGTCAGGCTCTTGCATAGTGTTTTAATAATGTATACTGAAAAGTAGGGTTTTATCTTGGCAACAAATTGAGAGCTCATGGCTTCCTAATTAAATGTATTGCTAACCCAAACTTTGTATATTAAAAAAAATAATTTAAAAAAATCTGCTGGCAGATTTAAACTGGTATTGTGTACTATAATAACATTTTCCTGCATTCTTCATTTTTACAGAGATCTTACATTAATATTTTGATGGTTTTAATCCTTTTTCTGTTTACATTTTTATCTCTTAAGTGGCGAATGAAGCAGTACCAC
>VZTY01022353.1:0-12919 GCA_013400935.1 Turnix velox | reverse complement strand
GGGGGGGGGTTTAAACTGCAGGGATACAAAATGTTTCATGATCTTTGCCACAGGGAAGTAAAATTTTCTTCTGTCATTAGTCAAATCTACAGTAGGGGTTTCCTGCTATATCTCAGGCTCTTCAGAAACATGGCCACACAGCTTTGATTCTCTGACTTCCTGTTTTAAAGGACAGTCCTAGGGATTAAAAGAACAACCACCACTCACCCCCCAAACCCCTACTTTATACCACACTGAACCATTTGCCTTTGCTGTGGTTTACTCTGACCTCCCTCCTTGGACAAAGAAGGAGCAGGATTAGTTCTGCAGATATTCCCAATGCACCAAGCAAGACTACAGCTTCTGTATAACTCCTGTAAAATAGACTGAAATTTCGGATTCCCTATTGTTTTGCAGAGAATAACTGTGACAAGTCATCCATCATCAAATTGTAGAATGATTTGGGTTGGAAGGGACCTTAACGATCATCCAATTCCAACCTCCCTGCCATGGCCAGGTTACCTCCCACTAGACCAGGTTGCTCAGTGCCTCATCCAGCCTGACCTTGAATACCTCCAGGCATTGAGGGGGCATCCACAACCTCTCTGGGCAACCTGCTCCACTGTCTCACCAACCTCACAGGAAAAAACGTCTTTTTTCTCTCTATCCTAAATCTCCCCTCTTCCAATTTGCATCCATTACTCCTACTCCTGCCATCCTGGACCCTATTAAAAAGTCCTATCCCACTCTTTCTGTAGCCCCCTTCAAGTCACGTAAGTAACTGCTCCTTCACTTAGTAATTCAGTAACTGTTTTCTCTCTCTTCTTCTCTTTTTAGAAGCAGAAACAGAAATCCTATTGGTCCAGGAAAGTATGGATATGGAAAAGTGCCATACATCTTGCCTTTACAAACTGATACTGGTCAGCAACCTCAGAAGCTTCGGAGGCAGCGACAGTCATCAAGGAACCAAGTATTTCATCAGAGTCCAAGCCTCATGAACGCTTACAGCCAGGTGGCTGGTCCTTCTCTTCAACATGGGAATCTTTATCATGAAGAAAATGGGGCTCAGGCTGGACATCAAGTTCTGGGACCTTCAGTTTATCAGTTGCCTTCGTTCTCGGTGTCACAGGGCCTGTTCCACAGCAGTGACTCCAGCCATCACCAGATGATGCAGGGCCAGGGCCAGCGGGCTGCAGCCATTGTCTGTGTGGGAGCCTACAAGCAGTACAAACTCTGCAACACAAATGTGAGTCTTCTTCTCCTGCCTTTCATTCCTTGGACAGCAGTTGGGCTTGCCCTAGGTTGCTCAGTGGTCATGGAGTGAAGTTCAACTTCATTGTTTTTTCTCAATTGAATGAAATACCTGAAGAGGGCCTACAGAAAGGCTGGGGTAGGACTTTTTAATAGGATATGTGATGGAAGGACTAGGAATAATGGATGTAAATTGGAAGAAGGGAGATTCAGACTACATATAAAGTCATTGCTAATAAGAAAGGGAGTGGTGAAACATTGGAAGAGGGTGCCCAGAGAGGTTGTGGATGCCCCCCTTCTGCACATGTTTAAGGCCAGGCTGGACAAGACACTGAGCAACCTGGTCTGGTGGGAGGTGTTCCTGCCCATGGCAGGGGGGTTGGAACTAGATGATCTTCAAGATCCCTTCCAACCCAAACTATACTATGAAATTTTTCATGAACTTATTTTACAGTGTTTTGGGAAGTAGTGAAGGTAAATGCATGTTTTGATTGCTTAATCCCCTAACTTCAATGATTTTAAGCAGTCAGCAAACCTACCAATGTGTATGATTCTGATAGAGGGCAAAACTGAATTGCAGGCAAGTTTAATGTTTCTCCATGTGAGAAAAACAGAGCTGGGATGGAGCACATTATGAAGTCTGCCTAATTCTCAAACCCATAAGATAAGACTATCCTTTGGGAAGTGCCAGTCATGCATAAAGAGCACGTAGAGCCAGCACCCAGTAGCCTGGGATCAGTTCAGTGTCTTCCCAGGGTGCTGTGTGTGTTCTGTCACAGACGCTGCTTTTAGCAGCATTCCAGCTGTACAGGCTTTGATTTTGGCATCTTAGTTTACTGGAAAGAAAATCTGTTCTGTGTTAATTTTTAAATAAGACTTGCTCGACTAGAAACCACTTGGCTGGGTGTGGCTGGCTGCCCTGGGGCAGTCTCCCAGTCTGGGTGGGAGGCCAGTGAGGTTTTGCTGTTCCTCCCCACAACCAATTTTCATCCTGTTGCAGTTTCTGGCTGTCTCACCTTAATATTTCCTAAAGCATCTTTTCCTGATACTTGAGCTACTGATCTGACTTCATGCCCTAGACTTGAGGAAGCTTGAATTTGAATATCAGAAGCAGGATATTGGAGTGGTCTCAGTATGTTGACACAAGAGGCTGTATTTTTTTGAGTAGATGCAGATCTGATTCTTCTGTCTCTTAGAAATGCTGTTTTGTGGGGTAGGAGGCTGCATAGTGGAAATACAGAAACAGATCATATGATCACTGGCACAGGCCCAGAGAGGGTGTGGTGTTTCCTTCTCTGGAGACATTCAAACCCCACCTGAACTCATTCCTGTGTGACCTGGTTTGGGTATTCTTGCTCTGGCAGGGGGATTGGACTCAATGATCTCTCCAGGTCCCTTCCAATCCCTAATACTCTGTGTGATCAGAGTAAAGAAAAAATGACCTGGGCAAAGTAGATGAGTGTCCTTTTGCATCTTAGCATAGCCGTTACTACATTTGCTTCATTTAATTATGAATAAAGTCCATTGATGGAAACTGGAGCAGTTGAGTGAAGAGACCTACTGTCAAGAAAGTTTGAGTGTATTTGTCTGAAATGGAAAACATGAAAAGGCTGTTCTGACCCCCTGAGAACAGACTCTGGTACAAACTGCTCTTTTGAAAAACACTTTCTGTTTTTTGAAGGAAATGGGAAATTAACATAGTGCAGGGCATTAATTTGGAAAGTTTTCTGTGCTGAATCGACACACTGGTGTCCAGGCAATACATGAATGCTCCAGTATTTATTTAATCCCTGACTGCATGAAGCAAAAAAAATGGAAAGTATTCTGCCTGACTCAAGATGCCCAACAAAATCATGTACAGGAAAGGTCCTTTTTCAAAGATAAGGGGTGAGAGGGGAGAGAATTAGAAGAGAGATGGAAGAAAGAAGCAATCCCAGGTGTCTGAGATATAGAGGAGGATTTGAAGAGGAAATTTCTGAGGCATGACAAGTGGGCTGGAGAGAAGAGGGCTGTGAGCTGGGGGTTAGACAGTGGAAGGACATGTGAGTCAGAGTGATGAGTGGTGTGGCCAGCAACAGATGTCTTTTGATAGTAGGGGAATAGGAGTTAATTTTAGCAACATGATAACTTTAGCAACTGTTGTTTAAACAGAAGACTTCAAAAGATGAAGGGGAAAAAATAGGGGAGCATATAGTTGCTGCATCTTGGCTATTGTGTGTATAAATGCAGTTATTGAGAACTCATCATTTGTACTATAGGAGAACTTTGAATAAGCAGAAGAAATCATGGGTGGTGCAGCTCCTTCTAGGCATGGAACTCGACATAGTGATGTTCTTTATTTAGTAACATTTCTGTTACCCTCTGAGAAGTTGTAATTGCTGTTCAGGTCTGTTTTTCTCCCTAGAGTGTGGTAATTAATAGAATTATAAGAAAGAAGTTGCTAAGAACAGTTTTAGTGTAAAGGCTGGGATTGAGAGCAAAACAAGGCTGATAGTGTTTCACTTGGTTTTCTTGTTCTTCCTGATTAAATGCTTCTGCACATGGGCTTTAATTTAATTTATGGGCAGTGACATGTACCAGTGGTCTTGCCAACATGCAAAGAAAAATATCTTTTTTTCTTTTTTTTTTCATTCTTCCTGGAGCATACAAAACCCAAAAAGATCATTTATTGAAAGCATTCTGTTAATGTTATCCTGGTGTTTGGCCCATCCCCATAGAATTTCTCCTACAGGCAGTTAATTAATAACAAATTAAGTCAATCTGCCTTGGTCCATTAGGTCATTTCCTCATCATTGTACATTTATTGTTTTTTCATTAATAGCTGAACTCATTTTACATGACTGACAGCGGGTGTTGGATGGGGAGAGCCTTGGAAGTGCTCATGTTTGCTGAAGCATTTCTGCTGGTCATTAAACCTATTTTTTTATTGTCTACTTGGCTTTCCCTCTTCTTCTTTAGAGAAGTATCTAAATAGGATCAGAAAGCAAGGGTTATTTTTACATTCTAATCCTGACACTTCAGCTTTACATAGTATTATGGGAACATAGCTATGGAACATCCAGCTTCTGAAGTAGAGTTCTCTGAGGGTGGTGAGACACTGGAAGAGGTTGTGGATGACCCCTCCCTGGAGGTGTTTAAGGCCAGGCTGGATGAGGCATTGAGCAACCTGGTGTAGTGGGAGGTGTCCCTGCCCACGGCAGGGGGGTTGGAACTAGATGATCTTGAAGGTCCCTTCCAACCCAAATCATTCTATGATTCTATGACTCTGCTCCAGTGGCACCTTAGCAGGTATGGCAGAGTGTCTGAACAGGCACTTCTGGAAATTGAAAGAAGCTTTACATTTGAAAAGAAGATGGTGAGGCTAAGGGCCCAGAGCCAATCCCCAATTCAATCATGATGGGATAAATGAACACATTATATTTAAGGTCCCTTCCAACCCAAACCATTTTCTGAAGGATATTAATGATAATGACACTAATTTTGACTGGCATGATTCAGAACTTTTCCGCTGGAAGGCTTTTTTGGATGAAGAAGCCTAATTAAATAGAATTGGAACATTCTGCAGCACTTTGTTGAGTCCATTAAAAGCTGATATGCCTTTCTGTCACCTTGGCACATAGGTAGGCATTGGCAGGCTCCCTTGGCACCTGGGATCTTGGGCCATTCCACCAGCTTGCTGGTGTTGTGCCTCAGCATTTTTAACATTTTTTCACTCTGTGGAGACTAAAACATTTCCAACCTTTCAAGTTTTAATAAAGGCAGAAGTGGAAATGTTGAATTTTGCATGGAACATTAAATGTAGTTTCCAGACAGGTCTTTTTAGTAGTGATAGGTAGTGCTGCAAGGATGTGTGTGCTCTTTAATATAGTTGGCATGCTCAAATACTGGTGTTAAGGTAAATAAAAGACTGTACCCTAAGAGAACGGGGTTTTTTTTACTGAAAAGACCCTTCCTATTTCTAAAGAGCTACTGTATGGTTTATTTATTCCCATTTTGAGATTTGTATAGAGTAGGTGTTTGACGTGAGTGGCAAAGTGAGGTTATGATGACATACCTTTTCCTGAGGAAATTAGACCTTGACTTTATGTGAGGAATTTTCCCTGCAAACACTGTGGGGTTTTATATGTGTTTGGTAGCTTGACATTCCCTGGGCATACAGGAAACTTCTAAAAAGCTTGCATTGCTACTATGGTTTGTACTGTCCTTTATTTTAACTGCTTTGGTATTTGCAGATTAATTTTTAAAATATTAATTTAGAATGTGTTGTTGCTAATATGAATTTAATTTGTCGAGCACTGGCCAAATGTAGTTATAACATGATACAAAGATGTTAATAATTCATGTAAGTGCCTCAAAACCAATTCCAAAATTTGTCTCAGATGGCCAAACCAGTTCTCCTCCTTCGCCACTTCCTTTGGGCAGAAGCTGCTGCACATCTGTAGAAACTTTAATCAGAGGAAATCCCTCAAATTAATTTACAAATAACATGTAAAACGATGGGCATTTGTTAGCTAATTAAAGGTGTAGGAAACAGCTACTGATAGATGTCAGCATCTGCTTTGACACTTAAAGAGGAGTAATTTTTTTCCTGCTAATTTTAGGAATGCCGCTGCTGGCAATGAACAAGTTAAAGTTGCATTTTTAAGGCAGCTGCGGGGCAGGAACGTCACACTCTCGGCTGCCCCCACTATCAGTCCCGAGAATCCCCAGCATCAGTCCCAAGATCACCCACCTCACTGTCTGCCCCGCGCAGCCCCAAGGCTGCAGCCGGAACTGCTTCTGCGCATCCCTCGGCTCGGGTGAGCCGGGCCGGCCCCGGCCGAGCTGGATAGGGTTCCTCTTGATCGCTGTGGCCGGGCCGGGCTGGGCTCGGTTCCTCCCGGTCCGTATGGCCGGGCCGAGCCGTGTTCCTGTCGGTCTGTGTGGCAAGCGGTCCTTGTTGTGCGGAGGCTGTTGAGGCGGCGTCAGGGCCCGAGGTCCGAGAAACCGGCGAGCGGGAACCCCGCGGAGCCGGCGGAGGCGCAGCTCCGGGGCGTCCCCGGGCCCAAGCCGGTACGGGGTCGGACCCGAGGGCTCCGCCAGGGGGCGGTTCCTCCTGCCGCTGCCCGGGGGAAAGGGCTCCGTGAGGCCGGGTGGGGGCATAGCCGCTCCCTGCGCAGCCCCTGCCTTGCTGCCGGGTCCGGACTGTGGTGGGGCGGCAGGAGGCGGGGTGCAGACAAGGGCTGGACCGAGATGATTTTTAGGAAATGTCTATTCTCGATGCGTCCAAGACCCTTCCCAGGTGTGTCCCTGGTTTCCTCACATGTATTTTAGGCACCACGTGTCCTGAGTAGGAGACCGTTGCTCCTCCGATGATTGTGGTGTTCCCATGAAAAACTCAACATGAGCCACCTGGGTGTGCTTGCAGCCAAGAAGGCCAGCCCAATCCTGGGTTGCATCAAGAGAAGCATGACCACCAGCAGGTCAAGAGAGGTGGTTTTGCCCCTCTACACAGCTCTGGTGAGGTCCCACCTGGAGTATTGTGTCCAGTTCTAGAGTCCTCAACTTAAGAAGTGCATTGGTCTGTTAGAGTGGGTCCAGAGGAGGGGCACGAAGACGATGAGAGGGCTGGAGCAAGTCCCTTATGAGGACAGGCTGAAGTAGCTGTGGTTGTTGAGTGTGGAGAAGGCTCAGGGTGGACCTCGGAGTACCTTCTCAGTACTTGAAGGGGGCCTTCAGAAAGGCTGGGTTAGGACATTTTAATATGATGTGTGATGGAATGACTAGAAATAATGGACTAGTAAATTGGAAGAGGGTAGATTCAGGCTAGGTATAAGAAAGTTCTTTCCTGTGAGGGTGGTGAAACACTGGAAGAGGTTGCCCAAGGAGGTTGTGGATGCCCCCTCTCTGGAGGTGTTTAAGGCCAGGCTGAATGAGGCACTGAGGAACCTGATCTAGTGGGAGGTGTAACTAGATTATCTAGGGATTGGAACTGGATGATCTTTAAGGTCCCTTCTTTTTCCTGTATATGTATATTCAGTGATCCATTCAAGAGATTTGAAGAGCATCTCCTGACCTCATTTCTAGGGACCTGAAGTCCTTGGTAGCACTCCCAGACTCCCAGGGAACCTATCTGAGATGATTGTCCTCTTTCAGGGACCTTCTCTGCTCAAGACTCATCCCAGCTATCACCCAGAGGGTCTTAACTGGTTTTCTAAGGACCTGAGATCCTGGGTAGCAGCCCCAGACTCCTTCAGGGGAGATACCTGAGATGATTTTTAGGGAATCTCTATCCTTGTCAGTGTAGTCAAGACTTTTCTCAGCTATGTCCCCAGTGTCCTTACATGTACTTTTGGAACTTCAGATTCTAAGTAGAACACCCTGGCTGCTTTATTGGTGATTTCCATTGTGTTTCTTCTTTTTCCTGTATATCAGTTGCTTGTGATCCGTCCAAGAGTTTTGATTGGCATCTCCCTGGGTTTTCTGACATCTTTTCTAGGATCCTGGGATCCCATGTAGCAGCCCCAGGCTCCTTCAGGGAAACTGAGATGATAGTCTGCTTTTAGGGACCCTTTGTCCTCTAGGTTCTACCTGAGACTTCTCCCAGGCATCTGAAAGTGTGTTCTCACTTCTTTCTGAGGGACCTGAGATCCTTGGTCGAGGCCCCAGACTTGATGACTGTCCTCTCTTTTTCTTTGGTGTCTGTGATTTCTCAGTTGATACTTTATTTTTCTCCAAATCTCTATGATCGTGTGTCCACTCATGAGCCCTCCTAGCATCTCCTCCAGTCTTTCTACCTTTGCTTTAGGTTCCTGAGGTCCTGAATGAAAGGTCCAAACTCCTCAAGTGCATGTCCTTGGTAGGATTTTTCATTAGAGATATGGTTTTTCCTCCCCAGTGTAGCTGAGGATGTATTGACGGATATGAGATCCCACAAAACAGCACCTGCTTCCTGCAAGGAGGATACAAAGTGTGATTTTTCCAATTTTTAAGAAATGCTCTGCTCTCTAGGACCTACTCTTCGCTTTTCCCCAGTAGCTTTCCTGATGCAAACTCTCATAGAATCATAGAATAGTTTGGGTTGGAAGAGACCTTAAAGATCATCTAGTTCCAACCCACCTGCCATGGGTAGGGACACCTCCCACCTAAACCAGGTTGCTCAGTGCCTCATCCAAGGACCCTTCCTTCTCGGAGTCATCTGCACTTCAGCATCCACCCCCCTCCTGGTGGGGTAAATCAGTATTGGAGTGCTGTTCCTTCTCTGTGTTCACAAACCCTGAGCTCCAGGGTCCAGGGGCAGGAAAAGGTACAGCACAGCACTGTCCCTTTAACATCTCAGCCCGCCGTGACCCCGAGGACCTACTCAGCTCCCACTGCCCAGTAGCCTGAGAGTGAGGGTTCCCGGAACTCCGGGGCGGCTCGGGCTGCCCCCTCTGGGACCGCAGCCTGTGCCCCACTGCCATCAGCTGCCTCTGCCAGGTGCCATCAGCCCTGGAGCCTGCTCTGAAACATCTCCCTCTTCCTACTGATGTCGCCGCGGGCACCTGGAAGGAGAGGGAGAGAAAAACCTGCCTGTGCTCCGGAGTGCCCGAGCGCCCTCCGACCAGCTTGTGCGGGGGCTCCGCAGCGCGGCTCCGTCGGCAGCCCCGGGGCAGAGCCGCACTGGGCCGCGGAGCCTCCTCCTGACGGCTTCGTCTCCCCGCTCCGCTCCCGGCGCTGCCGCTTCCCGGGCCGCTTTCCAGTGGTGCGGCCGGTGCCCGAGACCCGCCGGGCCGGACCCGAAGCGGCTCCATCGGTGAGCGGCGGCTTTGAGCGTCCCGCCGTTGCCCCGGTAACTTCCTTCCCGGAGCCAGCGGCTCTCGCCAGTGCTGTCGGCTCCGCTCGCCTCCGTTCGCCGTCGGTCCCCGCTGGTACCGAGCCCCAGTAGACCCTCTGGGAGGGTCTGGCTCTCCCAGCCCTTATAGGATGCTCAGGAGGAAGAGAAAGACCAGCTCGAATCTCTGTGTTCCTTCATGGGGGACAGGGAGATTTTGTGACCACCAGCACGGCTAGACCTCAGGCAAGCCCTGCCTCACTGGCTGAAGACAAGGACGAGAGGCAGTGGTTTGAAACCATAGCAGGGCAGGGTTAGATGACATGAGGAGCAAGTTCTTCCCCATAAGGGTGGTGAGATGTTGGCCCAGGCTGCCCAGAGAGGCTGTGGATGCCCCCTCCGGGAGATGTTTAAGGCCAGGCTGGATGAGGCACTGAGCAACCTGGTGTAGTGGGAGGTGTCCCTGCCCATGGCAGGGGGATTGGAACTATATGATCTTTAAGGTCCCTTACAACCCATGCTGTATTATGACTCTATACTAGGACTATTTCCCTGTCTCTGCAGGGGGTGGGACTAGATAGCCCTTCCACCACATTATGTGATTCTGTTAATAAAAGTTCTTGAAATGAAGTTATCCCCCAGTAGAACCCCAGGTGAGGTCAGTGGCAGGAGAGGAAAGTGCAGGAGTGGCTGCCAGAGCTCAGCTCACGGTCCTGCTGGAGAAGGAGTTTGTTAGCAATGCTGTTGCTTGATTTTTTAGGTTTGTGGTGTTTTTAATTTTAGATTTTTAAACAAGGTTTGAAATGAGCCAGAACTTTTGTTGAAAGTTAGGAAAGAAATGGCAGATTACCTCTAGGAAGTTAAATGCATACAAAAAAACACAAAATGCAGAAATAATTGAAATAGTGGTTTTATTTGAAACAAAATCTGAAACAAATGAAAAACAAGCAAATAAAAAGCCCAACAAAGAAAAGAAAAGAAGCTGATCAGGCTGTGGTGCTCTGTGTTATCTTTGCACTGTGTTTTCGTCCAAAATTTCTTTCTAGTGACAGGTTGGTGAAGCTGTTTGTCTTCAGACTTTTGACTTATGTTTGTGGAAAAGCCAATCCTGGCAGTTTTGTACCTGCTATGACAGTGCTGGAGAGGCAAAAGGCAGAGGATCTGTTGGGAGAGAAAGCCAAAGAAGTGTCTCCTGCCTCATTCTGCAAAATGTTTGTGGTTTGTAGCTTCAGCACTCCAAGCCATGGGCTGTTTTCTTTCTCTCTACTTCTATTTGCAGTATCATTTGTTAAAGACAGCAACCATACTAATTATCTTGATGGCTGGTTTGAGACCTCAGTCTGGGTCACTTTTTATTGGCAGCTTTTGTGATGGTGTGTAGTTTTACTTTGAACAGGTAATCATAGAATAGAGTCATAGAATGGTCTGCATTGGAAGAGACCTTAAAGATCATTTAGTTCCAACCCCCCTGCCATGAGGCTCCTCTCACTAGACCAGGTTGCTCAATGTCTCATCCAGCCTGGCCTGAAACACCTTCAGGCTAAGGACTCTATGTCAAAAAGTGCAATGGATTAGAGCTTTCAGAACTAAAGAGTACTAAAGAGGTTATTCTTGTGTGTTGAGAAAATTATTCAACTACCTGATGATGTATTATTTTATCCCAGGGTTCCTGTATAGATCAGCAGCTGGTTATTACTGATTCACTGCTCTACATTATCCAGCTTTTGGGTCCTTGCTTTAAAAATACTCCTTGAAGAAGAAGAGAAAAAAATATGTCCTCTAAGTAGTGGTAGTTGTACTAGTACTGCAGTGTTTAAGATTCAGAGAGCTGCTGTGTGATAACAAGATCTAATGTCTGTTGTAAGGAAGAGAGATGAGATATGGAAAAAGGAGTTTTGAAAGAAGCGTTCAGTAATTTCATGCTCTGTGTCAAGTAATTTGGATTTTTTTTCCCCATGTTCAGTATCATATTTATCACTGGACTGGAGTCAGAACAAAATCTGCATTTGCCAAAACTATAATTAGGATTTGTCTGCTTCTCTGCAAACTGGATGCAGAGTTTTCAGTCAAACCCCCAAAATGGAAAGTACAAGGTTCACAAAGTGAGAAAGGACAGTGTTAAGTAAATTGCACAATAAATTAATTTTTTCCCCAAAACTGGTAGAGCAACTGGCTCCAGAAACTGCAGACTGTGTATCATGTTCCTTATTCTGCGTGCTCATCATGTACCTATTGACTTATCCAGTGAATGAGGCAGAGATTAAAATAATAACTCTTCTAATACAGCATTCCCAATTCATCCTAGACTATGTCCATTTTGCATGTGGAATGAGTCAGAGATCATATGGAAAAAATAGTGTTCTCCTCACTGGTAAAAAGAGCCAAATTATATAGTAATTGCACAGACAAACTTTTCTACTGGCCTGTAACTTAACTGTATAGGACTTCATAGTTTTAGAGCTAAAATAAACAAGCCTTCAAAACTGGAACACCATCATGTCACAATTGATCAGCCCATTGCTGCTGGGCCAATGGCAGAGGAATCTGCCCTCTGCTGTTCTTCAGACACAGCCTGGCTCTGCCCCCTCCCTCTAACAGGTTTCCTTCCATTTTTCTCACTCTCACACTTCTAATTTCTTCAGCAAATTTGCAGATGACACCATGCTGTGTGGTGCAGTTGATACACCTGAAGGAAGGGATGCCATCCAGAGGGACCTTGACAGGCTTGAGAGGTGGGCCCAAGCCAACCTCATGAAGTTCAACAAGGCCAAGTGCAAGGTCCTGCACCTGGGTCGAAGCAATCCCAAGCACAAATACAGGCTGGGTGGAGAGTGGCTTGAGTGCAGCTCCGTAGAGAAAGACTTGGGTGTGTCAGTTGATGACAAACTCAACATGAGCCAGCAGTGTGCACTCACAGCCAAGAAGGCCAACCAAATCCTGGGTTGCATCGAGAGGAGTGTGACCAGCAGGTCAAGAGAGGTGATTTTACCCCTCTACTCAGCACTGGTGAGACCCCACCTGCAGTATTGCGTCCANGTTGGAGAGGGTCCAGAAGAGGCCATGTAGATGATGTGAGGGCTGGAGCACCTCCCTTATGAGGACAGGTTGAAGGGGTTGGGGTTGTTGATTCTGGAGAAGAGAAGGCTTAGAGGGGACCTCATAGTAACTTATCAATACCTGAGGGGGTCCTACAGAAAGGCAGGGGAAGGAATTTTTAACATAATATCGGATATGGATATAAATTGGAGGGGGATAGATTTAGACTAGATATAAGAAAGAAATTCTTTACAGTGAGGGTGGTGAGATACTGGAACAGGTTGCCCAGAGAGGTTGTGGATGCCCCCTCTCTGGAGGTGTTCAAGACTAGGCTGTACGAGGCACTGGGCAGCCTGGTCTAGTGGGAGGTGTCCCTGCCTATGGCAGGGGGGTTGGAACTCGATCTTTGAGGTCCCTTCCAACCCAAACTATTCTATGATTCTATAAGTATTTTCCATCTCTTCCTCCCATCACATCTGCTTCTGACCTCTCCTTCCACTAGATTCTCCAGCTTCTTTCTGCTTTCGTCCAGTTTCACTTTCTTTCTTCTTGATACCTTCTTCAGTTGACTTGTCCATCCAGTCTCACCTCTTGAACCCCAGTCCCAGGATTTATCCAAGTTTTTCCAGTGTATTCCCAGCATTTTAGATGCAGGCATTTGTATTAGGCCACTTACTACCTTCATCCATGCTGCCTGCAGGAGTGTTAAGAGGGATTGTTAAGATCAGAAGAGAGAGATGTCTTGTTTTCATTCCTAGATGTAGCCCCCGATGCAGAACTCAGGGCAGGTACCAGGAATGACTGGGAACCTCATTTAGCCTCAGATGTGGAACATGTGCAATCAAATCCTGGGTTGCATCA
>VZTY01022351.1:0-21132 GCA_013400935.1 Turnix velox | reverse complement strand
TATGATTCTATATAAACACATCCCTTCTATTTCCTGGATTTTTAGTGAAACATAGAAGCCTTCGATAATTTATTTCTACATGGTCTTCTGATGAGCTGCTTAAAATCAAATTTAGAAACAACTGAATGATCAAATCCTAATTGGGCAATAAGCTGTAAATGGACTTCAGTACAGCCTGGACAATTTGGACCCATTCTCAATGGAAACCATGTACATCAACAGCCCTCTTAGCTAAGCAACACTTCTCTACTTCCAGAAACAGATCATGAATGAGCCTGCCCTTTCTCCTTTTAACTCTCCCTCATGACCATTCATGAAACACAAAAATGATAGAGCACAGGGAGATCTGTACTACCACTGCCTGTGTGCAACTAATCCTATAAACATTAAGCTGAGGTTAAGATCTTCAGCTTCCACATTCACAAGACAATCTTCCTGGCACTAAGTGGGGAAAACTGCAGCGCTCAGCATCTGTCCAAGATAAGTGAGGCAATGTACAGAAACTGAAAAAAAAACAAAACAAAAAACCAGAGGTGGATTTTGGAACCAACCACGTAGCCTAATAAAAGCACTGGCAGAGTCTGCATTGAAAGGTAATGATTTGCTTACTCCTTCTCGATTCTAGAACATCCTAGGACAAAATCCAGCACTAAAAAAGTTCTATTATTTTTAATCTTCTTCAGTGAACAGCCATTCAGTCACAGCACTAAAACACTGATGTGAGAAGGCTTGGGGATATTCTAACAATATTGTACTTTTACTGCTTGAGAGTTTAAGAGCGTCTTTTCAACTTTAAACCTCTGCTATTTTCTTACTTTTATTATGTTAATTGCAGAGGAATCTTTGTGGCATGCCATGTAGGAAAGCCAGAGGAAAAAATGCCTTCCTTGGGGCTGCATAAATGTGGTAGGAAAAATACTAAGATTAATTAAAATATCAGAGACTGGGTAATTTAAAAAAAAAAAAAAACAAAACAAAACCTGTTCAGCCCAGGATTTTCTACCACTTGATTAAAAAGGAAACTCTCCCAGCTTTAGTCTGTTATTAAATTTTTCTCTGCCCTCAGGAACGGGGAAAGAAGACAGAAAATAGAATAATATATTGAAGAAAAAGTCTAGGCTAGACCCATCCCTTAGGGTACAGGTATGAAATTTCCAGTTCAAGGTGCTAAATCCACAAAATGACACAGCCAAATTCTACCCTCAAACACCAAACAGCATTTTAATGTGAAATAGAAAGATATGCAGCTGTAGAACTCGATTCAGGTTAATTCATTAAGAGCAAATATTGACCCACACGTTTCCTTATTTTTCACATGGCTCTCTCCAAGGCACGTCTGCACGAGCAGAACTCAAACATCTCACAAAACTACTCCCTGTCAGCCTCCCAGTGAGTGTGCCTACTGAAGTTTTTCCAAGCTGCAAAGTAAAACAGGTTAATTTGCATCCTGTGCACTGCAAGCAAGAGTGGCAATTCACTGCTATGTTCCACTCTGCAAGCAAGAAGGGCAGGAGCCTGCATGCAGACAATTATCTCCACAGACAGGTTGTAACTTTACAAGATCTGCAAACTCTGTTGCTTGTAATCTTGCTGCTCTGTAGCTGGATGAAAGACCAGCAAAAGCCTGAATGCTTGGAGTGTCAGCTGTCTGAAGTGCTGGGCTCACAGCATCACCAAAATTCAGATGCTCTTGGCTGGGGTACAGCAGGGAAGCACAGCCACTGGACTATGAGTCAGAAAGCAATCTCAGACAAATTTGAATATCCAACCTAGAAAGGGCAGGCTAAGCTAAAACAACTTTAAAATCTTTATCAAAATACACTGAAGTATTACAGCTCTGTATGAGGGGAGGAGGCTGAACCAGACATTTTTTAGTGCTGCTGCAGCTTTCTTTCCTTGGGGAAAGATCTTTCACCTCCTGCAGAAATTATTTTTTTTCATTTTCTCTGAGTTTGATCCCTAAATATCCTTTTGAATGAAAGCCCAGGTGACTATAAAAACATGACAAGTTGGGAACCAAATGCTGTTAAATGCTGGCACAGCCTATTTCCATGGACTAGCTTAATCATGCAAACTATAAGCTTTTCCCCCACAGAATACTGTAACAAGTGAACTTAAAAGCATTTATAGACATCGTTGAATGCTACATGTTACCACAGATAAGCTTAAAACACACGGCTAGGCTTGTGCACACACTCAAGACACTTGAAACACATCATTGCACTAAACTTAGCACTGCCCAAACCTTCTCAAATGTGCAAATCAAATCAACACAATTCAAAAAGCCTTGATGGCCAGCTGGAGGTGTGATCGGTCTTGCCACACAACAAAATCAGCTTCCAAATGTGGAAACAATGATCCCCCCACTTTTTGCCTAGAGTGACCAAGCAGTGAGAGCCTTTGCCTGCTTTCTTAATGCTCTGAGCTCAGCCAGGACACAGAAAATACTTTAAAAGCACTAAGAATGTATCAATCACTCCTAACAAAATTAAGTAGTCCAGGCCTTGCAATGCAGTTCCCCAATTCTCTTCATTTCAGACCCTATTGGTTCCAAGCCCTCGTTTCCACTTCTGTCCCTGCTGACCACCACACACCTCCCTCCATTCCATCATGTCCACAAGAGCTGGACCAGCTTGTTGCAGCTGAAATCACCTATTCTACTTTTCCTGATGAAAAAGACACCAAAAATGCCTTTTACTGCAATTCATTGCTCAGGATTTAAAAAAAAAACCAAACAGTCTTTGACTTTACTGCTTTTTTAAATTTCTCCTCAGATCTTAAGATGACAAAAGAACTGCACCTCCCAATCTCCACTTTTCACTGCCACAACAGATTTAGCCAAGTCATGTACCCTTCTGCCCAGCTCTCTTCAGACATAGATATGGACCAATGCAACAGTTGTTCAGGATAACAGCAGCAATGTTATTTCTCAGCCTATTTAAGATGGGCCAACTGAGCTAAATGAGAAGTTCATAATCTGAGAATTGGTGCCTGACTCTTTTCCCCCTTCCAGTTAATGAAGGTATCAGGAACAGCAAAGGAGAGGGAGAGAGGAAAATAAGCAATTCATAACATGACAAAGCTTATATATAGTCTTGAGAAAGGATGCAAGGTTGTAGCTGCCAACTAACTACACTCTTACAAGTATCACTGGGTTTTTATCCTGTTGATACCAAGTCAAAAGAAACCCTTAGGCTAAAATTGATGAATATTGGAAAAGGGTAGATTTAGGATGGATTTAAGAAAAGTTCCTTATTGTGAGGTCAGTGGAACAGGTTGCCCAGAGAGGCTGTGGATGCCCCCTCTCTGGAGGTGTTTAAGGCCAGGCTGGATGAGCCATTGAGCAACATGGTCTAGTGGGGGTGGAACTAGATGATTTTTAAGGTCCCTCCCAACCCAAACCATTTTGTGAAAAAACAAACAAAAAACTCAGAAGAGGTTGTGTCTATGAATATATTAGCAAGAATAGTTACCAGAGAAAGTTTTCAGAGCCAAAAGTCACCACTAATTTGATAGTTAAAAATAATAAGCTTCCTCAACAAGCTATCATACCCCAAATTACTCACAAGATCCAGTCCCACAGCTCTGCTTGGCAGAGGCGTGAAGAGGTAAGCACAACCAGCAATCCTTGCCATGTCTGGGTCACAACAAAACCCACACCAGCTCTGCACCAAGGATAAGGCTGTGAGGTACCTCCAAGCACTGAGAATTTAAGAAACACAACCTTCAGACCATTAAAATCCCTTGAAATTCATGGGAGTCAAAATACTCATAAAGCTAAAGGCTTTGCTGCACCGAAACACAACAACGGAGTTCGAGAAATATAAAAAATGGAATTTAAATCTTAACATAGCAAGACAGCATTCCCAACTTTGCCCCAGCTATATTCCTTTGCGGAACACAGATACTTGTGTTGATTTTTTTTTCTACTTAAAGCAGCTGCCAGCTTTTTAAACAGATTTATTCCAACTGAGTTATTTCTGTTGAAGAACGCTAAATTTAACTGACAATGGGGAAATGGGCTGTTAATGGATGTTTTCTATAATTAGCAAAAGCCCGTGGTTATCCACTGCTAAGTGTGTGGCTCTTCTATTTTTTAAACCTGATTTTCATTATACAACTGAATAGTCAGTGCTTACAAACCACTGACCAAAGCCTTTCAACACACAAGTATTTTATTCTCATTATAAACAACTGGTATTTCTGGAAGCTGAAGGCTTTTTTTTGATGTTATTTGCTAGATTTCCAAAGAGATTACCCAGGACTGAGAGGGCAAGGGCAGGGAAAACTCTATTTGCCTCCAGCCACAACCTTAATCCCAGGGCTAAACACCATAGCCCTGTCAGAGAAAAGTAACTTTTTTGTCATCTTACTGCCCCATAAGCATGGGATTAGTTTATATAAAGCTCAAGGAAGTCCTTTATGCACTGAGGAATTGATACTGCTTACAATGTGCATATCAAACAGCTTTATTGCAGATACCTTCTCTTGCTCCTTCCATTTGCAAAACACAGACTAGACTCTTATTATTCTTAATTCTTATCTTGGACATCAGAGTAACAAAAAACAACAAAAACAAAAAAAAAAAAAAAAAAAACAACCAACAAAAAACCCATAACAAAGCACTTTTCAGTACTAGCACCACAACAGGAATCATAGAATAGTTTGGGTTGGAAGGGACCTTAAAGATCATCTAGCTCCTTAAACACCTCCAGAGAAGGGGCATCCACAACCTCTCTGGGCAACCTGTTCCAGTGTTCATAGGATCATGTCTTTTAGACACCCAAAAGATTTAAATAGTAGTAATATCTCTGCCAAATTCAGTATTAAAAAAGAGCCATGTAGCTTCCTGGGAACCCAGCAGTGTGAGCTGTACTGAGAAATACACCGTATAATACTGGCTTTTGTGCAAAACACCACCTTATCTGTTTTGCACTAAGGATATTTCACAAATACCATCTTTGATAGGGTTGGTTAGTTACTCTGGCAAGGAAAGCCATAAACTGGTTAGTGGCTTTTGTGTTGTTTAAGCTTCATGAAGGTGGCTTAGCAGGGCCTGCATCACCATGCAACATGCTGCTCTCTGCCATTGCTCCAAAGTGATATTTAGAGATAAAGCTTCGAATTTGTCCTTTGGACGAGTATATAACAGGGTTTTAGAAGCAGAACATCTTTAGTTTACCACAGTCTGCCAGGCCCCCATCACCACCTTCCCCTCAAGCCCCCTCACTCACCTTCAGGGTGGAAAATGGCGAGAGGGGGAGGAGAAGCCGCTTTCCTGCCACATTCCGCCATAGCCCCAGCGCTACCACAAGGGAGGGGCTGCCCCTGAAGCCCTTTAAGGGCAAGTCGATACCGGCCGGACCTTAAAGAGCCCCGGCTGCGACCTCTTCTTCGGTAACGAGCTCCTCCAGATATCGCCTTCATCTCACCTCCCCCTCGGAGCTACCGCCATCTCAGGCGGGTCCTCCCTGCTCGGCCTGGCTTGGCCTAGACCTCGGCCTACCCCATCAGCGGCTCACAGAGCTGTGGCCTGAGTGAATGCTAGTAAATGCCTCGTATTTGCCCACCGGCAACTAGTAACTAATAGTGTCAGCCTGCTATCTGCCTCACAGCTACTAGTTGTAATAAACATAATATGGAAATAGCTTGCGAGAAAGCTTGACCAAGTTTCGGGAAATGTTGATGAGACAAAAGAGGGCATTCGAGATCTTATCTCAGACCATTGATGAGACAAAAGGAGGCAATCAAAGAGCTTACCCCACCTACGGGAAACATCCCTGAGCTCGGGAACCTCAAATTGTAACATGAATGTACTTTCTTCTGTTACTTTTATAAAAGTAAATGTATGTTTGTTATAAGGGACGGGAAACCTCAGACAAATTGTAATAAACATGAATGTACTTTGTTCTGTTACTTTTATAAAAGTAAATGTATGTTTGTTATAAAGGACTTGTATCTGAGGCAGGAAATGGGGGGGATTTGTGACGAAAGGTTATCTCAGTGGCAAAGACTGGAAGGGGGAGCTTCTGACACCTGAAATGAAGATATGCAGGAACGCAGAGTACGAACATCATCACGGAAAGGACTATAAAAACTGCGAATTGCTTCGGAACATTTGCGGTAGTAGGTGGAGAACGCTCCCTCGCCGCCCAGCGCTGTATATTGCTTATGTCTTGCCTTACTGTAATTAAATAAATTCTGATTGGACTCGAAAGCAACGTCTTTCATCAATAACAGCTTAATGTTTGACTAGGAGCTACTAGTTGCTGCCATATAGCCAACTAGCAAACATCTAGTCACTGAAGGCCTATCCCCTCACCGTGGGAAGGTCAGGTAGCTAGTAACATTCTGGTATCTGCCTTGCAACTACTAGTAACTACCTTGGGAATACTTAGCACCTAGCTAATAACTGCTTACTTATTAGTAAGGAAGAGATGAGTAACTGCCTATAATCTAAAACTATGTTTATAACAGTAGTTATAACTACTAATAACGGTTTAGTGTCTGTCTAGTCACTACTAGTAACTGCCTCGGAAATACTAGTACCTGTCTAATAACTGCCCAGTTATTAGGAAGGAAGAGATGAGGAACTGCCTAATAATTGCTAGTAAGAGTCTAAAACTATGATTGTAACAGTCTGTTATAACTCCTAATAACAGCTTAGTGTCTGCCTTGTCACTACTAGTAACTAACTACCTCAGAAATACTAGTACTTATCTAAAAACTGCCCACTTATTGGGAAGGAAGAGATAACTGCTAGTAAGAGTCTAAAACTATGATTATAACAGTCTATAACTGCCTTGTCACTACTAGTAACTGCCTAGTAACTACTAGAGGCTGATGAGTACCTACCTAGCAATCACTAGTAACTGCAGTCCTTTCTCTTCACCCTAGGTGGCTCTGGTAACTAGTAACAATTTGGTGTCTGCCTAGTAACTGTTAATCACTGCCAAATACCTCCCTTCACCCTTGGGTGATTGCTCTCTACCCCCAGCACCTAAAACAATCCCAAAATCTCCCCAGATTGGTGCAGATCCATCAGCTGTTTCTTGCCTGCATCACCCTGTCCATCCATCCATCCATCTATCCATCCATCCATCCATCCATCCATCCATCCATCCATCCATCCATCCCTCCCTCCTTGGGGCTGAATTCCCCCCAGCCCGTGTAACTTATTCCCAGGAGAACAGGCAATCTAGTTAACCCTAAAATTTTCCCTGCTGTCACCCCATGGGGACAATGATTATGTTTAATATTTAAAGCTAAATTACAATGAAAGGATGAGTCTGAGGTGCATCTACCTAGTACAGGGTTGGAGTTTTTTCACCTCTTTTTTTATTTTAATTTTGCTCTCTAATGCACATTTTGTCTGACACCTGCTTGCCATAAGGCTGCAGGGATTAAATTTGCTAACATTGTGCTTTGGATAATTTTTTAAAGGGCAGCAGAGGGTGCTGTTTGTTCTCTTGTCACCAGGATGGGTCCACTCACCCCTCCAGCCCAATATCCAGGCAGACCCAAAGTGCTGCTGTTGTAGGGTCAGCCCTGCTTGGTGCAGCCTGTATCCAAGGGATTGGAAGGGAGATCACTTCTCCAAATAGATATTTGAGCAGAAATCACTGTTATCCAGCTGCTCTTGGCTTTTTCCAACCTTTCCACTGCTTTCTCTTTGCACTGACAGTTTTACCATTGTATTTTGGCACACAGATGGGTCTGGAATCACAGCCTGTTGGTACCAATGGTGTGATATGCAATCTGATCTCTTGACCTAACTGAGCTTGCACCACCACGGCAGGAAGGACAAACACCAGGTTGGAAGGGCAGAAATGAGGCTTTTGTTATTCTCTGAGTCATCCAAAATGTTGTTTCTTTGTTTTTGCTTTGTCATCCCAAGAGGTGAAGGATGCATTGTACTGGGTACATCATGGACAACTGACTGTGCAGTGACCTGCTCTCTTGTAGCTCTGTCCCATAAGGGCTTTGATCTGCTGGGTTTAGTTGACTACTTTGAAAAGATATAATTACATTACATATAGTTGTATTATGTCTTTGAAGGAGATATGGACAGTGGAATTGAGTGCACCCTCAGCAAGTTTGCAGAAGACACCAAGCTGTGTGGTGCAGCTGATACGTTAGAAGGAAGGGATGCTATCCTGAGAGACCTTGACAGGCTTAAGAGGTGGCCCCATGCCAACATCATGAAGTTCAACAAGGGCAAATGAAAGATCCACACCTGGGTTGGGGCAATCCCAAGCACAGGTACAGGCTGGGGGGAGAGTGGCTTCAGTGCAGCCCTGAAGAGAAGGATCTGGGGATGTCAAAGGATGAAAAACTCAACGTGAGCCACACATGAGTGTGGGCTTGCAGCCAAGAATGCCAACCAAATCCTGGGTTGCATCAAGAGAAGTGTGACCAGCAGGTCAAGAGAGGTGATTTTGCCCCTCTGCTTGGCTCTGGTGAGGCCCCACCTGGAGTTACTGTGTCCAGTTCTGGAGCCCTCAACATAAGAGGGACATTGAGCTGTTGGAACAGGTTCAGAGAAGGCCACCAAGATCAAGTTGCTGGAGCAACTGCCTTATGAGGACAGGCTGAAGGAGTTGGGGTTGTTCAACTTGGAGAAAAGAAAGCTCAGGGGGGACCTCATAGTAGTTTCTCAATACCTGAAGAGACCTACAGAAAGTCTAGGGTAGGACATTTTAATGGGATATGTGATGGAAGGACTAGAAACAATGGATGTAAATTGGAAGAGTTTCAGGCTGGATATAAGAAAGAAGTTCTTCAGGTTGAGGGTGGTGAAACACTGGAAGAAGTTGCTCAGAGAGGCTGTGGATGCCCCCTCAATCCCTGGAGCTGTTTAAGGCCAGGCTGGACAAGGCACTGAGCAACCTGATGTAGTGGGAGGTGTCCCTGCCCATGGCAGGGGGGTTGGAACTCGATGATCTTTAAGGTCCCTTCCAACACAAGCTATTCTGTGATTCTAGGGGTAGGAGAGTGAAATTAGCAAGAACCAGCCCCCATGACATGCTATTAGATGATTAAAAAAATGCTGAATGGTCTTGGCAGAGTTTAATTTCCACAGTGAGGTTCACTCTTTGGAGGCCTTTCCTTGTGGCATCTTGAACCGTCTTCACTGTCTGCTAGGGGCAAAGAGCAGAGAAAAGGCCTGTCTTCCTATTGTTTTTTTTTTTTCTCTCTGCTGTACCCTCCTTTTCCACTCAGGTGCCTCCCATTCCCCCAGCTCTTGTGTGGCTGAGAGCTGCAGGTGGGGAAAGCTCCCAAATGTAGGTCCCATTTCAAAGTGGTTTGGTGCACCCAAAATTATGTGAGTGTCTAAGATGTCCTACTTGCTTCCATTGCCCATGCCAAACTGCTGCTGTCCTTCCACCTCCTTCCACACCATCCTGTGTGCCTGCCACCACTGGCATTTGGGAAGTGATGCTCCTTTTCCAGGCTCTGATGGTGCTGGAGGATGCCAGGAATTTCAGAGCGTGTGTTTCCCCGCCCCTAAACACGCTGTCCATCTCCTGGAGGGTAAAAATAAAGCAGCATTGTTTAATTTCTGGAAAAAGCCAGATGCCAGTGGAAAGGGCCAGAAATATGCACGCCAGCCCTCCCTGTCCCACTGTCTCAGCTGTTGCTTCTTGAGAGACAGAAGCATGTGGTGACTAAAAATACCCTGCAAAGAGAATACGTTCCCCCTCCGATGGGAGGCTGTATAAATTAATCCTATTCATAACATATACAACTGCTTGTGGCTGAGAGAAACAATTCCAAACGTGGTTTTTGGAGGGGGTTTTCCTAACGAAGCAGGAGCCCCAGCCCCGTGCCTCCCCTGTGTAGGTCGGAGCTGAGGATTGTCACCTCCTGCCTCTCCTACTCCCACCCCTTCGCCCTCCTATGGGAAACGTTGTGGCCAGAGGTGGGGTGGTGGTGGGGGGGGGGAGACCAGCCCTTTTATAAGCCTGGTCTTGGAGCAAGTCGAAGTTGAGAGGAGTGACAGGAGATTTGGCTTGCTGTGAGATACCCAGCTCCCAAGCTTTGGAGTCCCTGGGATGACCAGAGGGGTAATGGAGTCAGTGGAGGTGTTCACCACCGAAGGCAAAGGCAGGGGCTTGAAAGCCCAGAAGGAATTCTTGCCTGGGGATGTCATCTTTGCAGAGCCAGCCTACGCCGCCGTGGTTTTTGATAGGTAAGAGGAAAAAGCACTTGTAAAAACACAGACTGCAAGTCACCTTGATGCAAAAATTTCATGTGGTCGGGCGGGGAAAAGTTTGAGAGTGTCTGGACAGCATCAAGGAGGAGTGTGATGGGAAGTCAGAAGTATTTCTGTGAAGTATTTCTCTGCTTCCCAGGGCAATCTCTTCTTGCAAGATGCCTGGTGCCATCAGCTTTTACCAAACGTGGGGAAAGTTGTGTGCATTCAGTGCCTTACAAAATCAGACCTATGTAATGCTCTGGTGAACTGGCAGGAGTGAGGAACAGCAAAACCCCTGACTTTGCTGAAGCCTTCAGTATATAGTACGTGATAAAATGAAGTTACACTCTGCTCTGCTCACATGTTCTACCTCCCTCCACCTCCCAACTAGAAGCTGATGGGGATATTGTGAATGATATTGTTTCTGTTAAAGTGATTTTGCACTCCCAGTTAACTGGAGACAAGTTTCAGCTTTCACTATTGCATGAGGCTGGACTTAAATTTTCATTCATGCTGAATTCTGATACAAACACATTTTTCTTCTCTGCTGCTTGTTTCAAGGATGAATGACATTCAATCAACCAGTGTAACTGGTTGGTGCCAACTTCTGCCCTTCAAACTGGTGGCAGATTCACTTAAATACCCTGAAAACTAGAAGATGCAAAACCAATTTCTATGTTAATCTCCCACAGAATCAATCTAGAGTAAAGCCTCAGACACAAGGCTCAGAATTAATTTGTTCAGCCTTAAAATGTACCAGCTGAGAACAGAATTTGGCCCAAATTTTTCAGCCAAGGAGGTAGATGTCAGCTGAAAGTTTAGGAAATTTGTAAGCATCCTTCAGGGGTGTCGTGGTGAGATCTGAGATTTTTCCTCCAAACTGCTAGTGACTTTACTGAATGTTTTACAGGATAACAGAGCAGTGAGTGATTCTGCCCAGATGAGCTTTCCCTGATTGAATGAACTCTGCTAATGATGCAAACAGAGGCCATTCTGGTCATTTTGCAGCTAAAGCTCGTTTGTGCAATAGCAGAGAATTGGAGATTAAATGGACAGAGCAGGAAATAAGGGGTTTTTTTGTGCCTTTCATTTACTTTTTCCTTGCCCTTGTGCTCTCAGCTAGTGAATGTGTTTATGAATCTTTCCAACAGCAGCAAGGAATTTTACTTTACTAAGTCATTGCAAGTCCTCACATTGAAAATGTATTGTTTTGCATTTTAAAATATTGAGGTTTTGATTCTTAACCCTAATTAGTGCTTAGTGACAAACCCATCTCTCCTTGACATGTCCTTCTAGCTCTTGTATTTCATTTTCACTTGTGTCACTGGCTGGAATCTTGCTGTGATACTATATTTGCTTTGGAAAGTGCCTGTGGACAACTAATTCTACTATATGACTTATTAGAATTACTAATTATCTTCTAAAGCCTTGAAAACATTTTGCCTTCTGATTACTGGTTGAGAATTCTTTTTCCTCTGTATGAAATGTTGTGAGCTTCATGCCCATGTTGAAGAGCTACAACTTCACTGCATTTTCAAATGTCACTTGTGTAATGTGAGATAAGAGAAGCTATCATCACACTGGCTTTTAGGTTGCAGACTGTGTCTTAGGCTTAGATTTCCAACAGAAAACCTTGGAGAGATGTACTTTCATCCCTCCCTCCTTCCCCAGTCTGTATTCATTTAGTTCCCAGAGGGCAGGTCCAGACACTAAGCAGCAAGAGAATGAGGTAAAGACATACCTTCAGCTTTGGTTTTGAAGGTACCTTCCTTCTGCTGCTATCCAGAGGGTTAAATTGTATAGAACCTCCATTAGCCTGGATCCTTGAAGCACCTTCAAGATTAAAACCACATAAGGCCATCCATGGTGGATGGTCTTTCCCTGAAAGAACTGCTGTTTTCTCTACAGGGATGAAGAGACACGTGATTTTCCATGCCCACAAACAAGCATTTATAGGTCCTAAAAATGATATTGAGCCTGATGAGAAAGGATCTCACCTTGCATTGGGAAACCCAAAGTCTGGAGCTAGTCATCCTGTCTTCCCTCAGCATCTTCATCTCTTGCTGAGAGTATGTGTGCTATGGAAAGGGGATTCCAATTTGAGGGGCAGCTTTAAGTTCCCAGCTCGAGTCCCACCAAATTAATGATCATGTTTTCCACAGAGATCTGCTTTCTTTGTGTGCAAAGGCCACAATGGAAGTGCAAGAGTGCAGAGGACTTGGAAAACTCGTTCTGTACTTTGTAGCCCTTTAGGAAGTCTGAGTCCCTGAAAGTTCTGAGGGGAGCCTACAGAAAGGACTTCTTAATGGGGTACAGGATGGGAGGACTAGGAATAATGGTTTGAAATTGGAAGAGGCTGGATATAAGAAGCTCTTTACTATGAGGAGGGGTGAGACACTGGAACAGATTGTCCAGAGAGGCTGTGGATGTCCTCTCAATCCCTAGAGGTGTTTAAGACCAGGCTGGATGAGGCATTGAGCAACCTGGTGTAGTGGGAGGTGTCCCTGCCCATGTCTGGAAGGTTAGAACTTGATGACCTTTAAGTTTCCTTCCAAACCAAGCCATTCTATGATAAACCCTGACCCTCATCTTGCTCTTTAAGTCAACTATTGTATAGATGTCCATTATATGTCCATTATATACTTCTGCTATGTGACTACATGTGGTGTGGGGATACAGCAGGTGAAGCAAAGGTCTCTCTTTTGGATTAGTAGGGGGTAGCTTTTAAAAAAATAAGACATATTTTTCTGGAAAGCAGAAATGGAGGTGCGCCATAAAAGCTGATCATTCTTTGACCTGAAGATGATTGTGAAGAAGGAGGTTATGAAATAAGAAATGTACATGACTTTTTTATGGGCAATTATCTTCAGATACGTGAAAAACCCCTCTATGGGGCAGTTACATAGCAAGAACCCATGTTTCATATGTGAGAAGCAATCAGAAGAACTAACTTCTTTTAGTCTGATTGCAGTGGGATCTGGGAGATCTTGGCACCTTGCAGCAGAGAGTGTGGGTATGCTTAAATGATGCAAAGGCCCTTCTCTATGTACTGATGTGAGGAACTGTGGCAGTAATTTGTACCTGTCACACAACTGCACTTTGGGAATGGCTGTCTGCCAGCAGGAGGATAAGTTTGAGGAAGTATTGAGGACTTTATTTTGATAGGAAGAGGAGAAATGTTTTATTTGACAAAACTCTATAATCGGCCATCATGCTCAGAAAAAGCAGGACCCATCAATTTAACTGGACCAGCCTACAGGGTGATGTGATGGGTTGTCCAGCACCATGCTTGGGGACTCAGCCTGCAGATTAAGACACCCAAAACTAAGGTCTGTTATAAATGTCTGCATAAAGCTAAGGGCAGGATTCAGTTGCTGTCGATGTTTGGTGTTATTTGAGATGCCTCCGAGGTGTCAGAGACATCCTCTTAGGCCTGACAGGTACAAAACGGGATTTATGAGAATCAAGGCTCCTCTCAGACCAGAAGGGTATCCCTGCAGGGCCTAAAATAACACTAGGCTCCTATATCCAGGCAAGTGAAACCAACCCTAAGTGTCCTTTATGATCAATGGAGCAATGTATGTGCAGAGACTTCTACCTTTGAGCTGAATGGCTTTCCAGACCCCACTGCATGATCTCTGCTTTAAAAACAAGTACATCTTCATTTCTATATCTGCAGATACAGTGTCCTGGAAGCCTCCGAAGGTCACAGGTCCTTGAAAGTCCCTGAAGTTTTTAAGGCTGGTGAGGGCTTATAGCGTTTGACTCAATGATGGTCATGTGAGAAGCAGTTTCTGACCTAGTGCCAGAGACCTTTAGCCCAGAAGTAGCTAAAAGTCAAAGTGAAGCTAAAGAGGGTTCCTAAAGTCATCAGACAGCTCAGAGTTTCTTAGATTTTAAGCCCAGGGTATGACTCACAAGGCTGACCCTGCACGTTGCATGGAGGGTGGATTATATAACCTTTAAAGGACCTTTCTAACCCAAACCATTCTAAGGTTCAGTGATTCTTTTGACCTTTTTCTTAACATAGTGGTTACCTGGCATTGATTCCTGCATCAAGCCTGTCAGCTCTACCTGAACTAGAGCAGGCTATTTAGAAAGATGGTGTATACTGATTGAAAGGGTGTGCAGAACTCAGTGGGATCTCCGGTGTTTTGCTGTTTGGATAAAGTGCAAACACATTCTCTAATTTGTTTGGATCGGCCTTGCTGTTATCAGCTGAAATAACACTTAGAAAACACTAGAGTCAGGCCTGCTTTGCTCTAAAATAGGCACAGGATTTTGGAAATATATCTTCTCAGGGGATTCTTTGCCTTTGTTGGGGTCATGTTTTGATTCCCAAAGCCACTATGCATTCCCCATTAACTTTCACTGAAGCTTGCTCTAGTGCTCTGCTTATGGGTTTAATCTTTCCCTTTTCCCTCTTTACTTTCTCTTTGAAGATCCCAAGCCATCTTTCCTCACTGCCGCCTTCAGGATGATGGCATTCCCATTGCCTGAGATCAATGTGACATTCTCTTCTGGCATGTCAGTTGGCTCTCAAGCCTCTAAGAGTTTCCTGTGGGCATGGGGATGCCTGATATGTCCCTGTCAACCTTCATCAAGAGGTTTGCTCTTTAACCAGGGGATTTGGAGAGGTGGTAGGCAAGGTAAACAGTGTCATGGGGTAGAAAGCCATGATCACCCAAAAATCTCTCGATGAGTGATCTGCAAATTGCTGTGAACATGAGATGATGCAATTTTTGTACTCCTTTTTGACATATGAAGCAGCCCCAAAGAATTTTCCAAGGGAAGTATGGGAAGCTCTATTTCAGGTAGGATGACCTTGGGATATAAGAAATGCAAGAATTTTCATAACAGCATGACTCTGAAAAGATTATGAAAGCAAATTCTTTGAGCTGATATCAGTAAAAGCTGAGAGTTCATGTTCTCATATTCTTACTGCCTGAAATTTCCGGGGTTTGATTTTTTTTTTATTATCTCATTTGTTCAAAAGCTTAAATAAAACCTGGGATACAACTTAGGTTTTTTAAAAGGAAGCCACCACCACACACCTCTTTAAAAAGAGGCTGAGAAAGCTTGCAATGAAAGCCTAAAAGTAAAAAGTCTAAAATAAATCCTACACTCAAATCAAATTATAGTGTGTCATCCCTGACATTTTCAAGATAAAAGTAATAAGTTCCAACCCCCTTTTTTTAGAGGAGCAAAACTATTCTTGTGCTAATAATTCACTTTTATGGGTATCCTCAGTGAAACCAGCAGCTGAATACCTCCTTTTTCCTCTTGCTGCTGAAATAGAAGGTGCATTTCCTTAGGTTGTATTTAATGAAGTGATACAGCCTCTGCTTTGAGAGCCAAGTGGACTTTGCCTGCATCTGAGGCTATTCTTATGCTGTCCTCTGCAGAACATTGAGGAGAGCTGCCTAATCAACCAATAATATATGTGAAGCAGGTGGACTTAGGTATATGTGGGGCTGTCTCTGTGTGTCAATTCTCATGTACAGAACCCCATAAACTCATTGGGTAGTTTGTGAGCTGATCACCACTGTCCATTAGCTATTCAACCCTCCTTTTATTCCTCCTACACTCATCTCACTTTGCTTTTCCAGATCAGTGAAAGGGTGCTGGATGGGAAATGATTGGCAGATGAATGCGTGGTGCATGTTTCAGGGATGAGGTTAATATATTCCTGTAGAAACCCTCTTTCCTCTCAGGTCCAACTGATCTTGGTCCAGGCAGTCACAAACCTATTTGTTTCTTCTGCTTTCACTGAAAGGAGCTGTGGTTCAGCTGAGAGAGCCTTGTCACCTCTTGCATTTGTTGGCTGGCACAATGAATCACTGCTTTTTGGCTGTAGCTGTGTCCAGGATTAGTAGTAGTTGTGCATCTCATCTCTGTAACGTGAGCCTCTGAGAGCTGAGCTCACTTGGTGCTTGGATGAGAGGCCCAGGAAATCTGAGGCTCTCCAGAAAATCATTTTAGTGAGTCAGTTGGTGACACCATCTCCTTCAAGTCGGTCCTAAATCCTGACCTGGCAAGGCTTGGATAGGCTGGAGAATTCGTTGTCCTAATGATTGGACAGAGTGAAAAAACTTCTCACTATTTGTGGGAGATGGCAGTGAATGAATGGACAGAGATAACCCCTGAGACCATGGTGTTCCTTCAAGTCAGTCCTAAATCCTGACCTGGCAGGGCTTGGATGGGCTGGAGAATTCCTTGTCTTAATGAAGATCCTGCTGTCGGACAGGGTGAAAAAAGTTCTCCACTATGTGTGGAAAATGGCAGTGAATGAATGCAGAGATCATCCCTGAGACCATGGTGTAGATAGACACAGAAGAGAGCAGTTGTATTGTCCCCATGCAAAAGTAAATGAAGTAATGAAGATCTTGTTGGACAGAGTGAAAAAAGTTCTTGCTATGTGTAGAAGATGGCAGTGAATGAATGGATAGAGATCACCCCAGAGACCATGATGTCCCTTCAAGTAAGTCCTAAATCCTGACCTGGCAGGGCTTGGATGGGCTGGGGAATTTGTTGTCCTAATGAAGATCCTGCTGTTGGACAGAGTGAAAAAAGTTCTTGCTATGTGTAGAAGATGGCAGTGAATGAATGGACAGAGATCATCCCTGAGACCATGGTGTGAAACCTTCAGTGCTACCTGGCCACATGAGCATGGTCTTCTCCCTTTATAGGATGAGGAAGCTCAGTCTGGGACACCTGGAGCCATTTTGGGTTATGTTAAACACTTTTCTAGTCCAGACAGAGAAAGCCTTACAGATTTTCATTGGCTGAGAGACTTTGCTTTAACCTGCTGCTCCCTTTGTCCTTGGGGAACCTTAACCATTGCAGTGACAATGACAGGGAAGACTGAACCTCTGAAAACCTGTGGTGTCCTTGATGTTGTCTACCTCCAGGACAGCTGGCATCAGAGCCTGTCATAAGAGATCCAGCCCTAGGGCCAAGGTATAGCCCCACTTTTCCATCCCCATTCAGGTCATCTGGAGCTTCTCTGAGGCAGCAGTTTTCATGACTGCTTAGGGGCACATGGAGGGTTTGGTTTCTTGCAGGGTTAGGTAGTACCTGAGCAATCTTTGTTGAAAATGTTGGCAATAGGGCTCAAACACCTGTTTCTGCTGATTTTTTTTCCCTGCACCAGGAGGTGAGCCCAGGCCTCTGGAGTCCTGGTAATGCACATTATCAATAAATCCTGCCTTCATTTAAACCATGTCTGAGCACAGAAGATCACATAAGGGTCTTGTAAGAATATTTGTTATGCCTGCCAGTCAGGCTGCCTATAAGTTATTGTGTCTGCAGGTTTAATACCTTATGAACTGTTCCTTCACCCCCTAGGGAAATCTCTTTAAACATTTTTTTTGTGCATCTCTGTATCTCCTTTCCAGAGCTGGTGGTAAGTACTACCAATAAATACCAAAATGCAAAGGCAACGTTTTAATATTATTTTCTTTTCCCAGAGAGGGAGGGCTGGGGGAAGATAACTCTCTCTTTGAGGACTTGGGTTTTGCTGCACCATATTAATTTCCAGTCCTGTCCCTTCCTCTGTACAGGGAAACTGCTTTTTTGGATTTCTGACTATCCTTAAAGAATGGAGATGGCAGGAGGGACCCCACCCTCTGCATGAAATATCTCCCTGTGCTTTCCAGCACGACATAACCACGCAGGTTTTATCAGCTGTCTGGCTCTCCTTTGCCTTACAAGGAGTGTAATCTTTCTTGCACCTCTCTGCCCCTCTGACTTGACAGCTGACAGAGCACAGCCTCATGTTTCTCACCACCTCCCAGCAATTTTCATTTGACTTAATGGAGTTGGCTGCATCCTCCTTACCAGACATGTGCTCCCACCCTGCCCCATCCCTGCTGCTTACCTTGCATTGGAGCTCCCTCCCATGCTCCAGTCCTACTCACTGTCATTTTTCAAACTGTGTTTGTGTTTGCTGCAGGTTGTCCTGTTTTAAATCAGTGGCCTTCTGCCTGAAATCAGTGGCCTTCTGCTTTAGATCAATGTCCCTCTTCATGCTGCAGGATCCAAGGCGCAGGGTGGATGGTGTCAGCAGCACAGGCATGAGTGCTAGAGGAATGGAAGTGTGTTTTAAATGTGCTGTGATAAATATACACACTTATTTTTATATATGCATTAGTGGCTTGAGTGCACCCCCAAAGAGAAGGATTTGGGGGTGTCAGTGGATGACAAACTCAACATGAGCCACCAGTGCATGCTTGCAGCCAAGAAGGCCAACCAAATCCCGGGTTGCATCAAGAGAAGTGTGACCAGCAGGTCAAGAGAGGGGATTTTGCCCCTCTACTCAGCTCTGGTGAGGCCCCACCTGGAGTTACTGTGTCGAGTTCTGGAGTCCTCAACATAAGAAGGACATTGAGCTATTGGAGCAGGTCCAGAGGAGGCCACTAAGATCATCAAAGGTCTGGAGCAACTGCCTTATGAAGACAGGCTGAAGGAGTTGGGGTTGTTGAGCCTGGAGAAGAGAAGACTGAGGGGAGACCTCATAGTAACTTCTCAATACCTGAAGGGGTCCTACAGAAAGGCAGGGGCAGGACTTTTTACTAGGATATGTGATGGAAGGACTAGAAATAATGGATGTAAATTCGAAGAGGGGAGATTCAGGCTGGATATAAGAAAGAAGTTCTTAAGGGTGAGGGTAGTGAAACACTGGAAGAGACTTCCCAGAGAGGTTGTGGATGCCCCCTGTCTGGGGTGTTTAAGGCCAGGCTGAACAAGGCACTGAGCAGCCTGATGTAGTGGGAGGTGTCCCTGCCTATGGCAGGGGGGTTGGAACTCGATAATCTTTAAGGTCCCTTCAACCCAAACTATTCTATGATCTGTATAATGGAGAGGCAGAACAGGGTTGAGGATGATGACTCCAAGGCTGTGAGTCTGATTCCTGTCTGTGGCGCTGCTTGCTTGTGTGATCTTCAATACCTTTTTTATTTCCTGATGCCTCAGTTTCCCCACTGTGGGCTGTGGATGGTGATAATATCCCCTTGGTGAGTGTTTTGCAATGAGAACCTCCTTCCTGTGGCCAGTAGTGTCTGAGTCATGGGAATTTAAATAGTCCTGCACTGTCAAGCCTGGCTGGAGAAAGAGGTGAACGTGCAGATGCCTGGAGGAGCAGACAGCTGGGGACACAAAATCAGGCAGTGAAAAGCCTTCTTTAGCATCATGGCAGAAGTCCCAAAATTGTTTGGGCAGGAGATCAAGGTCCCTCCTTCCTATGGAAGGAGCAAGCAGGTGGACATCTGAAAGGGGAATATGGGGGAGGTTTCCTCTTGGTCCAGGTAGGACCTACCTCTCAGTAGTAGGATATCAGGTGAGACTTCTTCATAAGTGTCCTCTGCTTTATAGTCCTTTTTTAAACTCCACAGAGAAGAAACCTGAAAGGTGCTTCTCAGTTATCCCATGATCAGCTAACTCACAGTAATGCCTCAACTAGCTAAACTGCAGAGCCAGGAGCAGGAATAGCACTGGAGAGAAACACTTATTTCTGCTGCTGACACCAGAGAAAGACACATCACACCTTTTAATTTGAAGGAGAAATGTGCATAGCTAGCCCATCTGCAGGAAGGCTTTATGTGGCCTTAAAGATCATAGTGCTAAAGCTGACTTTGGAGTCAGTAGGGAGGAGGACTTCATGCTCTGAGAGCAGAGCACAGCCTCACCACGTTAGGCTCTGTGCTTATTATCTTTAATGTTTAACAATGTAGCACATTCTGGGTCACTGACCAGCACAAAATCATTGATGGACTCTGCTCAGCAACTTTCCAGCCTTCTGAAGATGAAAGATCCTCTGGATTTATTAATGAAATCTTCTAGTGGTCATGAATGAAAAGTACAGCTCCCTAAACTTGGCATTACACCCTATGTCCTACTCCAGTGCTCCTAGGGAGTTCTTCAGAGTTCATTCCTCCTCGTGTGTTCAGTGTTCCTTGTCCATCCCTGGGCAGCTGAGAATCCATCCATGTCTCAGCATTTGTATTTGGGGGCAGGCTGAATGTTCTTGAGCCCAGTTTGGTCCCTTAGACCCTCACCAGTCTGCACTAAACATCTATCTGGAGCCACTGTGACTAGGAAAGCCTTAAGCCCATCCAGCTTGGAGCTCTGTGCTATCTTCTGACAGTGAATAGCCACGTGCCACAACTGATGGAAGGAGGAAAAGACAAGAAGATCTACCTTTTGGTTCCCTCTTGTAATTTCCAAAGCACTGCCACCATTTCCAAATGAAGTGCAGCTACACCTTTGGTGGCCCAGTGACAAAAAGAAGTGACAGGCAAAGCTGCTTTTTAAGTCATGGAAATGTATCTTGCTTTCAAAGCAGTGCAGACACATAAGGGTTTCCTTCTGCAACTCTTCTATCTGTCACTCTTCTTCACTAGCAGAGCATTCCTGGTGTATATTTTTATCCCCACACAGCAAGCCTGTGTCTGAAGAGAGCTTAGGAGGGCAGTGAGGATGCCTCAGAGCCATGATCCCTCTCATGAAATGTTTTCCTAAGTCCTAGGCATCGTGGTGACTGTCAATCTATTTTGTGACCTGGTCCAAGATAGCCTGAGTGTTTGGTAGAAGTTCACTTTAGCCAAATTCAGAAGATTTGCAGGCAGGTGGAACTCTCATAATGGCTTTTTGCCTACACATTCTTCTTTGTGCTTGCTGGAGCCACTGACTCACGATGCTTTCTGCTGTGACTAGTGCTTCAGCATGGGCCAGACAGAGAATCAAAACAGACTGAAAGTCCTATTAACAGCAGCAGTGCTGAGCAGGAGCAGATGAGCTACAGGCAAGAGGGCTGAGAGCATAGGAATGTTTTATTGCTGCCCTGCTTTAAACAAAATATTTGTCTCTTTGGAGTAGTCAAAGAAAAAAGCAACAGCACTGGAGCAGTGCACAAGCATTATAGAATCACAGAATAG
>VZTY01022346.1:32808-50229 GCA_013400935.1 Turnix velox | reverse complement strand
GTGTCAGTTGATGACAAACTCAACATGAGCCAGCAGTGTGCACTCGCAGCCAAGAAGGCACCAACCAAATCCTGGGTTGCATCAAGAGGAGTGTGACCAGCAGGTCCAGAAAAGTGATTTTGCCCCTCTACTCGGCACTGGTGAGACCCCACCTGGAGTTAATGTGTCCAGTTCTGGAGCCCTCAACACAGGAAGGACATTGAGCTGTTGGAGAGGGTCCAGAGGAGGCCACGAAGATGGTCAAAGGGTTGGAGCAACTGCCCTATGAGGACAGGCTGAGGGTATTGGGGTTGTTCAGCCTGGAGAAGAGAAGGCTCAGAGGGGACCTCAGAGTAACTTATCAGTACCTGAGGGGGTCCTACAGAAAGGCAGGGGAGGAATTTTTAACATAATACGGATGGGAGGACTAGAAACAATGCATGTAAATTGGAGGGGCGTAGATTTAGACCTGACATAAGAAAGAAATTCTTTACAGTGAGGGTGGTGAAACACTGGAACAGGTTGCCCAGAGAGGCTGTGGATGCCCCATCTCTGGAGGTGTTCAGGACTAGGCTGGACAAGGCATTGGGCAGCCTGATCTAGTGGGAGGTGTCCCTGCCTATGGCGGGGGGGGTGGAACTCAATGATCTTTAAGGTCCCTTCCAACTCAAACTATTCTATGATTCTATTCTATGATTTTATAGCTTATTTATGATTAACTCCACTTGAGCAGGAAGTCCCTTTGAACAAAATGCAATGAGAGTATGATCATAGGAGTCCTGAAATCTACCACCAACATCCTGTTAATGGTTTGCACAAGATCTCTGCCTTATACAAGCAACAGACAACTACCATTCCTAACTGAACTGTTCAATAAACATAGCCATGAAAACCACCCACAAAAAAAGAAGCCAAACTGAATAAAATTGACTTCTTAGCCTCATGCAGGACACAGCCCATAAGCAACTGCAAGAACACTGCCATCTTGCCTTATGCCATTGTTCCCACAAGTTTAATCAGACCTTGGAAGTTCTGGACACTAGAGTGCTGCTCAGCAGCAAGCCAGCTGAAACCATCATTTCATCAGTAGTATAACCATTTACCTCAAACACTCCCAAACAGACAATAGTAGAGGAAGGAACACAGACTTTGGACCAGAAACAGCACAACTCATCCATCTGTGGAATGAGCTTTCAAAAAGACTTGATCAAGACACCAGCTTTAAGCTTTGTCTCAAATAACAGTGATTTTCAGTGCTGAACACATCAAAAGCAAGTTTCAAGTTTCTTGGCATTGTTTTTTATTTTATTCCTCACAACAGCAGCTGTGCCATGTGTTCGGAAAATGCTTGTAGTTTTCTCAAAGCACCCTAAGATCTTGCCAAGCCTATCACCGGCTAGAAAGATGGAAGGTGTTGGAAACAGTACAGCTGTAAGGCCCAGGGCAATGTTCTAGGAGTTGCTCAAATGCTATCAGCTATAACAGTTCAAGACTTGTTTTAAGCTGACTTCATGCAAAACAAAAAAAAATCACATGGTATTATTCTGCACCCTTTGAATGTGTCTATTTAGGTGTGTAGAAATATAGCTACAAGGTTTAGGTAACACACCCCAGCTACTGAGGTGCTGTGTGGGCAGGTCAATATTAATTAACTTTCAGACATGCTGTCAATTAAACCAGGCTTCTAGAACATAAAGTCCATAGATGAGTAAATCTGCACCACAGAGCTCAAGATGGAGACAGAAACTCAGGAGCAAACATGCACCATGAGACCTCGCAGTGTCAAAAACAATTTTTCAAGATCCTCTCGTCTCACAAATAGCAAACAGCCTTGTGTTCCCACAATCCACATACTGGTGTAGTTCCTAAGGATCAAAGACTCCCTAAATTCTATTAATTCACTCCTGCTAATTTAGGAATAGCTGCCTGACAGCACTCAAGGAGCCCAAGGCACTCAGCCAAACACAGCAAAGCCCTCCACCTCTTTTTCACTTAAGCTGGGGACTGGGGCAGGAGGAGCAGCATTCACATATTCAGGCATGGAACACTGACCATGGGAGCTATTATTAACTCCAGACCTCTCATCCAAGGGAGGAATGCACAGAGGGGATCTAAAAACAAATCTGGGATCTCAACCAAAGCCACAAAATTCCCATTCACCCACTCCCCGCCACTTCCTTGTGTGGAGACAGCAGCACATGGGACTAAGACAAACGAATAAGACAAAGAACAGCCCCTTACCCTCCCTCACAAAACTCATGAACTGCTTCACTGTCTGATCCAAGTCAACCCCATGATACACCACGGGTCTGAAGTTCCGGTGTTCAAAAGAGCGAACAAGACGGACTGTGATGGTTGAGCTTTCTGCTGACATGAGAATTAATTCTAGATAACCTGGAAAACATTAAACAGAGGAATTATTGCCTTTCCTACAAGCACAGCTAGAAGATCAAGAGTTCGAGTCTCTGTCCAGGTAAAAGCCTTGCCAGAGTTGGGGTGATGCTTGGGTTTGATGATCTGAAAGGTCTCTTCCAACTTTGGTTATTATAATATTAGTAGCAGTATTGCTATTGTTGTTACTATTGTTAGTATTATTACTGCTATTATGAGTAGTATTGCTATCATTACTAGTGGTAGCAGTAGTAGCAGTATTAAACAAGATGTCAGTGGACCTCACACAAAGATTAAAATTAATGACAGCATGAAATTCAGTTGAATATTTTATATCTCCTGGGACTTCACCCTTAATATTTCTACAGAAGCAGTAACAGGATCTCAAAACAAACTGGAGTTTCTAGGATATTACCGACACTACACATCAAATAGTCCAGTAGTTGTACCTGTGCTGTGTAATACAGCATCAGACTCCCTGATGTATGCAGGTATGTCATTTAGATTTTAAGTGACTGGGGCTTTTCCTGGTGGTGAATAAACTTGGGCCCTAAAAGAATGTACCAACATGAGCAAAAACAAAAGACATTTTTATAAAACTGTATTTTAGAGAGCTTGAGCTCCTGCACAATGCTCATTTTCACTTATGTACATGCAAATAAATTTCCTGCTATACTGCTACATAATTAAGGGATTTAATTTAATTTATAATAGCAGGTCTCTAGAATGGCTCTAGAGGGCTTATATTACAGTAAGAAAGAGCAGAATCAACCCAAGCCCTGCTTCAAACAAACCTAAATGATGTTCCATTCAAGATATTTCTCTTCACAGGAAAATGAGCTATTTCCTACTTTGGAAATCTACTTTGGTGCTGGCTATTCCTCAACAACCTGGTTTGCTGTTCACATGCTAAACTCCAGTGGTTGCTGCATCAAAGAGCAAGAATTGCTGTCCAAGTGCTGCATCATCAGTCAGGAGCACAGCACAACTCATGCATCTCCTCAGCACATTTTAGTCATCACTTCAGTCCAGCAAGGAGTTTTCTTACTTGGTCATCCATTTATGTTCTTTTCCTTTATCTTTTTTTTATTTTGATGGGGAGCATGGGGAAGAGATTACTCAAGCACCCCATCATCAAGCAGGTACCTCCCAGTCTTTGCTGTATTTATCCAAGCTGTGTCCTGTCAAAGTAAACCAACGTGACCCACTGAAATCTGCCCCTAACACTTCAGGTTAAACCAAAACCAGAAGCATACTTTGAGGCTTTTAGGCTTTTGCTGGCTTTTCCCTCCCCCCACGGTAGCAAATATGAACTTCTCTCCAGCCTCTTGATGTTAAATTTCTTGGCTTTTTACAGTCATTTCAGACAAATAAGGAATAAGTTCACCATGAGGGTGGTGACACACTGGAACAGGCAGCCCAGAGGGGAGGTGGAGGTTCCATCCTAAGAGATGTTCAAGGCCAGGCTTGAAGATGCTCTGAGCAGCCTGCTCTAGCATAAGATGTCCCTGCTCACTGCAGGGGGCTGGACTGGATGGGTTTTGGATGTCCTTCCAACTCATCACATTCGATGATTCTATGGTATTTTCTTTAGTTCATCATACCTGAAGGGGGCCTGCAGAAAGTCTGGGGTAAGACTTTTTTAACAGGGCACAAATGGGCAGGACTAGGAGTAATGGATGCATATTGGAAGAGGGGGGATTTAGGCTTTACTGTGAGGGTGGTGAGACACTGGAACAAGTTTCCCAGAGAAGCTGTGGGATGTCCCTCTCTGGAGGTGTTTACAGCCAGGCTGGACAAGGCATTGAGCAACCTGGTGCAGTGTTCCTGCCCATAGCAGGGGGGTTGGAACTACACGATCTTTAAGGTCCCTTCCAATCCAAACCATTTTATGATTTCCTGTATTGCCTGCTCTGTGCCTCTGGGAAGTGTAAGAACTAAGGGAAAAAGTTATAAAAGTAAGGCCAGTTTTTATCACTATCATCAGAAGCTACATAAAAAAATATTCTGAACAGATCTGGCAGGGGGCTTGGAACTAGAGGATCTTTAAGGTCCCTTACAAGCCCAACTATTCTATGATTCCTCCTGGGACTGAGATTTGAAGGAGTAAAGGGGACAGTATTCCCTTCCTTTTCTCCTGAGCAGCACGGAAGAACGCCGTAGGAATACAAATTAGGGAAGGGAAAAAAACAGAAATCGCCGATTTTCATATTTACTCTAGAGACACAACAGACCGCACCTATCTACAGTTGGGCCCGGGTACCACCTCCTGAGGGACAAGATGGCCGCGTCTCCTCTGAGGGGTACCGGTCAGTATCTCCCACGAGGAGGAGCATCCCCCGAATCCGTCCCGGCTCCTGCTGTCGCAGGTCCCGCGGGGAAGCACCACCCACCCAAGGTGTCCCCCCAGCACCGCCACCCCGGCCTTACTGCAACTGCCCCGCCGGCCGCCTCAGGCTCTCCCCTCGCCCCACCAATCACGTCCTTTCTGTACGGCCCATGGCTCCGTGTGACTGGCTACTGGCTGCCTGTCCTTTGGACCAATGTCCAGGCCCGCCCCTCACGCTACCGGGCGCGGCACGGCCGCACCCCTCCATTCAGAGCCCGCCCTTCCCCTTTCCGCCCTCTCACTGGCCCTTTGCTCGGTTTCTCCCCGCCCCCCGCGGACAGCGATTGGCTTGGAGCCTCCCGGCGCGCCGCGATTGGGCAGCCCGAGCTGGGCTGAGAGGGCGAAGCGGGCGTGCGGCGGGGACGGTGCGGCAGTTGCCGGCGAGGTTGGAACTGTGCTGGGTCCGTCGCCATGAGCGAGGTACGGGCTGAGCCTGGGGGACTTTTTAGGGAGCGGGGGGGGCGGTGGAGCGCGGGTACGGCCCTTTGCGCCCCGTTTGGAGGCGGAACTTGAGGGCGTCGTCCCTGCCCCTCTCTGGGGCCCTCTCCCCCTGCAGGCCGCTTTCCAGAAGGCCGCTGAGGAGGTGAAACAGCTCAAGTCCCAGCCCACGGACCAGGAGATGCTCTTCATCTACAGCCACTACAAACAGGCCACGGTGGGCGACGTCAACACGGGTAGGTCCCGGCTCCCTCTGTCCCCTTTGCGGCCGGAGGCGGAGCTGGAGGCGCCGTTGGGGGGGGTGGCAGAACGTCACTCGTGGTCTCTTGGTGCAATCCCGGCAGTAATTGCTCAATACCCGCTTGGCAGGGATTTGAGCGCGGGGAGACGCACGCTGACCCGATAAGGGTTTGTGCAATCGGTGGGTTTTAGATTAATCCAATAGTGGTCATGTAAATCGTCCAGCAGAGAGAGGTCTGAAAATCCTTAACGTAATCTTTCTGCAAATATTGGGGTTTGGGATTTTATTTTTTTTTTTTTGAAACTTTTATCAGTAAGTAGCTCTCTTGGTCGAGGGATGCTGCACTTCTCAGCTGAGCAGACTTTAACAGCAAAGCAGACTGTGCAGGTGTTGAATTGCAGTACTTGGAGAGGGCAGTCTGTTTAAACAGAATTGGCTGCTAAAAATAATATTGGGAATCCAAAGCAAAAGAACAAACTTCTGTAGTTGTTGCAATTATCTTTAGAGAACTGCTTCTGCAGGTGCACTCCACAAAGTCTCTCTTGTTTCTTCTTTTGCTCTGTTTCTGTCACTGGAACCTCATCTGAGGAATGAGAGCACAGCCCATCTCCACTGACCTTGTGTAATGCTTGAGTGAAGTAACTAGAATTAGAAAGGGAAAAGGTCATTTGTTTGAAGTGCTGGCCTCCTCACACAGTAGCTGGTGGAAGTTTATTGGATTTGAAGTTTATTGGGTGTTGGGAATTGAAGCTGTCAGTGAAACGTGCAGGAAATAGTAAGTATGGGCACCTGCTGTTTCTATTTTCCCAAGTTGAACAGCACCGAGAAAGAAAAAAGCAAGCCTTGTGGCGTGGTTGGACTTTAATGATGTTAATGTTTGCCAAGGTGAAATGGTGCTTTAGATCTGTCAGTGTACCAAAATTTCTGTGAATCATTGCATTTTTGGGAAGCAGTTGCTGAGAGGAGGAGCTGGGTGGGGAGAAGGAGCTGCCAACTAGGTCTGCAGGTCATGTTGCTATGTGAGTAGCACAGGGGTATTTTTGTGGCTGATGTACAGGCTGCTGTCCAATGGTTAACCTTAAGACTTGTCTTTAGGGAGACAGAGAGGTAAAAACACAGAAGGGACTTTATGTGAGGCATAACCATATACACTCCCGTATTTGGTTATGGTGTGGCCTCTATTTGGCTACAGTGTGGCTTCTAATGAAGTGCTGGAATTTGGTGCTTATGCCCCTAGATGTCAGAATTAATGTGTTAGAAACGTACCATTGACTTGATGATCATGAGCTTTAAGCTACTAGCTTTTGCTTTCCTGTCTCTGCATGTAATGGACCTTAGGCCATTTCTGCTTTACTTTAGAGCTGATGATTCTCTATTCTTTAATCAGATGGCTGTCATGCAACAGCAGCCTCTTCAGAAAATACGATAAAAACCAAATCACACTATTTGGTGCTCTACTGCTCAAATGCTGCTGTCTTAAGGGAACTTGGCAGAGACTATCTCTGTGGCGTTCCAACATGCTCCCCTTCAGCATCACAGGTGATCTCCTGACGACAGGTTAGTAATAGCTGCACCGTAGTTAAGAGCCACATTAGCCTTCAGGGAAGAAGAATTACCTGTACCCAGACACCACCAACTAATTCTGATGCTTATCCCATCTCTCAGAACGTCCTGGTATGCTGGACTTCAAAGGCAAAGCGAAGTGGGATGCCTGGTTTGCACTGAAAGGTAAGTGCATGATTAAAACATGAAAATAATAAGTAAAATCACATGCAAGCTACTCAGAAAAGTGTATATCATTCATCAAGAATCTTCAGCCTGAAGAGAAGGCTCTGGGACGGCCTCATAACAGGCTCCCAGTACCTGAAGTGACCCACAGGGAAGCTGGGGAGAGGCTGTTTGCCAGGGCGTGGAGTGATAGGACAAGGGGCAATGGTTTTAAACTAGAGCAGGGCAGGTTTAGATTGGACATTAGAAAGAAGTTTGTCACCATGAGGGTGGTGAGACACTGGAACAGGTTTCCCAGAAAGGCGGTGAAGGCCCCATCCCAGGAGACATTCCAGGCCAGGCTTGCTGAGACTCTGAGCAACCTGACCTAGTGCAGGATGTCCCTGCTCACTGCAGGTCCAATTCCAACTGTATGATTCTGTGAAAATAGTGTTGCCTGATAAGACAAATGTAGCCTGTGTGAAAGAAAATCGCAGAGCAAAGTTCCCAGCAGCTCCAAGATGTTAACACAAAGGAGAGCTGTAGCAGCAGCAGCAGGAACCTAGTTTTCCTAGTCCCATTCTAGTATCCCAGAAGCTCCCTTCAGCTGTGCTGTTTCTTTTAAAGCTTTCCTACTGGAAGGTGCATCTGGGATCTCTGTTCTAAACAAGGAGTGAAACAAGTGGTCTAATCTATGAAAATGTTTTCTTTCTGGTACTATAAGGTTGGTCATCTAGGTTGGAAGGGACCTTTCAGATCATCAAGTCCAACCATCATCCCAACTCTTGCAAGCTTCATACCTGGACAGGGCCTTGGCCCTCAGATTAGGAGTCTGATGCTCTCCCAACTGAGCTACACACCCAGGTCCCAACACTACATCTAAGTGCAGTCTAAGTGGACAGAATAGCTCTCCTGTACTAATTGTGAATGATGTTACTAGAACTGATACATTGATTGCTGCCTATACCAGTATCTCTTTACTTTGAAACACTGTTTTCTTATGGCTGTTGGATATGTTGTATAAAATTTTAATACTGAGTTCACAGCTGAGGGACCCTTTTAGCTCCTTTGCTCTGTGGTAACTACATGGTAGCAAGGATCTGTGACTTAATCTGTACGAGGTTACCTGACTGCTTCATGCCTTCTCTCCTTCAGGAATGTCCAAAGAAGATGCAATGAAAACTTACATAGAGAAAGTGGAAGAACTAAAGGGCAAATATGGTATCTGAGGACTGGATTTAGCAGCCATTTGCACACCTGAAACATGCCTTATTTCTAATCCTGTGGAAAGCCTGGTTTTTGAAAAGAAAAAAAGTACAAGTACCCAGTGTATTGTAGTTGGCTCTCCTTATGCCTTTAGTTCAGGAGAAGCTGCGTACTACCCACCTAATGTACTGACGCATCATCAGTTCCTTCTGGGAACTTAATCTGGAACTCATTAAAACGCATTTGGTACTTTAGCTGTTGTGGTCATCCCTTGCCGATTATTCTGAGATCGTCTCTTCATTGCTGGTTTGCAGCTGTCAAATGGCTCCGAGTGAGGAGCAGACCGAGCTCCATGGCCCTTCTGCCACTAGAGGGGGCACAGTGACCTGTTTCGTGCACAGGGGCTGGTGTCTGCACCAGTGACTGTCTGGTAGTGCTTTAATTACCGCATTCTCTTGCAGCTAAATGACAAGCCACAAAAGCTGGAACACAAGAAAGGTTGTTGTGGAGAGTCTGGGTCTAGTGATGTTTGTGCTAAGGACAAACATCCTTTGTAAAGCAAAAGAGAAGGCAATGTTCATCACAGGCAAGACCTTCCCTGTGATAGAAAAGGCTCTGCAGGCAGTGGTGGTGTTTGTGCCCTTCATTCTGTGCTGTGTTAAATACAGAGGGCTGGTGTTGCCATGTACTGAAGAGTAAATAGAGTATAAATTTGGTTAACTTATATAATGCCTTTCAAACAGGAAGACTTACAGTGATTATCAACAAAAGTTTTATACAAAACCTACAGCTGACCATCTCCAGTAGCCTTTTCCCTATTTTGGAGTGCCTGAATTAGTCTGTCAGGGGTTGCTGAGGCCACAAAAGAAGACAATTGGTTACAAAATGTAGCACTAAGCTATTTCAGCATATAGCTTGTGAGAATAAAGTCACAAATTTATACAGCAATGAGGTATTTTCATTCCTGCTGCACTGGTTGGCTTCTGGGGCAGGTGGAGGCTTCAAACTACCTTCATATAAGCAACTGATTTAGAGAAATCCATAGGGATGAAATCTCTCTGGACAACCATGTGGCTTCAGTTCCGAATTAACAGGTTTTGCTGTGTAACCAATTTGTATTTGCTTCTGCCAGGGGAAGAGAATTTTTGAAAATATGCAAGGTTCCTTCCCCCTTTGCTGCTTTGAATGGGGAATGCACACGTTAGGATAAAGAAGGGTTTGGTCCTTGTTCTCAGTAAGGAAAAATGTTGCATATTATCAGCCTTCCTTGATCCTCTGGGTAAGTAATAAAAGCACTTGGGGTTTGGAGTATTTTTACTTGTCTTGTATCCTCTGTTAGTTATTTCTTATTTATGTTCAACTAAACTGATTTTCACAGTGTTCTCCTTTCTGTACCTGTCTGGCATTAGGAAAATGTTGCTGTGTACACAGCCCTCATCCCAGAGAGGGACCAGTTGTGGCCACCATCTTGTGTTTTGCATTATACTGGCAATCAATATCATTTACCACTATCTGAGTGAAGGAGAACTGTCTTGAACACTTCATTTTCATTTTACTAACACTTCCTTCGTGCTTGGAGTTTCACCTTCCTTAGGAAAGTAACATCAGTGCTTGTACTATTAGGAGTGAGATGGAAAATCCAAGATATGGAATTCAGAGCTGTGCAGTAAGAGACTTTACAAAAGGTGCCAAAATAGACTTGAAAGTGCTGGTGTGTCTCCATGGTCTGTGTGACAAAGCAGCAACATGAAAGTTGGCTGCACAGCCATTGACTTGAGTACAGGGGAATGTTAAAAAAAGTCTGAACTGAGTTATGGAGCTGGTTGTTTGACAGCAGGGTGGGTGTCTGTAAATGTGTGGGGTGTTGGATGGTGACAGTGTTGCTGACTGGCATGGAGTAGGAGGCTCCTGGACTGCAGAAATAAAGCAATGGTGGTTTAAGGACATCCACAAACAAGTTCTTTTAGATAGAGATAACCGCTTTTATTAAACTAATAAAGTGGTTAAAAATAGACAACCACTATGTATATGGCCTCGAGATTTGAAACAGAAGCCACAAGCCTCAAACCAAAATATGACTTCAGAGCTCCCTGCAGTGAGGTACTCCTGTTGCAGGAACGGATGCTTTTGGGTGACTGGGAAGTGCTGAAAACCAGAGGTTGTTCTGAATCGCTGCTGTTTCCTCTGGGGTAGATCAAGGAAAGGCCAAGCAACATCCTGATCCTTGTGGAGGGGGACAGAGATGGCTGAAAGGAGCCTGACAGGCAGGAGGTCAGAGCCTGCTGGCACACAGGAACTGGGGTTGGACCTGCTGAGTCTGCAGAGTGTGTGGGATGGAGTCTGAACTTTGGACAGGGCAATAACAAATGTTAACTTGTGTCTGTGATAAGAGAGTGTTCCTTCTATCACGCTTCCACTGTTAGCTCTTGTAGAGAGAAACTCACTGATTGGTACCCAGAGCAATCAGAGATAAGCTGTAGAGGGGATGTTGTGCTCCTTGGGGTTTGTTTCTCTGGGTTTTGCTTGTTCTTACCAAAGGTATGTGAAGGTGCAGCACCCCTAGAACAGATTTAACGAATCTATTGGTGAGCTGCTTAAGGCCCAGAACACTATTTAACCCTGCAAAGATAAGTTTTCTCTTTGAAAAGCACACTGAGGCTGACTGCAGTCTGCAACTGTCTGCCAAGATTCTGCAGACCTCATCTCGAGTAATCTTGTTTCACAGTGAGTATTTTAACCTTTGAACTTGTTTGGCCCTGATGAGACCACTGAGATAATTGCCAATTGTATTTACTGCTGTTTGAAATACTTGCTCTGTCCCCTGAGTGTTCAGAGTGAACAACATTGGGCAATACCACTTCAGGGTGACTGAATACAAGCTGTCTGGTGGGATCAGTGGAATTGATTGTGGGAGTCAAAAAAAAAAAACAAAAACAAAAACACATTTTGGCACAAAAAGGGTTGTGTGTTTGAAGTTCTCAAAACTACTTAGAGGTAAGAGAAAAGGTGATACTATGTAGGTGTAACACATTTGAGAGTTGCAGTAATAACTCTGAAGTTTAAAACTTGATAGAATAGAACAAAAGAATCTGATACATACACACTCAAACACACTCAAGCATATGAGGTATCAACTTCTCTATAAATTATGCAGTCTTCAGCTGCTCATCTAAAGTGCAGGTCACATTGGTCCATTCTCCATGATTTATGAAATTAGTTTCCTCTAGGATCAGTTTATCCGTGCAGGTTGTTCTAGAATAGAGAATTCTTGTGGAGCTGAGTTGCAGTTGTCTCTTGATTTTTCTTTCCCATTTCTGCCTGTGGCCACTGGATTTTTGGTGAGTCCCAGTACACGTGCAAAAAACAAAAAATCTCTGGTGCTCTCTGTGCTTGTTAGGGCAGAATCATCTCACAACCAGCCCACTATCAGTGCAGTTTCAGAGCAATCCTTTGTAATCTTAAGAATGCTTGAAGACCTACAGAGAAGTTCTCAAAATCATTTCGTGTGTCTTGCCTCCAAAGCTTGAAAGCCATCCCATACTTTATACAATCTAGAGTAATAGAGAAGCATCTTCATTAATGAGCCTGGGCCTGGGGAGGAACAGCTGGTCAGAATTCCTGGAGTTTGGTAAGTCTGTGAAAGAGGTGATATGAAAAACTGCCTGAAAGTACCTGAGGGGGTCCTACAGAAAGGCAGGGGAAGGACTTTTTAATATGATATCAAATGGGAGGACTAGAAACAATGGATGTAAATTGGAGGGGGGTAGATTTAGACTTGACATAAGAAAGAAATTCTTTACAGTGAGGGTGGTGAGGCACTGGAAAAGGTTGCCCAGAGAGGTTGTGGATGCCCCCTCTCTGAAGGGGTTCAAGACCAGGCTGGACAAGGCACTGAGCAGCCTGATCTAGTGGGAGGTGTCCCTGCCTATGGCAGGGGGGGTGGGACTCCATGATCTTTAAGGTCCCTTCCCACCCAAACTATTCTATGATTCTATGAAAGTGTAATCAGTGGCTCAGCAAATCCTCCCCAATCCTCATATCATCTCCATCTTGATCTCTAAGCACTGCCACTGTGATGACAAGACCTTTATTGTGAAGTAAAAGAGCCCAAAGCCCTGGCACACTCAGACATTGTATGATGCCTCTGCCAGGAGCTTGTTCTGCTTGCAAGCCCAAATTGCCTTGGACAGAGGATTCCACACCCTGGAAAGAATCAAAATGCTGTTACCTGGTGAACTCAGAAGCACATTGTTTGTCCACGCCAAGATATGCAAGACCCTGACTTGTGGGTGTGGAAACAGATCAGTTCTTTGAAGAAAATGTTTTCCTTTAAACCTGTCCTTCTTAAACTCTCACTTTATGGAGTTTGTTGGAATGGGGGCAATAGTCACAGTGTGAACTGGGAATAATGGATGCAAACTGGAAGAGGGGAGATCTAGGCTGGATAGAAGAAAAGTTCTTTACTGTGATGATGATGAGACTCTGGAACAGGTTTCCACAGAGAGTCTGTGGATGCCCCCTCTCTGGAGGTGTTTAAGGCCAGGCTGCATGAGGCACTGAGCAACCTGGTGTAGTGAGAGGTGTCCCTGCACATGGCAGGGCTGTTGGAACTCTATGATCCTTCAGGTCCCTTCCAACCCAAACCATTCTATCATTCTGTGATTCCACCCAGCTTTGAGAGCCCTCGCAGGGACCCTTTGGTTCAGATAATCAAGATGATCCTAGACTCCATGTCAGATTCTGTTTGCCATGTCCAGCAGAGGAGGACTTTTGTGCACACCCAGCTGGGACTAGGCTGTCTACTTGGCTGCAGGAGCCTGCAATGATGGGAAAGTAAATGACAAGGGGTTGGTCTGGGACTTGACACAACCCCAAAGCCCCATTTCATTGCATGTGCTGCCTGAGACATTCACTGAGGGTGACCTGCCTCTCTTCCCAGAAGCTGCTGGTCTGGAGGAGCTTGCCAGCAGCTCACTGAGTTTTTGCCCTGTTCCAGAAGCAGTGTTTCAGCCAGAGAGGGTGACCCCAGCCTTAGCTTCTTTTTGCAATTTCAATCTGCTGCCCAAAAAAAAAAAACACAAACAACTGTTTTGCCCCTCATAGAGGCTTTGAATGTAGAACTGTCCAGCCATCAACCTAACTCTGACAAGGGCAATCACTTAGATGGTTCTAAGAAGATGGTTCACTGCAAAGATGGTTCTACTTAGATGATGGATCTCTAAGCACATCTGCAGGATACAAAAGATCAATCTTGTCTCCAAGATCAGGTCCACCTTTGTCTGGAAATGGGGATCTGATTTAAAAAAAAAAGTATTTTAATGCCAACACAGAGCAGTTGCCTGGACAAGAATTAATGAAGAGTTCAGATACTGTTTTATTTAATGAAAAAGCATGTTTTGAAGTGACCGAATTGGAGATTAGACCAACCTATACTGGTGGTGACTCAGTTACTTGTGTTCTGCTTTACCTTGAAGTGGAATAATCCATGGGCTGACAGTTCCCTGGGCCCTGGTGACTTCTCAGACTCTGGTCCTGAACCTTTTCTGTACTTCTGCAGGAGAAAAGCTGGAACAGATCTTTCAGTGTCAAACTTCTCCTGGCTTTAAATGAACCAGCTGAAACTTCAGTGTTTTACAACAGTCTCAGGTAATTTCCATTGTTTATGAACACATTTCCCTGAAAACTTTCTCTCTGACGATAGGATGTGAAGTACCCACTCAGACAACAGAGAAAAGGGACTTTCTAAACAAAATAATGAAGCTGGCAGTGTACCAAGAACTCTCTGCATTAACACAGCAAAGCCAGAAATACATCTGAAGTACTTTAAAGGTCATTTGCTATGTTGTTATTATGCGAGTCATGTATTTTTCGAGAAAGAAGGAAAATTGTTATTTTTCCTTTTAAAGTACTGAGCTCTTTTTATTGTAAAACACTGTATTTACATGTGATTTTCCCAAAATAGTCTCAGGAAATATTTCCATAATTTTAATTTTCTTTAAGCATCTGGGGTTTTTTTAGTCTTTAAACAATGGAGAATAGGTTTGTCTTGTTATGAGATAAAGATAAAGCACAATTTTTCCATTTGAAAAAGGTGCACACTTCTAGAGGGCTTCATGAGTCCAGCCATCGGTGCCAGAAGCTGTGGTGGTATAAAGCAATAGCAGAAACAAAGTTTTAATAAACTGTTTGTAACACTTCTATTTATACAACTGCTATGATCATCTCCCCTCAGTCACTTCAGTAAAGTGTGAATTTTAAAAGTGCCAATTCAGTGCTGATGTAAATTACAGGTCAAGTTGAATTCTGGTTCGTTATCAATGAAACCACTTGGCAGGTAACTGTATATCTACTAAGTGTGGGAGGGAGCAGTTTTATTTTCTAAAGTAACTACTTGAGCTTCCTCATACTCGGAAGTTTTGGGGCTCATATTTGCTCACACGAGCCTCACCACAGGGTTTTACTGACAAAAAAACACCTTGTTTGCAGGACATAGCTCGGGTTTGCTGTGGTTTTTGGTTTAAATAGCTGAAGTTATTAGGCTGACTCGTGTTTTAAGGCTCAACGGTTTTGCTAATTGGGAGCCAAATCGCCTCATTCTTTGCAGGACTGAGCCTATTGTTATGGGGAGCGTTCAGTCAGGTGAGGTTCTGGTCTGTATTTGCTCAGCAGGGGTCAGTGCAAGCAGCGTTGGCTCCTCAGACAGCAAATGAGACAACCGAGGCTGCTTGGTGTTTTTTGAGACAAAAATACTTAAATCTTGTTCGTTTTGAAGCTTAGAAGTGGATGGGTGTCACAGCAAATGCAGGGAGTGGATCTGCGTGCTGCAACACGTAAGTGCTTAACCTGTGGTAAATAGCCCACGATGTTCATAAAACTGTTCTAACATCTCATGAATCTGAAATAAGAGGTGATTTAAAGATGAAAGTAGTCTTTTGTGGAGAGTAAGCAGGTATTCTTTATTTACGGCGCCGGGTACACGGGGGATCGTTCCACCTAACGTGCACACCCAGGTCCCCGAACCATCAGTATTTAACACCAGATGCATTCATATTCATGAAACTCTATGCTAATACAGGGTCTCGCTTCCTATGTTAATTTGGTCCTGTCCTCTTGCGCAGTTTCACTTAGTCCCGAAGAAATGGGTGGGTGGTCGTTTGGGGGTCGCACCGCCATCTTGTGTTGAAGCACATAGTCTTCCTCAGGGCTGAACTTTTCGCCTTTGGGGATGTTTCTGCTGATACCTCAAGTTGCTGTGGTTCCTGGGAAGGAGCCTCGTTATCTCGTTTATACAATTGCAACATCTGGTTTTTTTGCTCTGCCCATTGTACTCTGCCTTATCCTGTTAAAAGGTGACAGACGCCGCCAGGGACCTAGAGGCCACCAGGGAAACTGCATTCCAGTCTTCTCCTTCCCCCATTCATTCCTCCATATACAGGACCCGTCTTGATACATTGATGTATCCTTGTATATTTGGGCACCCAATATCATAGTTATATTCCCGGTATCAGAGGGATGTGGCAAGTTTCGAGTCTGACGCTTGGAAAACACGCTCAGAAAACAACAAAAAAAAAAGGTTGCAGACTGCAAAGCCAGGAAAGAAGTTTTACCAACAGACCTTGCAAAAAAATAGTTGTGTTGCGAAAGTGGGAGATCCCAGTTCAGGGTCTGAGAGAAATGGCAGCTAATCATGTAGCCAGCTCTGGAGGGAAGTAATTAAAGATTCTGCAGGAAGAAAGAAAGAAAGAGGCCTGGATTTATCACTGAAACGGGATCTAACACATATTGTTCAGAACACTTGCTCTTGCTAGAAATAGTATTGCAGAAAACACACCCCCAGCAAAATCATAGCAGATAGATAAGTATTTTTTTAAAAAAGAGATATTGAAAGCCCTCCTAAAACTATGTAGAGGTTAAAATAATGTACTGGTATGTTCAGAAATGGAAGATGGGTAAAGTTACAGTAACTTTTGCTACCTCCTGGTGGAGGAAAAGATCCTTCTAGCTCCATTTGGGTAGAAAGAATGATTGAGTTCTCCCCTTCTGTGCTAATTAAGACGGAGGCTTGGAACTAGGACCCCCAAGTCCAACCCATGGAGCCTGTGGGGTCACCGCGGCCCTCTCTGCTGGAATCTAGATCAGAATTTGGCAGTAAAATAACATTTTTCTGCTGACGCAGCTAAATTCAACTTCCTTGGGCTTTTTTTTTTTTTTTTTTAAGTTGTTTTGACCACAGAAGAAAATGGAAAAAAAAAAAAAGGGAGGGGTGGAGGGACAATCAGTAGTTCATTAGAAGGTGGCAAAATAGGAGTGGGAAAAGCAGCAAGGGCATAAAACTTTATGAGTGGACTAGGTTCTTTGCTGGCAGGTTCTTTGCACATGTAAGGGGAGGAAGGCCCAGGTGAGAGGGCGAGGAGGAGCAGAGCCGGAGTCCTACCAGCTTTGGGAGCACCAGCGCCGGGAGCAGATGGAGCTGGGAAGGGCCGCACGGGGGTTTTGGATTCGGTGGCTGAATATGACTGCCACGTCGAGCAAAGGGACACCTTTGTCACAACCCTAAGCGCTGCAACCCGACGGCAGGCGGACAGGCGCCTCCTGGCCTCTCTCCTCGTCCCGTTAAGGCCTCCGCATATGGGCAGTTCGGGAGAGACAAGGCCGGAGCTCGAAGGGAAGCGATGGACCACACACGGGGAGGGGACGAGGTGCCACTTTCTCTTCGGGGCAGCCGAGCACTGGGACGGGACACTGCTGCGCTTCGCGGCTCCGCCCGCGGCCGCAGCGCTGACTCAGCCGCGGGGGGGCCCTGGGGCGCCCTGGTCCCGCGGGCGTGGCGAGCGGGCGGGCGGGCTGCCCTCCGGGCCATAAAGAGCCGCCGTCACAACTCGCCCGTCTGTGGGTGCTGCCGGCAGCATGACCGCCATCGGGGCTCAGGTATGTCGCCGAGAACGCGCGGGGAGAGGCTCCACAGCATTTCTCCTCCGTGGGGATGATGATCTGGGTTCGTCCCTGCACAGACTGGGTGGCATCGAGCGATCTTCCCCGGAGCCGCGGGATTACAGCCGGAGCCCCTCGG
>VZTY01022346.1:9855-32766 GCA_013400935.1 Turnix velox | reverse complement strand
GCAGGTCCCCCGGCTCCGTGTTTTCCCCGTCCCCTCCCCGCCTCCCGCCACGGGCTGCGAGGTGCTCGGCTTGAATTTTAATTTAATTTCGAGTCCTCTTGGAGGGTTTCAGTGAGGAGGGGGGGGATGTACTGCCATGTTGCCCGCAGGGCTGCAACCAGAGATATACCCAGTCCCGAGGGATCGGAGCGGAGCCGGCTCCGGAGCGGTGCTGCCGGTAGCGGAGGCGAGCCCGGCCGGCTGCAGCCCGGCAGAGCTGTGGGAGAAGGAGGGTTGTGTCGCTAATTGAGGGTCCATCCTTCCGTCTGTCAGTTCTCCCCCCCGCCCCCACCCTGCTTCTGGCGCCTCCCCCGTCCCACCCGTCGGCTCCATCCTCCCCGGGGCCGGCGGTTTCCTCCATCCCTGCCAGGACAGGAGGCTGCACCGCGGGGCCGTGATCCTGCTCAAGAGCCTTTGTGATCCCGAGCCCGGGCCGTGGCGTGGGATCATTCATTGTTCCTGCGGCCGGGGAACCGGGAAAGTTTCACCCAACCCTTCCTCTCTGCCGGCTACAGCCTGTGTGACCGCGCTGCCTTCCCCAGCGAGACAAGATTTGATGGGTACCTCTTTGTCCCACCGGTTTCATGTCACCCTTAGCCAGCGCCGCTAACTCAAGATTTTTTCTTTCCCTTCCCCCTGCTGTCCTTCAAGGCGCAGCAGAGGCTGCTGGCACACCGGAGGCCACAGAAGTCCTTCTTTGAGACGTTCATCAGGAGCCTGATCATCTTGTGCGTGGCCATAGCCGTGGTCTTGTCGTCTATCTCCGTGTGCGATGGCCGCTGGCTCTTCGCGAGGGGGCAGCTCCTCGGACTGTGGCACTTCTGCACCGTCAGCAACGGCAGCGTCCTGCAGTGTGTCACTGACCTCGGCCTGGCCAGGGTGGAGGGACTGAGCGTGGGGGTGATCCCCATCAGAAGCATGGTGTCCTTCGCCATCGTGGTTGCCATATTTGGCCTTGAGCTCTTGATGGTGTCCCAAGTCTGCGAGGACACCAACGCCAGACGGAAGTGGTCCATGGGCTCGGTCCTCATCCTGGGCTCTTTTTTGCTGTCTGCCACCGGTGTTCTGAGCTTCTCCATCCTTGTGAAGGATCACCTCACCTTCACGGGCTTCACGCTGTCCTACTGGTGTGAGTTCATCGCTGCTTTTCTCTTCTTCCTTAATGGGGTCAGTGGGCTTCACATAAACAGCCTCACACACCCTAGGAACGAGGTGGGCAAAATCTAAGGGCAAAGGGTGTACCTCTGCCTTTGTGTAATCAGCTCTGACAATTAGACTGGAAGAAAAACGAGTCTAATGAAGTTTGAAAAGGACATCATGTCTTAAATAGGGACCGAGGAGGGGAAGGAAGCATGAGTCAGTCTTGATGCCTGCAGAAGACATACCCACCCACTGGTCGGTGTGCAGGGCTGCACAACATGAGCAGAGCAGGAACTGAGATTGGCTGCTGCTGAAAAATGGGTTTCTGGAGGAGTGGATTAAAGAAGAGGACATCTCATTGACCTTGGAGAGGATGGCAGCCTGCAATCTACATGCATGGGCTCAGTTTTAAGGCTTGCACAAAGCCTGTACTGCTGTGGGTTTGGTGTTTCTCTGCTTCTCACTTGTACTCCAGAGTCTGTGGAGAGTGTGACACATCCGCGTGTCCTATGGCTTTGCTCTGTCTCAGGGACAGATGATTTGTGCCTGGCCATTTTCACTGCCTTGGAGTAGTGAAAATCTTCACTGGATCTCACTCCATTTCTCTTTCAAAAGAAAAGGCAACAGATCTTGATCCAGCTACCTGTTTTGTTTCCTGGTGGTGTGTTCCCTCTGTGAGTTTTTTTGGGAGATGTAGCTGTAGGGCAGGTTTTAGGTGGTGCCTTCTTTGGGCAGCAGCCCATGTTCTTGTACCTGTGGCCTATCCCTGCTTTCAACACTCTTCTGCTGTCCCTGCAGGACATTTAGTCACCCAAACTGGCTCACTCACAGCCTTGGTGAAGTTCTCTGCAACAAGGCAGAGTTCCTTTTCTTGTCTCTTGGGCAAAAGGGCCAGGCTCTTCAGGAGCCAGCCTGTGGTTGGACAGACCATGCCGAAGCCACTGCTCCTTCTTGGGTGTGTTTTAATTGTGGGGGTTTGCTGCTGGGGCAATGGGAAATCTCATCCTGAAGCTGAAAGTCTCCTGTAGCATTTCTTTCGGGAGAAGGGAGCTCTAGATACTGACCAAGTTCCTTTCATCTCTTGATAAGCAGTAGTCCTGGGAGAAGTTGCCCAAGATTGCCTAAGAAGGGACTAATGGTGACAGCCCTAATCCATCACACTAACGGAAATCCAAAGAGACTTGACCAAATTATGTTAAGACTGGTTTCCCTTCTGTCAATGCTTGAGCCAAGCTTGAACCTCTGTGTTTGAAGTTTTGATGTTCCCTATGCTGTCAGATGTAAAAGGAGAGAGACCTCACACGAAGATCTCAGAGGCTGTTGTCCCACATGTTTAACAGACAGCACTCTGTTGCCCAAATGAAGGTGTCTTCAGTGTATTTCAGGGTCTCTCTTTTAATATTTGAGGTTTTTTAATCAGCTGGTAAAAACAGCCTGTATTTTTTTGTTTTAGGACAGACATTTCTACACGTTTGATCTCTGTAGCTTGTCTGATAGCTGATGAGTGAGGTTTTCCCTTCCTGTGCAGCAGATTTGACACAACTTTTCACCTGAAACAAAAGCTGCATAAAGTAGCACAGAGGCTGAGAAGTCTTGCACAGTCTTTGTGTTGGAAAGCCACGAGTTACAAGTCCTGCCTGAACTGAATGGAAGCTCCTGTGGGCTTGCTTGCCACCATGAGGGCAGTTTCTATTCCTTCTTCAGTTTCCATAACTTTTTAAGATAATGTTCCTAAGCCTGTTTTGCAGTTTCAGGGCAGGCTTGCTCTGGATGGTGCCAACTGTGCTTTTGCACGTCAGCCTGCCTGGTTTCTGAGGGTGAGATAATGCACAGAGCACTGATACAGCCAACTCCCAAAGTTCTTGCAATGTTCAGGGCTCTGCTGTGGTTTGTTGACCCACTCTCAAGGACAAGGACTTGTGCCCTCAACCTGCCTCTGGAAATTTGTGCTGTAGTTGTGTGCCTCCTTGTGAAAGTGCTTTTGATGTGCTTAATTGCACTGCTGAAGACTTGTTAGTGGCCTGAAGTTGGGGAATCCTGTGTGAACAGAGCTCTCAGTTTTAGTAGAGTCACTTGCCTGGAGAGCACCAATCCCAAACTGTTGCACTTTGGTGTTACTAGGTGGTAGAGTGCCTTAACTAACAGATAATCAGTGGTGGTGCCTGTGCTGGGCACACAGCTTCACTGTACAAGGTCAAGGGTGTCCATGGCTTGCCTATAAACAGGGATTTAACACCAGGGTGATATCCAGAACTGGAAATCAATTCTGTATGTGTTTCCCTTCTTGCTAATGGGAGGATGTAACTCCAGCCCATCCCTTGGGGATGCAGCTGTAGGCAGATGTTGTTCCAGGCTTGGGTTAGAGGGAGGCAGTGGACAATTGGCCACTGAGTTCATCCAAGACTTGGTGCAGTAATGAATGAATCCAGGATGCCCTCTGCCAGCTGAAAACCAGGCCTTTTGTTTGGGTTGGGAACACTCTAAGGAAAATACAGTAACTTTTTTCCAACTGGCTTTGTATGGTACTGCTTGACTTAGTATTGCTGGAAGAAGGTGCACAAAACTGAGTTGATTCTTGGAGACATCCTTACATACAGCAACCTGTGTACCACTGAGTAATTTGTTCACGTCTGAAACCTGTGGAAGTGTCAGGCAACATTCCTGAAGTTTGTTAAATAAATTTCTTTTAAACAGATAAATGGAATTCTTCCTTTTTGTGCTTAGACACTGGGGTGCAGATTTAAGGGGATGGAATGAGTGGGTTATGTGGTCTCCGAGGCACTAGTTCTGTGTGATTACCCAGCTTGCACTGGTGAAGAAATGTCTGTTTGGCCCTTTGATGAGCTCCATACCAAGGGAACTGAAGCTGCCACATGGTCCTTTTTTCTTCCCCCCTTTTCCTTTCCTCCTCCGCACCAAGCTGAGCAGCCAAGCATCTCTTTCTTGTCTTGCAAATCAAGAGGGGCAGGCAGTCAGCTGTACTGCTTTGTGGGAATTAGAGATAACCCTGTTGGCTCTTAATTATTTCCGTCTGCTGCCTGTGCTCTGTTTACCACCTGAGTAGCTCTTTCCTGTGTCCTCCACCTCTCTTTTCCCACACCACACCCTGGGTCTGGAGTATCCTTGCTCTGTTCTTCAGCTTTGCTTTCTTGTCCTGCAGAACTGGTATCTGCATATTTATACAGTTTTTAACCTGAGCTCCCAGTAATAAAAGGTTTAGTTAAATACCAGGCAGGGAAACAGATTTCCAGCTTTGCCACTGATTTGGTTTATGTAATTTCAAGTTCATTAGCACCTGCTGTCTCTGATGAGAGAGGTCACTGGCCCATCTCAGGTGGTTTAATATCTTTTAAAAGGCGAGTAATGAACATCACCTCTTGTTAATGAGCAGTTTAGACCTGCTCAGTTACTGGCTTTAATTGGAAAGTTGTATACAAACCATTGCTTGCAGATAGGAATAAGGAACTAATGGCATAGAGCTTGCTAACTAAGGAGGTTTCCTGGGCTGTTAATGGTATTCTGATTTTTAAAGTCTGTAGAACCATCATGTATGGAGGGAAAGCCTGGTTCTTTGAGTCAGGGGAAGGTGGCTACAGAAGACAACTGCCCTTTGCTTTCTTTTTCCCTACGCTGGGGCCATGGTAAACAGATAATGGCTCATCTTCTAAACCTTCCACCTCAGCTTGCTCATGTAGCAGGGTCTTCTTTCTGGGGAAAAGGCGACGGGTTATGCCCCGGGAGGGTCCTGGAACAGTTGTCGGTTGAATTTCTGGGGCCTCTCACTTTCGCATGGTTCACAAGTCACCCCCTTGACTTGATGCCACCTCCTTATCGGGTGATTTCAGCTCCCCTGGTGCTTAATGAGGATCTGCACAATGTAGTTATTCACTGCACAAAAACACTGCTTTTTGGCTGGGCACTTCCCTGATGCAGTGTTGGGAGAGTAAAAGCTGTTAATCACTTCCTTTCAATTTCAGCTTTAGTTTGCAGACCTCTGATGCTCAGGCTGCTTGAGCTGCTGCCTGCTGGACTGACTTATCTGGGGATCTGGAATGAATAGCCAGAGCCTGTCAGCGGTGTCCCAGAACAATGGTCTGGAAGTTGGTACTTAAGTCCTATTTGCGGGTGATAGACTCTTCTTTAGCATGGAATAACAAGGAGCAAGTGCAGAGACTGGGAAGTTTATGAACTCTGAATATGGAGTTTATGTTCAGCCTGTGTCAGTAGCCGCAGGCCACTGGCACCGGACTCTGAATGTCTTAAGCCCATTCTGGCCCTCTGAGATTTACTTCCCTGTTCGTCTTCATCTACTTATAAATACGTCAGTGTTCTTGGAGCTAAATAGCTCCTGTCTTTCCTATCCATTAACACTTAATCAAGAGAAATCCCCATCAGGGAAGGGTGATTTTGTACTGCCTCTGCAGAAGATGGGTGAGGTAAAAACCCATCTCACTGTGGTGGAGACTGGCAGCAGCTTTCTACAGCCAGGTCACAGCACTGTAGTTGGGATCATGCTCAGCCTGGGCTCCACCCAACCTTGTCCCATCTACTTATCTACTGCAGGACTGAGCTCTTGCACTGGCTTGTGGGAGAGCTATTAATTGCATCAGATCTAATTAATTACATATTGTTGCATCTCTAAATCTATATTTCTTGATTTATGCTGGAAGAAAACACTTGGTCTCAAACAAAGAGCTGCTGTGGCCTGACTGCTAAACGTTTAATCCTCAGGCAGGGAACATGCAAGTTGTTCCATTTTTCTTGGTTTTACTTGTAAGCCTGAGAGAAAATCAGGCTGGTAGTTATTTCTTTTTGGAAGTACCTGAACCTGCTGAATGCACTGGGACACAGTGAACCCCTCAAGAAGGCTGGAGGCTCTGCTTGGCTTGGGTAAGTCAGCAAGAAGTGAGGTGATTTAACCAAATGCACATGGAGGGACTTTCACTTCTCCATTTGTCAAGGGACTGATCCTGCTTCTGCCCTTCCTTCTGCTTGGCTTAGCTGAGTTTACAGGACGAAGTGAACACAAAACTTCATTATTTCCAAAAAGGTAAGTTTGGAATTTTGGAAATTTCTGGAAATGCTTGCTGGTTGACTATTTTGAATTTGGTTTGTCTTTCTTTTTCTTTTTTTTTTTTTCTTTTCTTTTTCTTTTCCTCTCCCTGGTTCAGCTCGAAGTTCAGCTCTCCTGTTGCTGGATGACGTGCATCAGCAGGCAAAGTGAACTGGGCAAGGGAAGCTGGAGAGAAGACAAAATCCTCCCTCCAGCCAAGGTGCCCTTCCTGGCCTGGCTGCCTGCAATGACTACTTCACTAGGGAGGACACAAGCTGTGTCTTCTGATTGTCAGCACTGGCAGAGAAAACCAGACATTTTTCATTAAGCTTCTCAGAGTCTGAAACAGTGCTAATAGCACTCAGAAATCTGGTTCTGCACAGGCAATTTAACTTTGAAAGCATCCTTTGAATTTCTCTGCATGTTCCCCTTCTGGTAAAGTGGTCAAAGTCCACCATGCTGGTTTGGTGTGAACAGAAGCTCCTTAGTTTTGGCAAAGCCTGGGGAATGCTGCATTTGACATTCCATGCATGTTTTGCCAATATACTCTAAGTGGTCTGGGGGAGGGAGAAATGTGGTAAAACACCACCTGCTTTCTGCTCTGTCATCCCTACCCTTGAAGAAGAATTGCCCCAACTGAGGGAACACAAAGTCAAGCAGGAGGCTTGACTGCATTTGTTGGGTGAGTTGTTTTATCCCTTTTCCAGTCAAACCAGGAAAACTTGCTTAACAATTTTATCTTCAAGCTGTAACAGAAGCTCAGATACCTTGTGACAGCACATCAACGGAATGGTCTTGCAGATCTCAGCATGCTGAGTAATCAGGGTCTAAAGAGATTTTTGCCAGCCACTATATTGCCATTTTTCACAAGATACCTTGCACTTTCCAGTTCAGTTGATTTTTAAATGCCTTGAGGGCATTCATTGCTTCTCTTCAAAGGCAAGCTGGACAAGTCTCAGGGGTGCAGATGTGGGAGGGAAGAGACATCTCACTAAACTTTTCTTGGCCACTGTGGGAATATTCTACAACAGCTTCTTTCACTATTTCAAAAAGATATGAAGATCTAAAAGAAGTGAAGGAAGAAAACTATCTGAACTTGCCACTGCCCCTGGACTGTACCTGAGCAATGGATATACAGTCAGGGAGGAAACAGGAGCTCAGCTGTGCTTTATATTCACAGAATGTCAGGGACTGGAAGGGAGCCTGAGAGATCATCTAGTCTAAACCCCTGTTGGAGCAGGAACACCTAAACCAGGTCACCCAGGAAGGCATCCAGGCAGGCTTTGAATGTCTCCAGAGAAGGAGACTCCACACCCTTTCTGGGCAGCCTGTCCCGCTGTTCTGCCACCCATACTGTGTAAAAGTTTTTTAATATTTCTGCGAGACCTCCTTTGTTCTAGCTTGCACTCATTGCCCCTTGTCTTATCATTGGAGGTCACTGAGCAGAGCCTGGCTCCATCCTCCTGACACTCATATTTATAAACACCTATTTATAAACATAAAAGTCAAATGTTCTTAGTGCCCATTGTCCATCCTCACAATAAAAAGAATTTGGGTAAATTTTAGCAATGAATAATTTTGCATTTCAAATCCATGTGCAGTGTTAAAGGATGGCAGGTCCTTTGTATTACCTTTGTCATACAAAACTTACTGTGCTCCCAGCTTCAACAGCAGAAGCAACAGAGAATATTAAAAACTCACCAGCCTCTTGGTTTAATCTGGAACACATTGGAGAGCCTCACGGGAAATGAGAGGTCATGTTTAAGGTAGAAAGAGCAGCTGAAAAATATTGGTGTGGAAAGAAACACAGATGACTGTGACCAGTAACTCAAGGAAGAGCATATTATTTTGGCTCATTTTGCCTTGCAAAATAACTCTGGTGCTGCACAAGATATAAATGAACGGATGTGCTTCAAAAACAGTTGATCTACAGCCAAGTCCCACTTTCAGATACATACACAAGACTCCTAGCATGGTCCATGGGACTTAACCAGGTGCATCCGAGCATGGAGGTATCCTCCAGGTGTACAGTATTAAAGCACGCCTGATCTTTGGAGGGTTGCTCTCATGTGCTCTGGTGGGCTTGACCTCACCATCTGCATCTCTTGAGTTAACACACTTCCTCCGTTACTCGCTGAGGTGCTGAGATGCTGACGCAAGTGTTTGCTCAAATGCCACTGCCTCCATTTTCTCTGAACTTCCAGCTGAACCTAGATAGAAAGGCCACAAGATACTTGGTTCAGCTAGTTTATCTTGGAGCCCTGCACTGAGGAGAGCAGTATAACAGGAAAAGGAGAGCAAGTTACCTTTGCCAAGGTTTGGGTTTATTTATTTAACCTCCAGTTTGAGGGGTTAGGGTAGGGCCTGTTTCTTGTCACTTCTAGTGAAACTGTTGTTGCAGCCACATGACTTTCAGTGAAACTGTTTTTCTCTTTAACTGCAGGTGAAGCTGATCCTAGCTGGCCTTAGTAAGTGCTTGGTTTAGATTTTTCTAAGATTTTAATTTAGATGGAAAAAGTGGGCAGTTTGTCACTCTAAAGTAAAAGAAATGCAGATTTTCTTTTAAAACCTACTTTTTCTGACCCTTGTTATAGAGCTGGTCAAAGTTGCAAACTACTTCTTCACTTCAAAGTGTTTTTTTCTTTCAAACTTAGACAATTTTTCCCTTACAATAACCTTTGAATTTAACAAATTTTGATAATTCTATCCCACATCTCTATCAGTAGCAGTATTTTAGAGTGGAACTCCTAGCCCAGGAGCCTGGGAGTTATCATACAGCTACAAAGGTTTTCCAAAACTTTTTCCTTATGAGAATCCAAATAAACTTGGGACGGGATACAGCTTTTGATAAATTACTTCCCAAGAGTCAAGCAATGAAAGCATCCAAGGACTGACAGATAATAGCACCATACGTCAGACCACGTGCAGGATGGTGCTCCCACCCTCTGTTCCCATGCAGTAACAATTCTATATGATTGATAAAAGGGTTGCAACAGTTGAGAGAAGAAGTCTGCATGTGGCATACAATTACTTAGGCTTGCCAGGTCAAGGAGGTATTTAATGAGCGATGTTAGATAGCTGGGAAGAAAACCCTCAGATAAAATGGGAATTCACAGGAGAGTAAATCATAATGATTAATGAGGCATGCTTGAGCAATAAAATAAAACATAGAAAACTCACCTCACCATTAAGAAAACAATAAAGTACAGCCACAACGAAGCCCTGAAGGACAGAAGAACTGTGGTCACAGAATTAGAACTTGCAGTTTCAGCTTTTGAATGGGGAAGAGGCATCTCAAGGGAAATCAGATAGCTTGATTTTGCTGCTGGAACTCTGCTCAGTTGCAGAGTCACATGTTATCCCTCTTTTTTTTAAATTTATTTTTTGTTTAAGGAAATAATAGTTTGTCAAATATTACCTGGAATGATCCAAGAGCCAGTTCAAAAAACAGCTGAATTTCCATTGTGCCACTGCTTGCATCTTCAGGGAAAAAAGCAAAGATGATGTAGTGGACCCCAAAGAGTGGGATGAGGAGAAGTGTTGATTTTGCAAGTCTCCTAAGAATGAAAATAAAGGGGAAAACCAGTGTAGGAGCACGAGGAGCTTGGATATGCTCACGTGACATAAAGCTGTGACAAAGCAACATACTTGTATTGGTTGAAATCACTGCTCCGTCCTTCAGGTGACCTGAGCTTCCTCATCAAAATTCTTAAAATGTTGACAAAAAGAATGAAATTAACCTGGAAAAAAAAAAAAACACAAAAGGAAGGAAATTAAAAAGAAAATAAAAGCAACAAAATCTAATGCCAAGTCACTCACACTAACGTCACTGCTAGGGAGTCTTGTCTTTTAGTGACAGAACTGACACTTGCAGGTAAAAAGTCCCTTTTCTACTTCTGCTTTGCTGCCAGTTCAATTCAAGGCCTGTTATTGTCAAATCTTGTGGGGACCCCCATGAGATTTGCAGATGATGATAACTAAAAGAAACTTCTCTATTTTAATAATGATAAAACCAGTCTGGAGAGTTCTGGATGAGTAGGCAGAACAGGGAGGATGAGCCTGGCCTGACCAAGCCCCTGCCCCTGGCCTTCCAATCTGGGTCCTGGCTGTTTTCCCCATAGGTTTGCTGCAGCTTTAATTATGGGGATGATCAGGACTTATTACCTCAGCAAAGCCAGCGAAGGGCAGGGAAGGAGAGGTGCACTGGTAGGAGCCTGTCTGGCTGTAGGGTTCAGATGGCTTGGCCCCACTTTGGACGCCAGTAAACAGGCAGCACTGGAGCTACAGCTTGCCAGCTGGGACTGCAAATGCTGTTTGTTCTCTGATAAAAGACACAATGTAGTATGGCATGATGGAGGTGAAGTAGATAAAAACAGGGAAAGGAGAGAGCCAACCTTGAAACTCTTTTGCATTTACATCCTCTCCAAGGGTGGATATCAGATAAAAACTGCTGCTCAGTTTGGGCAAAGGTGAAGCAATCGCTGTTTCTGCCCATCTGACCCTCAGGCAAAGAGCGGGAGTCACAGGGGAGACAGAGTCTGAGTCTCTCTCTCCCACGACCAGCGTGAAGAGACCTCGAAGTTTGTCTTACTTTCCCACTGGGGCTACTGATATCGCCCTGCTCTCCTGGACACACACAGCCCACCACCATGCACCCTTTGGCAACACTCTCCACCGTGGCAGGCTCTTAACCCTCCCCTATTCTTGGGAACACCATCACAGAGGTGCACCTTCTTCACTGTGGCTTGTACATGCTGAAGCAGAGCTCTAAGGTGATGGTTTTCCCAAGAAAAGTGGTTCTACTGTAGGTGGGACAGACCCAAGATGTCTCCGAGTTTCTTAAATTATTAGATGAAGGGGGAGCAATTGTGGCTCTGAAGTTGGGGCTGCTGAGGGTGTCTGGTGAGGGCTGATGGCTCCAGGAGCTGGGTAAAGGTAAACAAAGGAGCAGAACTGTGGGGAACATGAAAGCAAGACAGAAATATTTAGGGGATGTTGGTGGTGCAAAAGGAGGTTCAGGATGGGGATTCTGGCTTTTTTAACTCACCAGGCCAGGCATGAACCGTGAAGGTTGAGCAGGACATTCTGCTAGTGGAAACTGCTGGAGAAGGGGGGGAAGGGAGAGGGATTCCCGCTGGTAGGAACTGTCCGGAGGCAGCACAGCAATGACACTTAGCCGGGCAGCACAAAGCAATTCATCGGTGTTGATTTTCTGCCCTTTGAACTGTTAAGGACTGCGCGGCCGTGAGGACTAGAGATTAGATCTGAATTCTGAAGGACTGTCTGTTTGTTTGTCTCTGGCTATGGGCTTGAGAAAAGCCTCTTTTAAGTTAGAGGTAGAGTCATGTAGGCTGTTCCTGCCTTAAGTGGCTAAGCCAGATGTGATCAGGATTTTGAGGAAAGTTTGGAAAACGATAGGCGGTGGTGGCCGTCAAAGAACAAAAGATAAATTAAGACCGTGTTTTTTGCCTTGCAGAATGCCCGGGCCTTGCTGGTGTTTAAATATTGCTGAATGGCTCCTGGAGCGTAAGGGTTGTTTCATTGATAAAAATAAGCGCTGTGGTCTTGTTAAATTGATCCTGAATTTTCTGTGCAGTCTTCTGCTTCTCTTGCGGAAGTGAATTGTTGCTCAGTGGCAGCTAATAGCTGGACTTTAACCCACCATCTCTGCTGCCTGGGCTTCCAGGACAGCAGGCAAATGTTGCAGTTTGGGTTTTGCAAACATAATGGTTCCTGCTGGCATCAGGAAAACCTCAACCAACTCTTGGATTCTCATTTGGAGTCTCAGTGGGTTACTAGAGTGACTCACAATTCAGGTGTTTCTATCTTCAGATAGATCTTTGCAGAAGGGTCTGTCCCAGACTGTCCCCTTTAGGCAGAAAGCCTGACTCTAAGAAGAAGCTCCAGCCCCTTTGTGCTGAAGGATCTGAGGGTGAGCACCAGCAAGTGCTTAAAGTGTAGGCGCTGAGTATCACAGGTAGCAAACCATTCTTGACATCGCTACTCCCTTGTATTGGGCAGGTTCACTCTGAGTTTCAATGCCTGCACCTTCTTCCAGTGAGAAATGCCACAATAGTGTAACTACACTAATGTAGTTCACGGGCAGCCCGTGAGCTGCATTCACAGCTAAAACAAAAGCTAATGGTCATGGAAGGCAAGTTAGTTTTGGCTTTGCCGAGGAGGACATTGACCCAGAGAAACAAAGGCAACTGTGCTGAAATGTAAAGCCACTTCGTTTATCCTCCAGAGCCCTCCTTGAAACAGTCCAAAACAAGCTTCCACAAGCCAGCTAAGTTAGATGGAAACAACAGGATGTGGAAACCTGATCTTCTTCGGGCTCTTGCTTCTTGGGAGGACGCTCTGGCTTTCCCTGTGAACTTAGCTTTGGGGTATTAGTTACTGACTAAATCCTGCTGATCAGAAGTTGCTTAAGCAGTAATTCATGTGTCACACCAGTTCAGGCACATGTCTAAAATCAGGATATTGACACACTGTTAAAGCACACTATGTAGATGATCTCTGACTTCACAATATTTGAAGACACAGTTTGAATCTGCTTGTCCCAGCAAAGACTTACAAAAATAGACAGAACTACAGGGCCTCTAATGATCCACCAGGTATTGGCATCAGCGTTAATGTCCCAACACCTGTAAAAATAAAGGAGAAGGTGCAGTGAGTTATGAAAACACTGGTGCCTTTTCAAAGATGTTTAGTCAGTTTTGCACTTCAGATGGACCCATATTGCCTTCTAAATATGATATTTATTTCCTGTTCTCACTTAGCTGTATGTTTCTGATGGAAAGCAGTCCAACTGCAGGGAACAGAAGTATATCCTGCCCTTACAGTACAGCTTCTGATTGAAAGTTTGAAAGGAACAAGTTTCACCCATCAGAAAGTCAAATAGAGATGCTGACAACATCATGGGGTAAATTCATACTACTTCCTAGCCTTGAAAATGCTTTAATGAAACTTGAGGCTTTTTCTCATATTGCTCAGCTGCACTTCTGCTTCCACCCACACTAGGATCGAGGCTGGCACCACAGTGGGGTCATAGAATCATAGAATAGTTTGGGCTGGAAGGGACCATCTAGTTCCAACCCCCCCGCCATAGGCCAGGATACCTCCCACTAGATCAGGTTGCTTGGTGCCTCATCCAGCCTGGCCTTAAACACCTCCAGAGAGGGGGCATCCACAACGGCTCTGGGCAACCTGTTCCAGTGTCTCACCACCCTCACCATAACAAAGGGTTGTGGTTGTGCTTGGCTGTCAATGTTTAGGAGTGAACAGGACCTGTGTAGTGGCTGCAGTGTGCCACCCTCCCCCTGTCCATGCAACTTACCCAATATTTTCTTGGAGTTGCCTAGCAATCGCCCATGCAGCCACAAACACAGTTGGGGAGCCTGTGATTGGAAAAGCCAGTTACTGCTCCACAAGTCCACCCCAAAAGGCAAAATAAACCCACAGTTATTAAAAGGAGAACCAGTACCCCAGCCAAGGGCAATGAATCTCCAGAGGAACTTCCTTTCTGAGAAGAAAGAAATAACCAGGAGAGTGTGAAGGTACAGTCCCTCCACGAGGAGCCAGCTGTAGTTAGACATGATGCAATACTGAAAGAAGACCATGGTAAGCTTACATCCAGCCTGAAGAAAGAGAGAATAATTAGTTTCTTCCTGGGTTTGTATCTGACCAAGAGAGCACTGTAAGTAAATCATGGCAAATAGAGATTTTACAGTAATTAGTGGCCTTGAGACAGGCATTCACATGGCTGTCACTTGTCAATGCATTAATCAATTGTCTCGCTAGTAAGAACTGAATGTGTCATGGACACATGGTTTTGCGTTGCTGTCATGCATAGAGGAGTTTCTCTGGTAATATCAGGAGCAGTATTATCACTTCAGAGAAGCATATCAGTGTACTTGCCATTCTTTTTATCCTAAGCAAAAGGATCAATGAAGTTTTAATTTTGGCAGAATTTAATTTTTCAGCAAAATTTTTCCAGAAAATCTGAGGAGATAAAACAAAAAGAAAATGCCTCATTTTTTTCTCTCCCTAATTCTGATCTTTTGGTTTAAAGCATTGAACATCATCTCCAGTGCTCACCTCCAACCCCTTCTATCCCACCAGTTTTCAAGATATTTTGCTGGCAATAATTCAAAAAAGGAAAAAAAAAGGATCAATTCAAAATTTGGAAGATTCCTTTTCCAGACACTCTAGGTGTAAACTTATTAGGTTTCACACTGCAGCATGTAAGCAATATTTAATGTGTTCTCATACTTTTCCTGCCTGCCCCATCTTCAGGGATCTAAAATCCATGTAAGAATCTCCATCCTGCTGGTGTATCTGGAATTCCCAATCTGAGGCATCTCTGGGTCAACGTGCTGAACTTCTGGTGCCCTCTGTGGCCATATAGTCAATGTAATTGAGACAATGAATGGAGGTACCTACTTAAGACTGATCTGGATGCCCTCTGCTCCAGTAATTGTGGAGGAACATCACCTGTGTATGCCCAGCCTGGACTGCTGTGGCATCCTCATGCCTCGTTTATCCTCAAAGAATACTTCTGAACAGGGAAACGCCAGCCAGGAACAACCACCATTCAGTATCAAGTGAAAGAGAAGGGACAAGGCATATCTCTCTTGTCTTACAACCCCAAGTGCTGAATAGAAAGGTGGGACAGAGATTTCCTTCCCTGAATACTAAATACTGCTAGGGTCCTGCTGAGCAACTGAGGCATGGAGCAAGCTGGAAGGCAGAGGGTTACCGTGTATGCTCCACAGTAATTTGTGTCTTCAGAGGAAAACAAAACTGCATCCTTGATGAAGCTGGACAAGGCTCGCAAAATGAAGGATGTGAAGAGATGCATGTGGATGTAATTCCTTGTACAGCGAAGTCTTCTGTTACAAAGAGAGAGGGGGAGAGATTCTGTGAAGTTACAATCCCAGACAGCACAGTTTTCTTGTGGCTATGAACAACAGCAGGTTTCAGTCCTCACTAATGCTAAACTGACAAATCAACAATGCTATTTTTCTATCTGTGAAAGGAAGACTAATGCATTTCCCAAGAGGGATATCACAGCGGAGACCTTAAAGCTTAAGTCACATCTACTCCACTCAGGTATGAAAACAGGCTGAATGTTGCCAGAAGAATTGTGATTTTGGCCTAGTCTCCCTACCTCCTTTCTGGAGTAACATGAAGCCAAGGTGTTTATCTATACCTGGGTGTATTTATTTAGTTTGCCTGCACTGTGCACATTGTGCCTAGTGTTAATACTTTTCAGTATTAAATCTCCACATAATCTTGATCCAGAGGCTGTACAGCCTGAAGAGAAGTTTGCAAAGTAGCTGGGGCTCCTTCTGCCTGGAGGTGCCTCCCTAATGCTGTAAGGGAAATTAATTTCACTGAATAAGCTCAAAGTACAGATTATAAGGATGCATGAAGATAAGCTGACTATCAGATCACTGCTGTAAACCTGAAACACCCTCCCAGCCGCCAGCACAGCAGCACTTAGAGCAAAGTTTCAGCCACAGTCTCTAGTAGGGAGAAGAACAGCAGAGAGAAAGACACTCTGCCCAAAGTCATGGTATCACCTCAGTAGAGATATCAGGCCAAAATACATCCAGCTACATTTTGGAAAGGACAGAAGAGCACAATATGAGGAGCAGCCCTGACATTTTCTTGTAGACAAGACTCAGAGATAATTTTTGTCACTGATTTTTGTGAAGGTTTTCAGAAATTCTTCGATTTTTAACTTGACCTGAAAGCCCACAGAGGGCTCTGTGTCAGCTGACCAGAAGTTCTGGCCAAATGGAAACCAGAGATTCTTCTCCTCACCTGAAAGAGGCCAGGACCACTAACGCTATCATCAGTGTCACAAGGGAGGTGCAGTATCCAATGGTGTACATGGTCTTCAGAGTCATGAAATATGAACGCTGCACAGAAACATATATTCACATCTTTATCTTTGACTGTTTGGTAGAAATCAACCCACACCAAGAGTCTTCCTCCTACTTAACAAATTAATTCCCTTGTAAAAGCAGCTACTGAGGCCTTACCCATTATGACCATTTGGAGGAAGCATATATGCTGAAAAACTCTCAAGAATAACCCCACTAGAGTTCAGTCATGACATCATTATGTCTCTCCTTAACAAGTTCCTCCCCCAGGGTCCCAAAGCAGCAGATCTGTGGCCACAGGAACTCAGACTCACCCTTGCCTCATTTGTTGTGTCATTGACATTGTAGCCACAAGCAATATCAGGTCTTGGATATGGGTCTGACCAACCCTCACTTGTGCAGTTTCTGTAGACAAAACCTGTGGTAACAGCAAAAAAAACCCAAAACAAAACAGAACAAAAAAAGCACCAGAATCAAGTGTGATCATTTCCATTTGTATGTTTGTTCCTCCTGAGGCTCAATCACCAACTGGTAGGGTTGCTCCAAGAGCAAAGAGACTATTTTCCCCCAGGCAATGCACTCTTCGTAGCTGGAGGTGAAATGCAGCTGAGCCAATTATGTTGATACTTGCCCAGTGTATTTGTGTGGGTCATAATATTGTTTGCCAACTAAGGGATGACTGTGATGGATGTGTTTTTATTAATTGCAACATAAATAATACTGTTCAGTACATCTGGTGTTTCTTGGCCAGTGTTCCACAATCAGCAAACACATGACTTGATCAGTCACAAATTCCTACTCTGTGCAAACCTGATACTTTGCTGAATGCTCACACCTCATTGCTGTGGTTTGTCATGGTCAGAAGACAAAAATTTAGACGGTCACAGATTTTTTTGGTGAGGTTCAACTGAAAACTAAAAGGCTTTTCTTCACAGTCAGGTCTAGACTTTATCTTAGACTGTTGATTTCCTTGCTTGCTTGCAAACTAAAAGCTAGAATGGGATTCCCCTAATTTAAGTTAGACCTTTGAAAGTTAAATACTTGAGACCAATTATGTCCCCTCTAGCCAGTGGAGAAAAAGAGGCAATTGCAAAATTTATCTCATTTTCAGACAAGCATTTGTCCTGCTGGGACTCTGACTAATACGGTCCTAAACATGGATCCCCAGCAAACTGCATGCGGTTGAAGAGGACAAATTTGAACATGTCCATATTCACATTTGGCCCTAAAGTGGAAGTGGGAAATCCTGCCCTACATGCTGGAAGAAAATTACCCTACCAGGCATGGAGGTTACATGTTGAAGAAAAGAGAAACTTTTGAAAAGAAGTAAAACCACTTCCTGCTGCCATAATCACATTCACCTGTCAGGTAGGAACCAGACTTTAGAAACATGGAGTAAAAATATCCTGGCTTAACTGCAGTAATGGCAATACTATCAAGGACTAAGAGAGGGTCTGAAATCAGCAGCCTTTCTTAGCAGAAGCCTTACCAGAAAGGACCATTTTTGTTCACACTGACTTTAGAGCATCCAGTACCTGTAAAACATCCCCACAGTGTTGAGGGAACATATGCATATGCATCGGTATTTGGCACTGGTTTGTGCTCTTTGGAGTCCTGCTGGGACTATCAGTACAGAGTCAGGGCTCCTGCTACCTCTGGGCTAATTCTGGTGACCTGGCTGCAAATCTGCACTTGATTTGAACTCACCTCTGTAAAACTGCAAGACACAGCAACATGCTGAGATCTCCAAGTGGGCACAGTTCTGGGTGCGTCAGTATTGGACTATTATTCTGGTGCTTTTATGAACATTTTGTTCCAGTCTAGCATCTTTGAAAGGGTCAGGCTAACTATCAGTGCTCAGTGCTTGCAGGTGTGGAGTAGGCAAGGGGCAACACTGGCTACAGGGATGGCCATGGAAGTGGGGTTACCCCCTGTGACATCCTCTTGCCTGAGACACAATGTGCAGGTCTGGATGTGAACGTGAGTTATGCTACTTGTATCCAGATTATTTTGTTTGGTCTGTTCTATGGGAAGAGAGCTGTCAGTCTGGGCTGTAAACACAAGCCTAGATGTCAGCACAAAGCTCAACACCACTGAGGCCAGGGTTTGGCTCAGAGCTCAGAGCTATCTACATCCCTTAATGTACGGGCCTTTGGCATTTGTGGCTGCCCATCTGCTTTGGAAGTGGTGAGGAGAGAAAACTTCTGCTTTTTTTTCCCAAAGCAAAGAGATCTCCATTTTGCTTTTGCAAAATTCCTTCAAACAAGGCAACAACTGTGGCAGTAGCTAACTACATGAGTCACAAACCAACCACAGCATAAAATCAGAGAAGAGTGTGGCTATAAGAAAGAGAATGAACTAGTGCTGACTTTGACCCAAAATTCAGATGCAGAGACCAAAATAAGATAAAAATGTCAATGGACAATGTCTTGGGTTTCTGTTTTGACTCTGTTGCTTATCAGAAGTGGTTCAGCTCTCAGCTTCTTGATAAGGAGGGCAACTAAAGTTTACAGTTGTTAGACTATCTAAAAGATAATGCAGTGCACATCTGAGAAGTAATGATGACCTTTGGATGTACTAAGTCCTGTTTTGGTCTCTGGTACTAAACTCAAAGGCAGGGAGAAGTTCCCTCTAGTGGTTGTTCCAGCAGCAAGGATTTCGTTTAATGCATTCAAGGGCTGGTATCATTATGCTTAAGATTTGTGAGCACATGTCAGACAGATGATTTCTTCAGCAGTCTGTGTCTTCCTGTAGTTTTCCCTCTGTCTTTAAACCAGATTATAGGATTCAATGGGTAGCTACTGTTTGTGTGCACAGAGGGTAGTACTTGAATTTATTTTAATCTGATAGGCCCATGTCTGATTTTATTTAAAGAGTACTAAGTTCTTCTCCCCTGACTTATCTAATCTTTATTAGACAATCTAATACTTTGTCTCCCCTTGTTCCCTCTATAAAATGAATCTGTCTGCTCTTCTGTAAGTCCTGGTCCTCATTAACCCTTGTCCTATAAATGAAGAATGCAAAACCCTTTGCCAATTTGAATCCCTACCTCACAATAGTTAAGTAGAATTTAACAGAAAGCAGAGAGAAATTCCTACCTAATGGCTCAGTGTACTGGGAATAAATTTCCTTTCATTTCTAGCTTACAAATTCCATAGAAAGTACAACAAACATTGTTTGAGCTCATCTCTTTTTGCCTAAGTTGTTTGGTGAGCCATGGAACCTGAGTTCCCTTGAATTTCTGCCACTTTTGCAGAGCCTGTCACAGCCAGGGGATGAACCCCCAGAGCAGATTTCCTCTTGGTGGAGGCAAAAGAGAGACCTTTTTCCCTTACATGGGTGGCCGTTTTGCCAAAATTTGTACAAACATAACGCTTTATGATGCTTGTGTTCCTATCAAGCTCAGCTGAAATCAGACACTGTCTCTAATAGATATTAGAGAAAGACAGACAGACAACATAAGTGAACACCGATCCTGAGTGGAGAAACTCATTCCCTTCACAAACCATGCTAAAAAACTGCTTTTAAGGAAAGCATTTACTTCTTGCATTTTGTCCACCTGGCTTGGAAAGATAAATGCTTAAACCATCTTGCTGCTCTATTTTCAGGCTTTCCCATGTTTTGTTTAGTGCTGGAAACAGAGCTGCTAAGCCTTTTAAAGAAGCAGGGACTCAATTTCACTGCAGATTCAGACCTTACAATGGTATCTTTGTAAATAACATGTTTGAAAATAAAATAATGGTAAAGAACATCTGTTGAAGAAAAGGAAATTTTCAGTGTTACCTTTTTTCCCAGTCAGCATCTGGAAGAATTCAGAGCAGTGAGCTTTGACAGTCTGTCCCACCACAGATGAAGGCCAGCAGCTCATGTTATCCCACATTCCACCACATCCACCTAGAGGGGGACAACAAGGAAACACAATACAGAAGCTCCCAGTGAAATTTCTCTCAGCACTGCAACGCTATGAACCATCTCTGAGTAACAAAACACCAGACAATTTTTCCCAAGGACCAAAGCAGCTATAGGAACAAAGATACTCTATAATCCAAAAAGCAAGCTGCCTGAGGCACAGAGCAAGTCCTGCTGAGACCTGGATAGAGCAGAATAGTTCCTGTTAGCTTCAAATCAGCCCCAGCAAGCTCCAGTCCTGTCCTGTTCTAGTTCTTTGCTCTACTGCTCTTCCAATCAAAGAGCAATTTGGGCCCTTGCAAACGTTGTACTAGGGCCTTGGCTAACCATCTGTCTTCTGGAAAGATGAAGGAAATCAGATGAGAATTCTTTAGCTCACTTTTCAGACTTCCTAAAGCTTCCACCTTGATGTTTTCTTTATATAATCCTTTTCCAAACAGAAAAAGCTAGAACTCAATTAAGGATTGAAACAGCTTAAGGAAAATACTGGGGGAAAGGCAGAAAGGAACAGTATCAGTGCCACCCTTGTATCACCATAAATACCCCTGGTCTAGGAGTGGTCTAGGAGTGTGACATGCCTGCTGGAGGACTCATCTCAAACCAGCCATAGAACCTGGAGTTCAATGGGTTCTCAAATGATCTACCTCTTAGGTGAAGGGCACCAGGGAAGGAAACAAACAATACCAGTCTATTCATAACATCAAACTTCTTATGTGCAATGAGACAGACCTGCATTCTGGAGTCTCTCACAACCTGCCATAGAATCACAGAATAGTTTGGGTTGGAAGGGACCTTAAAGATCATCGAGTTCCAACCCCCCTGCCATAGGCAGGGACACCTCCCACTACATCAGGCTGCTCAGTGCCCTGTCCAGCCTGGTCTTGAACACCTCCAGAGATGGGGCATCCACAACCTCCCTGGGCAACCTGTTCCAGTATTTCACCACCCTCACTGTAAAGAATTTCTTTCTTATGTCTAGTCTAAATCTATCCCCCTCTAATTTATATCCATTGTTTCTAGTCCTCCCATCCGATATTATGTTAAAAATTCCTTCCCCTGCCTTTCTGTAGGACCCCCTCAGGTACTGAGAAGTTACTCTGAGGTCCCCTCTGAGCCTTCTCTTCGTCAGGCTGAACAACCCCAACTCCTTCAGCCTGTCCTCATAGGGCAGTTGCTCCAGCCCTTTGATCATCTTCGTGGCCCTTCTCTGGACCCTCTCCAACAGCTCAATGTCCTTCCTGTGTTGAGGGCTCCAGAACTGGACACAGTAACTCCAGGTGGGGTCTCACCAGTGCCGAGTAGAGGGGTAAAATCACCTCTCTTGACCTGCTGGTCACACTCCTCTTGATGCAACCCAGGATTTGGTTGGCCTTCTTGGCTGAAAGTGCACACTGTTGGCTCATGTTGAGTTTGTCATCAACTGACACACCCAAGTCTTTCTCTACAGAGCTGCACTCAAGCCACTCTCCACCATAAGGTGCTCTGTCACTGCTACATGACATGGACTGAAGCTGTGCTCACACCCATCAGTCTACCAGGTTTACAGGGATAAATAATCAGGAAATAGATCTTCCCTCTGTGTCCTGCTCTTATGCCAGGTCATAGGGAAACAATTCCTGTCTCCAGCATTCTCTGCTAGAGAGGAAGGCTTTGGGCTTAGAAACTAAGAAAAAAACCTCAGTTCTTGTTCCACATGGTGGATTATCTCTGGTCATAAAACCCTGCACACATCACATCTCACAGGAGCTCCTTCACTTTCCACACTGATGAGGAACTTGCCATGTCACGGTCCACAGAAGTTACCAAGAAACAGTTCAGACTGTGAGATGCTGTGAATGGCACAGCCTTAATCTTAGTGGAACTGACTGGTTATGCACAAAAACTAGTCACATCTGTTGGCCTATCTCCACATGCTGCCTGGGGGAGCTAGCACTCAGTTCATATGCAAGCTTCAGTAATGGCTTGTAGTTATCTCTCCAAGATCCCTTGCACAAGAACACATTTGCTCAGGTGTGAAAAGAAAGCTGTCTACTTGACAAAGACTCAGTAGCATTAAGTTCCTCCCAGGCCAGAACCCTCATTAAAAAAAACACAAATCTTTAAAATGCAAGGGCTATGTTATGTGTCAGTAAGTTAGAGCAAGGAGGAAGTGACAAGAACCTTCAAGCCACATGACTTAAATGTTGATTTTGAAGGTGAGTATAAGTAAATTCACATTTGCTCATCTGAATTTATAAATTTATAATTTTCTTTACTGAGATGAGAAGAATTTCAAATCTTCTGCAGCTTGCAAAATTTTGTTGTTGATCTGCTTCTTATTTGTGAGGACTGCAATTGACCACCTGAGTTAGAGGGCTCCTACGACACTTGCTGACTTGGAGCCTTATAACAGATCTTACCCATTTTTCTGCTCATAAATAAGAGATCCATACAAGCTGCATGCCTCTTGTGGGAAGAAATGTGAGACTGTACGATTTTGAAGCCACTCAACTCATCTGAAAGCAGTTTTTAATCCTGCACATTTGTTCAGCCTTTACCTGAGCTCAGGAGCAATTCATTTTTGGGTGTCCCATTCTTTGCCTCCAAGGATAGAGTTTCAGCACATTTTTCTTCCTCCTTTCTCAGGACACTCAGGAGATCACAGACAGGGGGCAGAGCTCTGATCTGAAAATTTAAAAATTTTCTTAAAACTTACATCCCTGAACAGGATTTCCACTCATTATGCTCATATTCCCCATGCAACCCTATCAGTTCATATTTCCTAAGACTACAGTCAATTTCTTCGAAATGCAATAATTTTTCCTAAGTAAATCTGGGTTTTTTTGTAGTAGCAGCAGGTAAACACTGACATTACTGTTACTGGGAAAGATCATAGAA
>VZTY01022342.1:125088-150431 GCA_013400935.1 Turnix velox | reverse complement strand
TCCTGTAGCCCCCTTCAGGTATAATTACTTTGGTAGAGGATGGGTGTGGGAAGAGCATGTCCCCATTTATCCTTCAAAGTGTGCATGGCTCCCATGGGGGGGTGGGTTGTGTGGCCTCTAGGGTCCCTCCAGCATTTCTGTGTTTTAGAGGCAGATTTTTCCCTCAATCCTTTTAACCATGGCACTGCTGCTGTTTGGCTGATGGTTACAGCCCACATCATATTTTAAAAATACATATATTTTGCTGTGAAATGTGCAAACATGATCCTTAATCTGTGTTCTGTGAGCAAAAGGTGACTTGATGACAGCAAAAGTTCCTTCCTGAGCCCGATGGACACAGCAGGCTGCTGAGACACTCTTATGGCCACCAAGAAATAGGGAATTAATTTATCAGGAAGGGCAGAAATACACCCAGGTGGATTCACAGCAGAGATTCTCAGCCCATTTGCAGTAAGATTAATTAATATTCCCAAATAGCCATGTCCTTTGCTCACACTGAGGTGCCTGCTGGGAGGGATCAGCATTCCACAGCTTTCCCTCGCATATAATCAAAGAAATTTGTGTACAAAGAGGTGTTAACATTTGCTTTGCAAAGGATATCAATCATATTTCCAAAAAAAAATGAAGGGACATATTTCAATTTCCCCAGTAGATTGTATTCTGAGGACTCCAGGAAGGTTTGCAGCACTTGGAGTGAATGGCATTTAATATAGAACAACAGAAGAGGGGTGAGGGCGAGACGTGACCTTATTCAAATGTCGTCGCCATTACAAAGCCATTCCCAGTGTAATTAGAATTAAATACTTTATGCCTTTCTTGCAAATCCTCTGATCGATCATTGATATTAACATTAATATTGTATTACCCCCAAGCAAATGTCTCCCACACAAGTGTTATGGATCACCAGGTTTCCATTAACAAAGTTGTGAGCCGTTGCCTTCTGCTGGTCATGGGGAAATTTACCTAAATTACCTTTTCTCAGGGAAAGGGGGGGAAAAAGTCTAAGTTTTTTTTTTCTCTTCTTCTTTTCCTTTTATCCCTGTGCTCTGAGTTTAGAGATATTTCTTGAGCTCCATCTCAGCCTGTCAGCCACTCTCATAAAGACAGAATGAAATCCAAAAGAAAAAAACTCTAAGGAAAATGCCTGCATTGAAGAAGGTGGATGATGTCCAGATGGAGCTGGTTTGGTCCAAGGGTTGAAGGGTGAGCTGAAGGTAGGGCAGGACAGGGGTCTACACCCCCAAGAGCCATCACCAGGACATGCACAGCTCTCAAGAGTCAGAAAAGGTGTTTGCTGATGTTTGGCTCAGTTCTTCACCTTGAGTCTCTTTCTATCCTTCTAGAAAATGCCATGGGGTTCAGCACCCCAAAAGAGATGCCTCCTCAGGGGGCTGGCTCTGCCTGTCTCAAGCCCTGGAGAAGGCAGGAGCACTTCAGATCCCAAAACCAAGTGGTGGAAACCCCAGCACTGCCCTTTCCAGATGCCTCTTCCCTCTCAGCCTCCTCTACAGCATCTTCTCCTTCCAGCTGTGGGGGTTCTAAATCCCTGTAGATCCATTCACTTTGGCAAAATTGCTCTTGGAATGGAAATAGCACCTGAGAAACTCAACCCAAGGTCTCTCCTCACACACTCTGCCAAACCATGCCAGAAACTCATCTTCTAGATTGTGTTTTCAGAGCAACAAAGGGCCAGCTTCGCATGGCTTTCTCCAGAACATGGGTACCACATGCCCAGACCCCCAGTCTCTGTTTCACTGGGATTGCCTTTCTTATGGCACTTTGGGTCATGAAATGAAAGAATGGGGTATGTCCAAGGTCTTGTGGAACTTGCCCTGGAATTTTTTTCACCCAGTGAGCAAACATAAAATAACAAAAGTGAGTTGTGCTCCCTCCCACCCTTGCTACCAGGGTTGGAGGCAAATCCAACTGTGAGAACTTTGCCTGAGAAAGAACTGCTGGGTTTCTCCCACTGTGAAACCCAGCTGTTAATTCAAACAGAAGGGATGGACCTGACCAGATAGGCCAACTGGCTTCTTTCCATCCTCCAGTCCATTGTGTTTCTCAAGCTCCTAAATTTATGGTCATGAAGGTCTTCCAAGTCCTGTAATGAAGTATGGCATGCAGTGTTTTTGTTATGGAATGTGAGCTGGGAAGGGAAAACAAGGTTTGAATTTATCTTTCATATGAAGACCCTGGAATCTCTCAGGATAAATAGGCTGAAGGAGGAATCAAAACACTCCATGTTTCTCACCACAGCTCTGAAACTGAAAATAGGCACTTGTAGGGGAACATCAGAGAAGAAAGCTAGACATGGCAGTGACCCCCACCAGCTCTTTGAGTATGAACATTTCCCTGCGTGTTCATTGTCACCTCACAGCAGTGGGACCAACCCTGCATCTTCTGGGGGCTGGGGAGTATTTTGGGAAAANGAGAAGACAGAGAGATAGATAAGAAAGAAATTCTTTAGGGTGAGGGTGGTGAGACAGTGGAAGAAGTTGCCCAGAGAGGCTGTGGATGCCCCCTCAATCCCTGGAGGTGTTTAAGGCCAGACTGGATGAGGCACTGAGCAACCTGGTGTGGTGGGAGGTGTCCCTGCCCATGGCAGGGGGTTGGAACTAGATGATCTTGAAGGTCCCTTCCAACCCAAACCATTCTATGATTCTCCATCTTCAGCATTTACTTTGGGCTCACACTGTTTTGGGGAGGCTGAAAATAAGACCCCAAGATGCTCTTGGACTGATAAGCTCAATGGATGCAGCATTCTCATTGCTCCAACTCCACAAACTAATTGTTCTGCATAAAAGCAGCTCCCTATTAGGGCTCAGCTGAAGACCTAAGTAGGATTAGAAGTTTGTTCAATGTCCATGATGGTATCAGTGACTATAACTGAAAAAAAAAAATAAAAATCAGGCTTCCTAAAATTTGGAGAGCTAAGAAATGCTGCTCTTTGCCTTGGTCATTAAACCCCCCTGTTGGTGCCCAACTGTCCTCCAGAAGCTGCAGTTTCCCCAGCTGCTAATGGGGAGACAACATCACATTTCCTTTTATACAGGGAAAAACAAAAAATTAGGGCAAAATCAACTTTCTGCTGGGATTGACTGCAGTCTCCATCCTCTGCTGCCATCCTCCCACTGCAGTGGGGAAACTAACTGGTTCTGTCCATAATAGTGAACATAGAATGTAAGTGGCACAGAGAGCTGGGATTTGGGATTAGTTCATGTCAAACTTTGCTGAGCCCAAGGTTGGGACCTAGGAGGCATTTCAGTAGGAACCAGCCCTGCTCTGGAGCATCCAGAACCAGCTCTAGGGTCAAATCCTGACTCTCATGCAATACATGGGAGTTTTGTCATTAGGTACAAGGGTCCAAAACTTCATCTTCTGCTGTCAGGCCCACAGATTAGACAGATTAAAGGCCATCTGGACAGCAGAGAAAATTAAATACCTTCTGGCACTTATTTGGTGTCTTCTCAAGACAAAAATAGCTGCTTGTTTCCACAGGTCCCTCAGCCAGACAAAATCTTTCCTGAATTCAGTGGGAAATGTGTCCAAATTAGGGAAGAAGTTCCCCAAAGCCCAAGGGCTGAGCACAGCAAACAGAAGCAGATGTTGGCATCTGGGGAGAGGTTCCTGGTGCAAAGTGGTTGGTGTGTTCTCTGGGGGCACCTCTCCTTGGTGCACACACTCACATGAACTCCTTCCACCCAGACTTGGGATCCTACACTGTGTCTCTCAACAAGAAACTGTCCCAGGATCTGCTCCAGTCTGGCAAAGGGATGACACCAAATTACTTTCTATTTTGTTCTGCTGCTGTTGTTGAAATTACAAGAAAATAAATATTTTCAAGATGATCCATTTGTGTGTCCCTAATAAATACCAAGGGCGTTTAATATAAACTCTGGACACATGGTTTGCTTTGTTGTTCTAAGTAACCATTTCCTTTTAACCAAATGAAAAGGCAGTTGTGCTGCAGATTGTAAATTAGCAGCTCTCAGATGGGTTTTTTTTTTTTGTGCAATTGTTTCTGGAAGAGCTTTAGGCTACTTCAGACAAAAATTTCAAATAAAATGTGAATTCATTGAACTGTAACTTGTGGTATTGGATTTATAATAAACAAAGGTAGGTCACAATCATGTCACGGAAAACAACACTAAAATTCAAGCAGTGATGTTTTCATCCAGTTTGGGTTCTGATCCTAAAGTCATGGAATCATAGAATGTGTGGAACTGGAAGGGACCTTCAAAGGTCATCCAGCCAAACCCAAGTTTCCTCAAACAGAGGAAAATTGACCCAAAGGCAGCAGACCACTGAGGATTTCCAACCTCAGGTACATGAAGGGAGGACTGACAGCAAAGCCCCTCTGTCTTCAGCCATTGCACACCTACTTGAGGGGAGGAGTAGAAATACCAAACTATACAGGCTGGACAAGAAGGGAACTTTGATCTTTTCCTTTCCCAGGCCAAAACCCCCTCATTATTGGCATTTGCTACCAGCCCAGCCTGGGTGCCATCCTGAAGTAATGAGCCATGGCCAACCGTGATGCAGAGGCTGAGAAAAAAAAGCAGGTTGTCATGGATGGTGGCTTCTTTGACAGGTCAACCTTCTTACAGGGAGAGTTCAGCCCACGTGGGAAAGTTGTGGGGTGGGTTGGTTTGTTTTTCACTTGCCTGGGTGATTTCAGAGAAGAGAGCCTGAACAACTCCAAGCATAGACACAGGCTGGGTGTCAGTGACGTGAGTGCAGTCCTGAAGACAAGGATTTGGGGGTGTCAGTGGAGGAGAAACTCAACATGAGCCAGCAGTGTGTGCTTGTAGCCCAGAAAGACAGACCAATAATGGATTGCACGAAGAGAAGTGTAACCAGCAGGGCAAGGGAGGGGATTTTGCCCCTCTACTGGGCACTGGTGAGAACCCAACTGGAGTTACTGTGTCCAGTTCTGGAGCCCTCAACATAAAAAGGACATTGAACTGTTGGAGCAGGTCCAGAGGAGGCCACCAAGATGGTGAGAGGGCTGGAGCAACTGCCTTCTGAAGACAGTCTGAAGGAGTTGGGGGTGTTGAGCCTGAAAAAGAGAAGGCTCAGGGGGGACCTCAGAGAAGATTCCCAGTACCTGAAGGGGGCTCCAGAAAGGCTGGGGTAGGACTTTTTGAGTAGGGTCCAGGATGGCAGGACTGGGAGTAATGGATGCAAATTGGAAGAGGGAAGATTTAGGGTGGAGATAAGAAAGAAGTTCTTCACTGTGAGGGTGGTGAGACAGTAGAAGAGGTTGTCCAGAGAGGCTGTGGATGCCCCCTCAATCCCTGGAGGTGTTTAAGGCCAGGCTGGATGAGGCACTGAGCAACCTGGTGTAGTGGGAGGTGTCCCTGCCCATGGCAGGGGGGTTGGAACTGGATGATCCCTTCCAACCCAAACCATTCTATGACTAATGAGCTCTGTCCCTCAGGAGTCCCCAGAGCCCTCTGTGCATGACTAAACCACAGAATAAACCAGATAAAACTGCAGTTTAATTACAGTGATCCTCCAGCTGCACCCATTGCTGAAGGTGGCATCAGATGGGGCCACCAGGAGCTGTAAGAGGATGCAGCTCAGAACCTTCTGTCTCTTGGCCATGCCAGATGTTTGCAATTCCAACAAATGCTTAGTTATGGCAGACTCTGACTTGTAAGGTTTGGAAACCTCCTGTGAACCTTGAAGAAAAATGAATAATGAAGAGAGGGAGGAAGCAGAGAGGCCAGAATGAAAGTGTCTTTTCTTGGTGAACTTTCACTCCAACATGAGGCGTCTGGGACAAAAATAAGAAATCCAGAAGAGTTGTAGAAATGGAACCAAATGCATCAGTTTTCTCCAAGCTCTTGGGCTGAGTCTGTCTTTGCCCATGGCAAGCTGGAAGAGGAGTGTACCTGGTGGTTGGACAGAGCTGTCCCAGCTTCTCCACACCTTGTTTTGTTCTCAACCCTTTTTTTGCTTGCAATACAAAAAGAAATGGGGAATTTCCCACTGATGAAGTGTGCATGAAGTGATGCTTGAAATGCAAGGTCTCCACTTAACTCATTAAAACCAGTTTAAGTTGCATAATCCTATTCTTGCTAAAATAACTAGTCCTCCACCAGGATAATCTGGGGGAACTTCTGTGTTATTTTAAGGCCCTCTTCAAGAAAGTTCTTTTGGATTTGAATTATTTGCACAAAGTGATGCAGATAATTGCTTAATGCTTTCTCATTCTAACACACAATCCCTCAGCATCTCAGGGGTATTAACAGGAGCAGAACTTGGCAAAACCACCTGTAATTTTGATTTCCCAATCTTTTCCACGCCAAGGAGAGGGCATCTCAGACTATGAGGCATGCAAATTGATCCTGAAATAAAAATACATCCCTCTGGCTGCCCCTCTGGGAGTGCTCTCATGTCACTTTGGGTTTAATACATTACATTTTAGACAGGTTTAACCCAGCCTATGGGTGCACCTCAGTTTGCCCAGATAAACAACTTCCCTGAGCAGAATCAGGACTCCAAGACTCGTTTGTCCTTTATATCCAGGTTTGTTTTGTTTGTTTAAATATTAGCACCCAGCAGCTGTGCAAAACAGACCTTTTTCATTAGCCATTTGGTGGGAAAAGCCATTAATTGAGGCACTTCCCCACAACGAGCTCTGGGGTTGCTCTCAAAGCATGGAGGGATGGAAACAATAAATGCTCCACTGTATTAACTGTAAAGGTTAATCCATAAATCAAAGGGAAATGTCAGATGCCTTTTAACATTGATTGAGATGTAATTTGGTGTTGGGGGGTATGTGTGTGTGTGATACATTCATAACAAATTCACAAATGGACTCAATTCCTCTTAGGAGTCCTGCTCTTTGCAACTTAAAACAAATTAAGTGCTCTGTTTTATTTATATAACCCTATAAAGATCTATCACCTCATTCCATTTAAGTTATGGCACATCACCCAATTTAAAAGAAGTGTATATTAATATCCAGATCATCTTCCAGGGTGTGTTTCACTGGATATGAAAATGAATACACTGGTTTTGGGTTTTTTTCCCTGAAAGTGTGTGCCATTACCTTAAATACATTTAAGGCAGTTGTTCCTCTTAATTTCTGCTTCATGTTTTTCAAATTAGAACACAAGAATTAGCCTTTGTGTAAACGTGCTCAGAAATACACAACACATTTTCTCCATTATGGATTCACCATATTCAAATGCATAACATAAAACAACAAATCTGAGGAGGAAATGCCACAAATTAGGGGAGAAGGGAAGGCAGAGACTGGGGCCAAAGCATTATGGTCTCTCACAGAAATGTCTCTTTCCACTACTGCTCAAGAAAGGAATGTGAAGCCAGATGAGAATCAGGTCACCAGACCTGGGATATAAACAACTAACACCAACCTCCTGAGCTAAAGCTGCTCAAGGAAATCACAGAAGAAAGTCCTCAAGAGCAGGAGCATCACTCCCAGGTCACTGTTAGCCAAGAACTGAAGCCATCAACCTTTTTCCATGGGCTTTGAAACTTTCAAATCTTCCAAACACTGCACAGACCCTGGGGCAATCTTTACATCACATTTCTTCCTTGGGGAGAACCACAAATGATGTGATTTAGCAGGATAATCATGGCACAAAGTCTGTGGGGAGCAACATTTTGAAGGCAGCCAGGTAAAGGAGATCACAGTCCTTTCCTTCTGCTTAATTTAGCAGAGCCCACAGTGGGAATGTTTTCCCCTCTAAATTCCTGGAGGGCAGCGACCCAAATAGTGTTTCTAGGAAGATTAAGATGCTTAAGGGCACATGATTTGGCCCCAAAAGTTCCTCATTTCCCCATAACAAGACTGTAGGGAGAGACCATGAGAAAACCCAAACCCTGCTCATCCACGTCTTATATTGCCTGGCAAATGCCTGATGACTGATTCCTCCTCCCTAGGAAAAATCAGGAGGGGAAAAATCCCAGAGTCAGAGCAGTAGCTGTGACATTAAGCTGGGACACTGTGTGAGACATGGTGCTGGCCTTGGCCAAGCCCTGGGGACAAGCTGCCCTGGGAGTGCTAAATGAGGCTCTTGCATCAGGGCAGGGAAGGAAAGATGCAGAAGGAGATAAAGACCACCCTGACCTCCAAGCAGTTCCCACAGCTCAGCCTCCTGTCCTCAGAAGGAAGTGGAAAAAAGCCTTTGTAATCTGAGGCAAGGCAGTGGGACCAGACCTACACATGTCCAGAGGCAGGAAAGTTCTCCTGGTAACCACCCCATGGCCTGGGCTGAGCAAACTCCTCCTTGCCAGCACTCTCTGGGGCTTTTATTATTGAGTTTTTCCTCTCAGTGTTAGATTACAACTCATAGATTTTTTTTTTTCCAGCTACATTTGCTCTATTTATATAAAGCACTGTAATAACTGTTCAATACTCCTCACCTTCAAGGATGGATCCACGATGAGATGCTCCACAGCCACTGCTCCCTGCATCTTTGAAATGAGCTCCAACCACTCCAGAACCTTCACTGCAGATGAGCAGAGCCCTGCTGACCCACCTGGCTGTTGTTTCCTGAAATAAATGAAAATCATATTAATATTCACAATATAATTTACTCTCACACTAATTGGAAGGGCTACAAAGAGGTGAGGGGCTACAGTAGATCTCAAGGACATAAATAACAGAAAGTGTTAGATGGGAGAGGCACCTCTGAAAGCATCAGATTTTGGGAATCCTTCCTGCAACCCAACTTTCTCTCAGATGAAATACAAAGGCCAGTGATCACAGTCCCACGGGCAAGAGCATAGAACAACACAGAGAAGGTAAGGTCCCCTTCTGGTCCCCTCCTGATGAGAGCTCTGCTCATGGGGATGAGTTTGATCAGCCACAAATGGGTGTCACTAGACCTTCATGGGCAGCAGGTGAAGGAAAACTCCTTCCTGCCCCACCTTCACCCCTGGATCATCTCAGATGAAGCATTTTCACTCTCCTTCAACACTGCAGGAATCTTTTCCAACCTAAACACCACTGGGCTTTTTCTTGTCTTTGCTTTTTCTCAAAAAATGTTTTTTGCAAAATTGTTTTCTTGATTTTTCTGGTGCTGATTCAAACCTCTGGGATTTGCCAGACCAGGTGTGAGGACAACACCAAGGTCCAAGCCCTTCTCCACGTTCCATTTTTAGTTTCAGAGCTACTGCATGAAAACCCAAGAGCACAAACACTACTGCAGGTGTGCAGTTCCTTTGAAATGTTTTAATTTCCACTTCAGACTAATTCCCACACAGCAATAGGGTCACATCCCAGCAGAGGAGCTTGTCCTTGCCACGAGTAGGGTTTACTGCACCTTCACCCCTCATATTCTTTCTTTTCCCCCACACAAGCCTTTAGCACAGAAGACTTTTCTGTCCCTACCAGCAGAAAAGTCGCCCTAGAAGCCTCACAGCAACTCCTTGGGTGAAAAGCTGTTGTGTGGCCACAGGAGACTTTGTGAACTCAGCTACTAAAGATACAATTCAGTCAGATGAATTTTAAAAGCTCTTGAGTTCATCTGGTTGTTGATGGGTCTAAGAGTGTGTCCTTTAACCCCTGACTAGTCTCAATTCCAAAAAATCTGCTGTTAAGTGGGGGAAAACTTCTCCCTCAGTCTGGTTTTGGTCCTCTCCTTGGCAGGAGGCACCTCCAGCCTCATCTGCTGGAATGTTGCTCATCACTGGGCAGCACAGAGACCTGGGGAGAGGAGCAGCCCCCGTGTCCTCAAGTGGAGCTGACAAGTACAAATGAGGGACAGTTGTCACCCTGAGTACAGAAGGAAGGGAGAAGGTTGCCTGCAGCAAGAACAGCCAGGCTGAGACAAACCCCCCCATTGTTTGGGGTCATCTGGTCTACAAACTGTTTCACATGAGAAAATGAGATTATGCCAAACCGACTTCTTTGGAGTTTTGGGGTTTTTTTTTTAAAACCCGGCATTAAAAGGATGTGAGCAATGGTCAATCTGGAAGCAATCACACACACACCACTTAGAAATGCTCTGCCTCAGTGCAAGAGAAACAGAATCCATCAGTGCTGATTGGCCTGAGGTATCTCTTCCCCCTCCCTACTAAGCCCATGTCCCAGACAAGTTAAATGTTTCATTAATTAGGCGCTAACTATGGTTAAAATGAGGAGAGCTGCAAGGATCTCTCCTCCTCCTTCAGACTAATCCCCTGATTAAAAGCAGAGCCCCAGTTTGGGGTCAGTCCCTGCTGCTGGTTTGTATTTGCTCAGTCTGGGGTTTGCATCACTCCACTGGGGTTTGTGGGGCAGGAACTGGGATCTGGGCTTGGGGTGGGAGAAGGCTGGAGGAAGGGGACATCACTGTTGGCATCACTGTGTGTGATGGGTGAGGGACACTTAGTACAACCACCATGTCTTCTACTCACAAACAGTGAAGTGACCAAAGCCAAAGCCCACCTCAAACCCTCAAGGACACTCATCTCCATGATTCTCTCAGAGGTGGGACCACCATCCCCAGCTCCTCCTCAGTTCTGCAAGCCAAAATGTGAAGGAAGAGAACACTCGAGCCAGGAAAAATCTACTTTTGAGGGTGCTGTCTTCTTCCCTTGAAAGGATGAAAGTTCCTTCCTCCTTCCAGGCTCCTGGGTTTGAGTCTTAATGTGCAAAAAGCCAGCTGTTTTGCAGCACCATTCACCTAAAAGGTAAGGTTTCAGGGCCGTTTTCTTTAAGAAACCAAGAGAAGATCTTGATCTATCCATTCAGAGAACTGTCAGACAGTGATATTCATCAGAAAACAATGGTTTTGGCAAGCCCTTCTGTCAAGAAACAAAAACAAACCTGGCCACTGAAGGCAGGCAGTGAGGGAAGCACCAGAAAACAATGGGGATATTCTGTAGTAACCACAAAATCCCCAAGTTTTCTGCCATCTTCTGTTTTCCATCAATATTGGCCTTGGCTTGGTGTGGAGAAGCCAAGAGTTGCTTGTATGAACCCAGCCTCCCCAACCAAGAGTTTGAATCAACTTTAAATAAAGTTAGCATGACAGGCAATAACAAATCTAAATTAACCCAACTAAAGTACAGCCTCACACCTTTCAACAAGCTGGAAAACCAGGAAAAGGTGAAGGAAAACCAAGAAAAGGTGCTGAAAAGTGGATGCCTCCAGGCAGCTGCATCAGGTGCAGTGAGCAGCAGGAAGGGAAAAGCCAAGGGCAGGATGGAACCTTGCCTGCCATACAGCATCGAGCACTCCAGGAATCAAAAATTGCTCAAAATACCTGTAATTTTGCTCAGAGCTGTCCCCCAGGTCAGAGAACCATAAAATCATAGAAAAGTTTGGGTTGGAAGGTACCTTCAAGATCATCCAGTTCCATGGGCAGGGACATTTCCCACTACACCAGGTTGCTCAGTGCCTCATCCAGCCTGGCCTTAAACACCTCCAGGGATTGAGGGGGCATCCACAACCTCTCTGGGCAACCCCTTCCAGTGTCTCATCACCCTCTCAGTAGAAGGACAACACATTCTCCATAGTTTTATTTTTCTCAGTTTGCTTTTGCTCTAATTGCTACAGCTCTTGAGAATAAGGAGGGACTTGGAACACATTGAGAAAGTTTTATCCCATCTAAATGCAGGTTTTTTCCTCTAGGAATCAAAACTGCTATAAAAAAAAATCTTAAGAAGGGATTTAATGTTTTTATTTTTCTTGACCAGCCCTAGAAGATGATGTTGCACCTGATTTTTTAACATACGCCATCTGCAACTGGAAAATAATAAATCTTAAAAAAAATAATTCACTCAACCAAAACCTTCCAAGCAAAAATCAATCACAGGGGATTTAATTTCCATGACTCCTCTCTCCTTGACACACATTTAGATCCATCTCTTGACTGAAGTCCCCACAAAAAATTGTTGGAAGTGAAGCAAAGCAAAGCTTCATCCTCAACCTTGCAAAGCTTGGAGCTTGATGAATTATTATTCCAAATCACCACAAGCTATCATCTCCTCTTGGCCAAAGCACCTGAAGAGCTTTGTTTTAATTTACAAGCCTGCAAGAAGGACTCAAATCCACCTTTTGTTTCCCTTTTTTGCTAAGAAAATATTTGGCCATGGACATTGACCCAGCTGACATCCCAACACCTTACCTGCTTTGACCTTCTCTACCACATGGGAGCTTATTCCCTCCTGGTTTGAAGTGGGGATGGCTGGAGGGAGGAGAGATCCCAAATAAACAGCATTTTTTAAAGTTATCCCTCAGCAAAAAGAAGCAGGAGACATAATTTTGAACTCACCCAGTGTGCCAGGGAACTTCTTCAAAGTGTGTGACCTTGGGAATCATGTGCTGTGGCACCCTGCCAGAAACAAGCAGCCAGTTTAAAGTCAAGTAATGGTGTCAGTGCCTTCTTTTTTTTTTTTCTGTTTATTTTTTTTCCTCCCTTTTGCTGGCATTGAACACTCAATGTTATCTTAACACACTTTTTTTGGGTCTCTGGATATTAGTATGTACACATATTTGCAGCAAAAACCAGGGGGAATTACACTGGAAGGGAAGATGCTGGAGTCACACTGCTGAAGTTCACCTCAGCAAGAGGAAAAAGAAAGTCCCAATGTTATTTCAGCTGGAATAGCTGCTAAAATCACCACTAGCAGCTTTCCTGGCTGAGAAGAGTACCTTTAGCCTGCTTGATGCTTCTGAGATCCTGGGATAAAATTAATTGCCTGGAATTTTTTTTTCCTAGCTGAGAATCTGGATCTGAATTTCCTCCATGAACCTCAGCAGCTGTCATTACAACCTGCCTAAAATCCAGCCTAAAGTAGACTAAAGCCTGGAGAGAGCAGCATTGCCCTCATTACCATGTACAGGACGGGAAATAGGGTTTTTTCCTTCCCTGCTGGATGAGATTGGCCACACTTTGGCACTTGGCAACTAGAAATTCCCTCCTAACAACGTTGCCACCAAAAGAAAAAGCCTCACAGTAAAAAAATCCCACCAGCTTGAGAGAGGCAGAGCTGGGGCTCACATTCAGGAGGCCAAGCTGTGGAGCTCTCTCAAGTTTTTCCACCTGGATGTGCCAGAGAGTGGCTTTGCCTCATGTCCTTTTTCACTCCAGAGTGGAATTGAGAAGGGTGAGCCTTGCAGTGACTCAAACCCTATTATCTTCTGCCTTGTGAGAGGCTCTCACAGTCAGGCCATGGGGTTTTGTGCTTGTTACAAGTCCTTGGAGGGTTCCATGGATACACTTGACAAAATTAGAGGGGAAACATCCCACCTGCACCCCAAGCATCTGATCAGGGCAAAAGCAGCATCACAACAGGGGTCATGAAGAAGACACCACTGCAGTCACTGACCGAGGGGAAGGGGAGGGCAGTGGAGCAGTTTTTTGGCCAAACAGCTGCTGGGATGTTGGTGAGTCACTTGCTGTGGCTGAGAAATGACCAGCAGCTCTGAAACAGATGAATGGGGCAACACAGAAACCAGTTGTTCCCATAGCAGGGGTGCATCCAGCAATGGGAAAGTAAATATGGGATAGTGGGGAGCTTCTTTCCCCACAGCCTGCTCTTTTGCTAATGTTAGGACTAAATTATCTGATCCCTAGATCCTTTGCAACCTGGGCAACTCTGCGATTCTAAGTAAATTATTATTTCTTTTATGAATAAAAAACTAAAATACAGGACAAAAGCTATTCTGAAATCTTTTCTCAGTCCTAAAAAGAAAAAAAGAAAAGAAAAGAAGAAAAAAAAAGGAAAAAGAAAAGAAGAAATAAAGAAAAAAGAAAAAAGAAAAAGAAAAAAGAAAAAATAGGAAAGAGGAAAAAGAAGGGAAAAAAAACAAAAAAGAAGAAAGGAAAATAAAAAAAAGAAAAGAAATGCAAGGGAGTAATTTTGATGGAATCGGTTCTTTCAATGTTTCGTATATAAAATGTTTTGTTCTGAAAAAACTCTGCAGTTCATGTTTTTGACACTTCCCAAAGCTGAAGTCTTTGATTTCTTGTTTTGCAAACAGTGGTTTTCTTCTCATTAAAAAAAAAAAAAAAAATCACTTCACAAGCCTGGAGAAGGATAAACAGCCCCAAAATGAAAGACAAGGCTGCCTTTGCACTCAGACACAAACATGCCTGGGAAACCAAAGTGAAAAATTTCAGGGGGGGAAGTGTTTTACTTCATTTCATTCAAAAATTTCTACAAGCTCCTTCCAATAGAACCAGATTCTGCCTCAGTTTTGCTTTTTTTTACCCCCAGGTTTGGCCTCAGGACTGACCCAGGTCCTTCATGGTCCTCACTGTCCATCAGTCAGGGTCTTCTCTCCCATCTTTGGGCTGTTGAGAGGGAGGAAGGCAGTGACTGGCAGGGACAGGGACAGGCTGTTCCCAGCAATGTGGCAGCTCAGGAGCCACCCTTGGCCCATGCCTGGAGGAGCTTCTTTGTTCAGGCAGCTTCTGTCTGGTCTGAGTTAAGCCAAAGTTGAAATAACCAAGATTCCCAGTGGTGTCCCTTGCAAAGCAGGGGGGGAGAAGGCTGAAGAATATAGAATCATAGAATCATGGAATGGTTTGGGTTGGAAGGGACCTTCAAGATCATCTAGTTCCATGGGCAGGGACACCTCCCACTACACCAGGTTGCTCAGTGCCTCATCCAGCCTGGCCTTAAACTCCTCCAGGGATTGAGGGGGCATCCACAGCCTCTCTGGGCAACCTCTTCCAGTTCACAAACCTCACAATAAAGAATTTCTTCCTTATTTCCTGCCTAAATCTCCCCTCTTCCAATTTACATCCATTATTCTGAGTCCTTCCATCACTCATCCTATTAAAAAGTCCTACCCCTGCCTTCTGTAGGACACCCTATATACTCATCCATGGGTCTTTATGGTGTCTAAAGAGAAGATCGCCCTTGTGTTTCCTTCACTACCAAACAAGGTGTAGTCATGCTACTTGCTGCTGTCTGAGAGACTAAACTTGTGGGAAATGGGATGGGATCAAACACCAGGTCACTGCTTTACCTGCTGAAATAGGACTTTATTGCAGATGCTGAGACCCAAAGAACACAGGAGCAACCAGCATCCCATGCAAGGATTTCTCTCGGATGCCAAAACAGAGATTTGTAATTCCTGTCATTATGGAAAACACAGAGGTCTCGAAATCTCTACAAATACAGTTGACAGGAGACAAGATAAAACCCAAGAAATAAATTTCGTGGCAGCTGAAAAGAGCCTTTTAACGGATTTCACCACACGGTGGCAATAGCGGCACAGGTTTGAGGCAAAAGATTTTTCTGGAAGCTCCCAAACTGTGAAAACTATAAACTGGGCTGCTGTTCATTATCTGCCTTGTGGCATAATTCAGCTCGATTTGTCTGTGTGGAGAAATCAGCTGTCACTGCTCCCTTATTAAAACTGTGTGCACTTCTCCTTCTCAGCCAGCTGGTGAGGGCTGCAGACAATTCCTTGAGTATCTTCTTCACTTCGTTTCCCTCCCACCTTTTCCTCCTCCAAAAACACCAAAACTGCAGCTTCTGTGAAATGTTAATTCACAGAAGGTTTGTATTCTCAGAACTGGGGGAATTGCAACACCCCAGTTTTCTTTAGCGAATGAGGGAGACTTAAAAAAACAGAAAAGTTGCCCAAATCTTCCAGTAAGGTCAGATATTTGTCTGCCACTTGAATTGCCAACAGTAATAAAATAATTTTTTTAGAAAAAAAAAACCCCTAACTAAATGAAGTTCAACAGAACAAAATCAAACCAACCAAAAAAAAAAAAAACCAACTGACCATCAAATAATATGAAAAAAACCCAAACCCACAATTTCATCTGGTAGCCAGCCAGCCAGCCAGCCATCCCAAAGCAAGGAAGGAGAATAAATCCCCAGCCAGTTGCTAGTGGTGACTGACCAATATTGAAACATCATTTCTAGAGGTAATATCAAAGTCATAATAAAATCCTGCCATCCTTCACTCTGCAGAAACACAGCCCCTGGTGCTAATATCAGCCCTGCTCTGGGATGGAGCAAGGCAGCAAGTTCACACCACGTGCACCTTGTGCAGGGGGAAACAATATGGAACAATAAGGGGCAGGTCATAGATCACAGAATGGTTTGAGTTGGCAGGAACCTTAAAGATCATCTAGTTCCAATCCTCCTGCCATGGGCAGGGACACCTCATACTAGAACAAGGCTGTCATACAAGGTGTTCATGGTCCCAGACCCATTGTGCATGGTCCCAGTGCCATTGTTCATAGTTCTAGTGACATTGTACAAGGTGTCCATGGTCCCAGACCCATTGAGCATGGGCCCAGGACCATTGTACAAGGTATCTGTGGTCCCAGAGCCATTGTACATGGCCCTAGTGACAATGTACAAGGGGCCCAATCCCATTGCACAAAGTCTCTATGATCCCAGACCCATTGTTCATGGTTCCAGGGCCATTGTACAAGGTATCTGTAGTCCCAGTGCCATTGTACATGGTCCTAGTGACAATCTACAAGGTATCCATAGTCCCAATCCCATTGCACGAAGTCTCGACGGTCCCAGACCCATTGTGCATGGTCCCAGGGCCATTGTAAAAGGTGTCCATGGTCCCAGTGCCATTGTGCATGGTCCTAGTGACAATTTACAAGGTCTTCACAGTCCCAGACCCATTGTGCATGGACCCAGGGCCATTGTACAAGGTGTCCATGGTCCCAGACTCATTGTACATGGTCCTAGTGACATTGTACAAGGTGTCCATGGTCCTGATCCCATTGCACAAAATCTCCATGGTCCCAGACCCATTGTGCATGGTCACAGGGCCATTGTACAAAGTGTCCATGGTCACAGTGCCATTGTACATGGCCCTAGTGACAATGTACAAGGGGCCCAATCCTGTTGCACAAAGTCTCCATGGTCCCAGACCCATTGTACATGGTCCTAGTGACATTGTACAAGGTTTCCATGGTCCCAGCCCCATTGTACAAGGTGTCTGTGGTCCCAGTACCATTGTACATGGTCCTAGTGACATTGTACACAGTGCCCATGGTTCCAATCTGATTGCACAAAGTGTCCACAGTCCCAGACCCATTGTGCATGGGCCCATGCCTTTATATGAGGTGTCTGTGGTCCCACATCCATGGTCATGGTTTGTCCCAAACCATGGTCATGGTTTGTCTCATCAAATAATTATCAATATGGATTCATCTGAGAGACTTCTGCCCCTTAAAACCACTCTACATCCATGGCAGAGGGCCACCAGAGCACCCATTACAATGGTTGAGTGAGGAGCAAGGAACACAGGGCTTCCTCCTGCTGGTGTGACCAAGAGCATGCACAGGCAGGAGTTAAACACCCCATTTCTGTGAGAAGTGACAGAGATTTATGGCTCTCCCCAGGGTTTTCCAGCCACCAAGAGGAGCCCCAAGCAGCCTGGTGGTGGTGGTGGGCAGTGCTGGATCCAGGGCGGCATTTCCTGGAGCACCTGTGTTTTTCTTGGAGCTCTCTCATCTCCCTACTGACCAGAACCTGATGGTGCTTATCTGCAGTGATTAGATCAGCTCATATCTCCAGGGCTGGAAAGAATGATATAAAAACATACCATCCTACACTACACCATCTCGGATGACCTGCCAGGAAGTTTATTTTTATGTCCCAGGCACTGGGTCTGCACCGTGGAGATCTGCAAGGAGGCAGGTGCAGCCCCAAAAAAAGGGCTTTAACCTGATTGGGTTAAATACACAACTATATGTATAAAAAATATTAACCCAGATAGATCCTATATTTTAGCACCTTTTTTGGGGTGCAGCCACAAATAAAGGGCTTTAACCCTGTTGAGTTGAATATAAAAGTATATATATATATATCAAATATATAAACCCAGATAGATCCTATATATTAGCACCATTCATGTTGACAGGGAGGGTGTCACACTCCACCTGGTAGCTGCCCAGTCTCTTTTGGTGTTGCCCACGAGCATCCTTCTTCCTGCCATCACTTTCTGGGGACATCCAAGGTGCCCTGGTGAAAGAAAATGTCACCAGAATCAGGCTTTTACAAAGTGACCCTTGAATAAAACCCAGGAGCATCTAGCCATGCTGACTCCTTCTGCTGCCTTTGCTTGGAGGCAAAGACATAAACCACCAGCCCAGACTGCACCATCTGGCACAGCTCCACCAGTTCTTATCCCAGGAGAAGTCAAATAGCCCTTGAGAATCACAGAATCATAGAATGGTTTGGGTTGGAAGGGACCTTCAAGATCATCTAGTTCCAACCTCTCACTAAACCAGGTTGCTCAGTGCCTCACCCAGCCTGGCATCTTCCAAAGCTTTTGGTTGTGATTTGGAAGGCAAAAAAATCCCCAGGAAGAGCAACTCCCAGACTCTGGGTAGACAGGACAGGGAAGCTTCCCCTACCCTGCAGAGATGGGGCTGAAGGGAGGATGAAGGATGAGACTGCCCACATGCAGGGCAGTTTTTCATCTCTTCTGCTCCATCCAAAAAAAAAAAAAGATTATGAAGGGTTCTGCCTGGTCCTCATGACAGAAGCCACCTCTCCTTGGTTTCTTGATTCTCCAAGGCAGACCCCTCTGGTTGCACTTCCCTGAGGCCAACTGGGAGGCAAAGCCTTGACCTCAGCTTGATTAGAGCCCTGTAATCAGAAACTCTTGTCATTAGCACTATATTGGACAGAAAAAAAAGTGAAACCTCACAGGTGAGGCCAGTATCAGGCACCTTCAATCATTATTCCCATAGGCTTGTCCCCAGGTGGTGGTACTGGGTGGCCATGGGGACCTTTCTGTGGCCAGCCCTGAAGCACTGCCACAGCTCAGAGCCCCAGCACCACTCACCCCATGCCAATGCCACAACTCAAGCTTCATCAAGCCCAGCAACATCCATGGGCAACTGCCTGGGGGGGCATCAAGGAAGCAGGAAAACACCACTTGTCATCCAAGCACTTATTCTGAGCATCCCTCACCCTGTCATGCACAGGGTAAAGCTTTCCCTGCCCACACAATGCCCAGGATCACCTTCTACCTCTTGCCCAGACCAAGCTGTGAGCAGTTTGAGTGTCTGATGTGGTGGGGTTTCCAAGAAAGGAACCATCAGTTAAATTGATCTCTGTGTCTGAGGAGGAATCTTGGCTGAAATCTCTCCCTGCGAGTCCAACAACAACAGCACATCAGTTACTCCAGTGGATTTCATTTCTCAACCCTCTAAACATGTAATTCCTGGCTGGGTGCCCTGAGCTGAAGGAGTAAAAACCCTCAGCTGCTGCCCATAGAGTTGCAGAAGAAGCTGTGCCCGGCACTGAGCCACACACAGCCCCAGGGACACAAACCCTGGGGGCCCAAGGGACCAGTATTTTGGTGTTTGTTTTCCTCAACAATTAATATAAATCATTTGGGAAGGACCAGAAAGAGACAGGGCTGGAATCTCTTCCTGAAACTGCCTCGTTTAACCAAGGGTAACAATTATCACACTGCTGAAATACTGGAATACTCCACCAGGGGATTGCCTTCAGGTTGCTTTTTTGAATCATGAGAAGAAAGATCCTGCTGGGCTCGAACATCCCTGAAAACAAGGAGCTTCAGGGCTTTCATTCTCACCCAGGGCACAACAAATCCTTCCAGCACATCTTTTCTGTGTGCCCTTGGTGTGCTATTTATGCTTTAAACGAATCCTTCCCTTCTCCAAGGGCTGTGAATACCCTGGAGAAGCAACATGGAAGGTCTCCAACTGGAAAAAGGAATTGGGAAGACAATTTATGGGGCTGTTGCTATCCCTCTAACAGGTGCCTGATGGTCTGTCTGCCATTTAGCCAACTGATCAACTCAATCAAGAAGATGTAGACCTTGTCCTCATTTCCTCCTTAGGCACCTTGATCATCACTGCATCTTTATAAATCCATCAAGGAGAAAATCAGTTGCAACCCAAGCCCTACAACAAGCAGGTCACCAGGTAGACACAGAACATACCTGCTTGGCCATCTCATGGGGCATCAGAACCTCCTGGTTCCTCTGGGCATCTCCCTTTGTCTTGCTCATGGTCCACGAACATATTTCAGGCAACAGAAAGCTTTTAGATGTGTTGGAACTTCCTCACAGCAAAGGTGTCCCATTAACAGGGCAATGGAAGGGTAAGGAGGGGGTCAGACTGACCCCAAGAGCTGGTCTAGTGGGAGGTGTCCCTGTCTATGGCAGGGGGGTTGGAACTAGATGATTTTTAAGGTCCCTTCCAACCCAAACTATTCTATGATTCTATAATCTTTAAGGTCCCTTCCAACCCAAACCATTCTATGATTCCATGATTAGGGGCTGGTGGCTCAGCCATTTCCTGTGGGGACAAGGGACTTGGCTGTGAAACCTCAAGAGGGACAGGGTGGAGATAACCCTGATTGCCATGTGTCCCCTAAACAGCTGTCTGGCACACAGCTGGAGATGAGCCCATGTAGGACAGGGTATTCCCTCTTCCCCATCCATCCCTGGGGCTGCAGAGCCTGGCTCCTCTAACCCATCCCTCCTTTCCCCAAAGGAGGTGCTGAACAAAGCCAAGCACAGCCCCATAGCTCTGCTTTTTATCTCCCTGCTGAAGACTTGCTGCTTAATCTCTTTCTGAACAGCAGCCAGTTCCAAGAAAGCAAGACAGTGAGGTCCCGAGGACAAGATGATGGATGGAGCCGCAGAGTTCAGGGCACTTTGTTCAGCCACTCAGCTTCTTTCTTTAGATAATGATAAATGGATCAATTTTAGAGCTCCAGAAGGGCAGAATGACTGCAGATTGACAAGTCCTCAAGTGTACAACCCACTTAGATGTCATCAGGCTGACACAATGCAGGCTGTACCCGGAATATCCAGTTCTAGTGCATTTTTAATCAACTAATTATCTTGCAGAGGGCATGCTTTGGATAAGACTGAAAAAAATCATGCCTTACCTGCTCAATGTTATCCTGGTCTTATTTTTAATACCACCACCCACTCAGGCTTCCCTAAGCCCATGCCAAAGTGGCCATTAACTGCTGTGAGCTGATACTGCTGAGAACAGGAGCAAATCCCCGTGGCCGTGAATTAGTGTAACTCCATTAACTTGAATGGGGCTTTATTTTCTCCCAGCGAGCGAGTAGCTCCCTCCCTCGGTGTCTGAATTAGTCCCACATGGAAAGCAGCACCTCCTCAATAACTTAAATCCCCTCCTTTTGTTCTGCTGGAAAGCTGACCATGGAGAAGTGGTGGAGCCACATCAAGTTTCATTGGGATGCCAACCCCAAAGGCACCATCTCTTTGCTCTGCTCTTCTCCATGTGCTCTTTGGCTGAGAAACCATGAAAGAAGCTGCCATGGGAACATGTTGTCCTTGCAGCTTGACCAGTGTTTTACCTGCCAAACTCTTCTCACTGGAAGAGGTTGCCCAGAGAGGTTGTGGATGCCCCCTCAATCCCTTGGAGGTGTTTAAGTCCAGGCTGGATGAGGCATTGAGCAAGCTGGTGTAGTGGGAGGTGTCCCTGCCCGTGGAACTAGATGATCTTGAAGGTCCCTCCCAACCCAAACCATTCTATGATTCTATAAAATTAATGGTTCAATCCAGAAAACAAAGATTTCCACACTTCAACCATCTGAAAAAGCAAATAAATTTCTCAGTTAGCTCCGAGACCAAGACAATAACTCGTCTGGGACAAAATGCAACGTTTCCCTTCAAGTTTGAGAAAATGTCATTAAAATCTTATTCTTTTCAAATTGGCATTAGGGGTGGTGGCAAGTGTGAGGATACTTGTTGTGTCTGGAAAATCAAAACAGCCTGTTTTGGAGGGAGCTTTTTGGGAATATTTATTTGTTTGCCTCAGTGGGGACAACTCAGCAGAAAAGAGGCAAATTTGCAAAGTGTTTTCATGTCACTGAATCTATGTTTTTGCCAAAAAAATGATAATAATAAAGGAGCTAGAGCCTTTCCCAGTGCTACTTCCAAGCTATTATAGAAATTAGAGTGAAATGGTACTGATTAAGCTGGGGGGTGTCACCCTCACAGTAACTCTGTCCAAAGAGTGGATTTACTGAGAGCTCTTGGCTCAGGGTCTCTCTGAAGCCCAAAGCTTTCAGCAATTTGTTTTCAGAACATTCCTCTTCAATGACATGAAGGCAGAATATTGCAGATAACAGTCCCAACGTTTATAAAAGGCTAAAGAAACAAGATTTACCCAGACAACCCCATGCAGCCTGGTCATGGAGTTGTGGATGTAGATGAGCAGAAGGTCCTACTGGAGCCTACAGATCAAGAAAGCAGCATCAACACCTGCCTGACATGGATCTGAATGTTGCTTCCCTTTCCTCCCCTCTCACTTCTTCTATTATTTTTTTCTCTATTTGGTGTGTGAGTCCTTAATTTCTTAACTTCAGTGTGTCATTAACCCACACCTTAGAAGTTTCATCCTTGGGTTTTGCCAAGCTGCGGCAGCTCCACCTCCCCTGTGACCTAGGTGGTTACCCAGGAGCCAAACTTCATCTGGGAGAGGACACCCACATGAAAAGCCCACGTGAATCTTTCAGACAGGGGCATGTGTCCTTGCAAAGAGCCCACGTGCTTCCAAAGGGGATGCCCAGGAATTAGACTTAAAATAATGTCTCAGTTATGGGAGTTTAAAAAAAAAAAAATCCACACAGAGCTGGAAAACACCCTCCCTCATAAACTGGGAAAACAGCAGCTAGGGTGGGCTCTTTGCCAAGGGTTCAAATTCTCATGGACAAGCTCCTCTGAGCTCATTTGAAAATCCTCCTGAACTCTGCTGCCATTTACCCATTAGGCTCAGGATGAGATGAGATGAGATGAGAAGAGGTCCTGGAAGCTGCTGAGAAACTAGAGGGCTGCCAGCCCTCCCAGGTCCCACTGTGGGACTTGGATGAGCTCTCCCCACCCCACAGAAAGCAGATGACATAAGGCTAGGGCTCATTCTGTCCATCCCTCATGAGGCAGGAGGAGCAGAGGCAGGAGCCAGTTTCCTTTTCTTTGCAAGATTTTCACAGCATGAAAGGGATTGAGGGAAAACAAGGTGTTTGCATCCACACCCAAAAGTCAGCCCAGGTCCATGGGCACTCTCTCCACTTCCCACTTGCCCACTGCCCACATTATGGGGGTACAAACACACAGCCCAGCTGGGTGGTCTGCTCATGGGGGGGTTCAGTCCATCCTCAGGGCTTGTGCCCAGCTTTTGCCAGCAGCTGGAGGTGATGGGATGCTGCAGAAGCACAGGATCACGAGGCTGGATGAAGTAAAAGAACCTTTCCCAGGTCCTCAGCAGGGTGAGAGATGTGACAGCCCAGCACTGGGACTAAAGTGCACCTTGCACAAGCTCTCCGAGGTGAGGAAGGAGAGCAGGGCTCCTGCCACAAAGTGCTGATTTGATTTTCATTTTAGATAAGGGCATTCCAAAGTTAAAATCCAGAACTTGATAATGGTGGTGATGAAAAATGAAACTCGTGTTCAGCACTCACTGACTGCCATTCCCTTTTTTTTTTTTCCCTTCACAAAGGCACAAGCAAGATTTTTCTAAATTAAAAATAAAATATGATACCTGAGAAAGAAGAAAGCAAATCATGAGATGAGGTGACCTCTGAGCCATGCACTGGGACATCAGCACCAGGACACCCTTCCACTCCAGGGCTGTGAACAACAGAGAAAAGAGACCTTCAGCAGGGGCAGTAACTGTGGGAAAGCATTACCTTCTCCCCTTCCAGCAGCCAGGGGGGTCACTGACTACCCCAAAAGTCTGGTGTCACCCCCTAATGATGGCAGGGGGACACACAGGTGGCAGTAGCACAGAGCTCTGAGATGTGCTCATCAAGCCAGTCCTCATCTGCTTTTCCATCCAGTGGATTTTCACCAACTTCAGCTGCAAAACTCCAGTGTCCTCAGTGATTTCCTCTGGATTTCCCTGAGTCCATGAGAGATCCCACGATAGGAAGCCATGAGAGATCCCATGATGGAAGTCCATGACAGGTCCCATGGTAGAAATCCATGAGAGATCCCATGTTAGAAGTCCACAAGAGAACCCATGGTAGAAGTTCATGAGAGATTTCATGTTAGAAGTCTACGAGAGATCCCATGATGGAAATCTATGAGAGATCCCATGGTAAAAGTCCATGAGAGGTTCCATGATGGAAGTCCATGAGAAGATCCCATGTAAAAAGTCCATGAAAGATCCCATGATGGAAATCTATGAGAGATCCCATTTTAGTAGCCCATGAGAGATCCCATGGTAGAAGTCCATGAGAGATCCCCTGGAGTGGGATGGGATGAGGGGTTGGGGGCTCAGCTGGGTGATCTCTGGGAGATCCCATCACTGTTTCCAGGGGAAGGGGAGGCAGCAATCCCCCTGGGCTGTCAGTGCCCAGGACGGCAGAGATAGTTGGGGGCATTTGTTTGGTTTCCTTTGAGAGAAACATTCTTTTCAGTAATTCTTTTTTTTTTTTTGGAAGGGCTGCTGATAAACCTCAGGGCTGAAATGCAGGTTAATGGAGGAGGGGAGGTTTGCATGGCAGAGCCTGACTCTTGGAAGAAACCCAACAAAGATCAACCTGCCTCAGCCACAAATCTCCCAGAGGCTGCAGAGAACACGCCAGGCTGCTGCTGCTGCTGCTGCACAAAGGGGCTGGGGATCTCACAGCTTGGCTTTGTCATAATCCCTTTCACACTTTGCAAGGGCAAAGAGGGGACTGTTTCCAATGTAGTTTGCTGGGGAGGCCACAAACATCTCCCATGGTTTTCCTCCCACCAATGGAGAGGGGAAAGTAATGCCAGGAGAGGGATGATGGTGTTTTCTTTGCTGCTACTTCAGAACCTGGTTTACAAATATTAATTCTAGGGGTGGCCTGATGTTGTTTGGTGACAATCAGCCAGAGCTGTGGCAGCTGCAGTGGGGGAAGAGCCATGTGTGAAGCAGATTTCCCACTTCAGAAGTCCATGAGACATCTCATGTTAGAAGTCCATGAGAGATCCCATGATAGAAATCCATGAGAGGCCCCGTGATAGAAGTCAATGAGAGATCTCATGTTAGAAATCCATGAGAAGTCTCATGTTAAAAATCCATGAGATGTCCCATGTTAGAAATGCATGAAAGATCCCATTGTGGAAGCCCATGAAAGATCCCATGATGGAAATAAATGAGAGATCCCATGATGAAAGTCCATGAGAGATCCCAAGGTGGAAATCCATGAAAGATCTCATATTAGAAATCCATGAGAGGTTCCATGTTAGAAAACCATGAGAGATCTCATTATGGAAGTCCATGAGAGATCCCATTATGGAAGTCCATGAGATGTCCCACATTAGAAGTGCCCAAAGTCATGGTGCCTTTCAGAGCTGGAAGACATTGGAGGGAGTGATTTAAAGGTGAGGGGGCAGACCAGGGAGAACCAGTCTAGCCCTCCCCCCCCCCACTCCTGCCTTTTAA
>VZTY01022342.1:92424-107554 GCA_013400935.1 Turnix velox | reverse complement strand
CTCCTCTTCCTCTTTCCTTCCCTCCTTCCTTCTCTCCCTTCTACCTTCAATCCCAGAGCAGAGCCATTCCTGAGTGTCCCAGGGGTGGCCAAGAAGCCCCTGGCTGCATTTTTAAGGTCTGTCCACACATGAAAAGGTGCCTTTACAAGATGGTCCTTCTTGGTTCTCTAAACACGAAACCTGTAATTAAAGAGGGAAAAATGAAGTTACCCAGCACTAAAAAGGCTCAGGCTTCAATAGAGTTCTGTCTCCAGGACCTGGGCTTGGCCTGAAAAAGAGAGAAACGGTGCAAAAAAAAAGCAGGTCACAGCTATTTCTAGAAGTGGTGGATGTTACTAGAGCCCCTTGACTCCAGGAGCTGGAATTTCCAGACCCTGAAGTGGCACTAAGCTGGGAAGATCTGTGATGCCAAGGAGCTCACAATTATCATCAATTCAACCACAAGTAAGAGCATTTTTGGCAGGATTAAAAGGAAATACTCCAAAAATCAAGACTACAATGGCAAGGGCAGTCAGTCAGGGACACGCAGCCATGATGGGCTGGTGGAAATGATATAAGTAGAGAAGAAAATAATTTATCTCTCCAAAGTCTTGTTTTCCCTCTGTTTTGCAAATGAAGCCAGTCAGAAAACACAGAAATTCTGGCGATTAGCTCAGATTAGGGGGTTTTTATCACATTTGCAATCTGCCTTGAGAAAAAGTCCCGAAACAGAACAGAAACTATTACTTACATAGAACAGAGTTTTTATAGTCTCCCTAATTACATGTATTTCACCAACAGCTATTATGTACAGTCAATTAAATGTGCAGTTAAAACACCTTAAATGGCATAGCCTGGACCCTTCTGAGTAAATAAATAATTAGAGAGATATTAAAATGCAAATTCCCAATTTAAAGGAGCAATTAAGGAAGAAGAAAGTATTTTAGTTGATGAGTCATATCAGCTTTTCTGGTGGGTTCTTCTGCATTCATGGAAGTTGCTGCCACAATGCACAGGGCAGGAATATGACTCGTTTAGGTCTGAGCTTAATTACTTCCAGCTTTTAGATCCTGAGGTCTCAACTTTGGGGGTTATCATGGCTCAGAAGGGAAAAGGATGACCCCTGCACGCCCAAAAACTTTATAGCACTATGAATTATGGCAGGGGGGTTGGGACTAGATGATCTTTAAGGTCCTTTCCAACCCAAACCATTCTATGATTCTATGAATTGCATTTATGGAAAATAAAATTTTTTTCTTTGTATTTTTTCCCCCACATCTATCTTTATCTTTGCCTATTATTAAAAATTGGGGTTTTTTTTAATTTTTTTTTTTTTAATTTAGCTAAAAGCAAAAAAAAACGACTCTTTTTGCCAGACTCATGTCAGTGAAAGCTGAGATCAAATGGAGCTGGGTTGTCAGAACCTGGCGTGGATCCCACCAGGGCTGCAAGCTTTCAGGTTACAGATGAGTCTTGGCTGATGCACGTGGATTCCTGGAGCTGCTTTTCACCCTCCAGCTTCAGACTCCTGGCTTTTCAATCCAAAGCCCAGCAATTTGACCACCCTGCCCAAGAGCTTTCCTCCCCCCCACAGTGAAATTAGGACTTATCTCTTATGGGCACACACCTTTTCATCTTTTCAGAAGTCACTCAGTCCTTGGATGTTCACAGCTCAGGAACATCCAGGAACATTGTCTCAAAAGTGCTGCCCACGGAGGTCTCTGCAGAGTCACTTGGGTCCTGTTTAAATTGAGAAGAGACAAATTACAGCCCAGGAGCTGTTTCCCTTGATCAGCAAAACAAAGTTTGGTCCACAGACACTTTCTCTGCACTAATAATCACAGAACTGCAATTTTTTTAGGATTGGAAGGGACCTCAAAAGATCATCTAGTCCCATCCCCTTGCTGGAGGAGGAACACCCAGATCAGGTCACACAGGAAGGTATCCAGGTGGGGTTTGAATGTCTCCAGAGAAGGAGACCCCACACCCTCTCTGGGCAGCCTGGGACACTCCTATCTCACCCTCACTAAGTTTTTTCTTATATTTCTGAGGAAATAATCAAATCCAGAAATGTGTCCCTAGTGCCACGTGAGGCAGGGAAGGCTGGAGACCCAAAGCCACAGCTCAGCCCCAGCCAAAGGAGAGCTGAGGAAAGGCAATCCCTGCTCTGCTCTCACTACCCATACACTTGCAGGACACAACAGTGGGCAAGATGGTTCTTTGGGTCTGATTCCCCACAGGTCACCTTCTACCATGAAGATCATGGTTATACAAGGCTGAACTTGACTCCACAGACAGGTCTGACAAAGAATCACAGAGAATCACACAGGACCTTCAAAGGACATTTAGTCCAACCTCCTGCAGTGAGCAACTAGATCAGGTTGCTCAGAGCTTCACCAAGCCTGGCTTTGAATGTCTCCAGGGATGGGGCCTCCACATCACCTTTCTGGGCAATTTGGGCCAGTGTCTCACCATCCTCTTGGAGAAGAGCTTCTTCCTAATGTCTAAGGGAAGTAGTTCTTCACTATGAGGGACACAGAACCATCTAGTTTGAAAGTGACCTTTAAGATCATCAAATCCAACCATCAAGCCACACAGCCAAACCCACTTCATGTCCACCAGCACCAATTCTGCCTGGCTTTTGTGCCCCTCCAGGGAATATGACTCCAGCAGGTCACTGGCTAGTGTCCCACCAGGCACTGCTCGTGCCACTCACACTTTTTGCTGTGCAAAAGCAGCCCTTTTTCTGTCACGGTTGAGGAGATTTGTGTCATTCCTCAACCACAGCACGTTTGCTTTGTCTTTTTGTCCCCAGAGAAGTCTCTGCCTCAGTCACGGGAGCTGCTGCCCTTTGGAGCCTGTTCAGGGGAGCTGTGTGTGCACTGCTACAACCTACATAGGCTTTGCCATCCCCTTCTTTTGTCTCTTTCCAAAAGAAAACTAATAAGTAACATATTAAGGATCATTTTCCTTAGCAGTAGGGCCTGCTGTGTGTGCTGAATGGATTTTATTCATATAAGGAACTGACTCAGATTTCTGAAGCTGACAGTGTTCTTAATATTACTCTACAAGTCTTCTACAGAAATGCTTGAAATTAATTTGGAGTCCTCCAGCTTCTTACAAATACTTTTTTTAAGATTTGAGAGGAGATTCCTATGAATTTTTTTGGTGCTAACAAATAATATTGGCATTATTTTACTGACATTAATTCCAGCTTTGTTGCAATAACTTTCTCCTGATGCTGAGGTCTTTGTTATACCTTGGCCAGACATGCTTAGAAAATCAAAGTGAGAGGAAGAATTATGGCTCAGAAAGTATTCACTACCATGCTAATTACATAGGAGAGTAAGTTTTACAAATCTCATATTGCAGAACCCCTCCAGGAATACAAAAGCTCCATCTTAACTCACCCTAAGTACAACCAATGGTGCTGCTCAGTGCCCCTACAAGGCTCAGGTAAAGAAGGGCAAGGAGGAAAATTAAAGGGAAAAAACCCCAAAACCATTGTAACACACTGTTATCTCTCCAGCAATTTCAACTTTAAATTCATCTGAATACTGAATTTTTTCCTATTTACAAAGAATGAATGGTTCATCTGAACACTAAATTTTTTCCTATTTACAAAGAATGAATGGTTCCTCACAAGAGCATGAGAATTTGGGATGCAATGTCACCAGTTTCAGCAAATTAAAGAAATCAAGTGTGGCATTCTCCTGTGGAGAAAGGATAATCCACCTTGGCCACTACACCCTTCCTCTTTCAGCTTTGGAAAACCACGTAGGTCACACCAAATTAAATGTGGAATCCTCCAATAAAGCATTTTTGCTTTGTTTTAGGTGGCAGAAGCACTAAGAGCTTCTGATGGGATTGAGAGCCAACCCCTGCATGGTCTTGTCTGCCCTGTCTGGGTTTTCACACAGAATCACAGAACCTCAGGGGTTGGAAGAGACCTCAAAAGATCATCTAGTCCAATCCCCCTGCTGGAGCAGGAACACCCAGATCAGATCCCTCAGGAAGGTGTCCAGGTGGGCTTTGAATGTCTCCAGAGAAGGTGACCCCACACCCTCTCTGGGCAGCCTGGGACACTCTTCTCTCACCCCGACAAAGTTTCTTCTCCTATTTCTGTGGAACCTCCTGTGTTCCAGCTGCACCCATTGCGCCTTGTCCTGTCACTGGGTGTCACTGAGAAGAACCTGGCTCCATCCTCCTGACACTCACCCTTTCCATATTTATCAACATGACTGAGTTCACCCCTCAGTCTCCTCTTCTCCAAGCTGAGGAGCCCCAGCTCCCTCAGCCTTTCCTCAGAAGAAAGATGCTCCAATCCCTTCATCATCTCTGTGTCTCTGTGCTGGACTCTCTCCAGCAGTTCCCTGCCCTTCTTCAACTGAGGGCCCCACAACTGGACACAACAGAGGAGAACCTCTCCCCACCTACTGACTACACCCCTTCTAATACACCCCACATTGTCCATCTTAGCCACAAGGGCACATTTCTGGCTCATGGTCACCCTGCTGCCCACCAGGAGCCCCAGGTTCCTTTCTCTTCCACTGCTCCCTGCCCCATCCCACCACACTCCTGGCTGGCTAAAACCTACTCATTAGCAGAAGCCTGTGGATAAATAAAGTGAAAGGGGGATTAAAACTCATTATTTCATTAGTGGCTCAGTCTTTAACTGTCACTCCACACTCAGAGCTAAATGTCCATCACGTACTCAGGCACTTCTATCTCACAAGCAAATGTCAAAGGAGCCCCAGAGACCAGTTTAAACCCAGTGACCAGTTTGAACCAGGTGTGGGCACGTATCTGATGTTTCCATTGGGAAACCTGAGCCTGTTTGTACAGGGAAATATTTTTAGCAAATTATTTTATTTATAACTCCCGTGCAGGCATTCCAGACATAGGTGGTCTGCAAATTCCGGGAGACTCTACTTGAAAGGGAATTCTTTTGAGTGCAAAAAGAGGAGCAGCCATTCCATAGCCCACCACACCAGGTACCTTGTGGAGGTGTAAGCTCCTGCTCCAGCTGGTACCGAGAGTTAATCTTGGGAGAGGTGAACTCACTTCTTGTTTTGACACTCAGATAATGCTCTATGATTTCACAGCTAAACCATTATCTGTTCCCTGCTCTTTCTGCCTCCAGTAAAGTTTCCCAAGCAATAAAAGGGCCTGAGGATCAGCCATCTTCCTGCTGGGACCTTTGACTGCTCCCCCCTTTGATGATGACGGTGCAGGAACCTCCCTGCTGGGTTATCAACAGGGACACTTTGGTACCACTTCTCCCTTGGGTGTGGAGTCTGGAGGAGGGACACACACTGAGAACAGCAAGAATATTCACAGCTAGGAGGAAATGTGGACTAAAAGCTGCTTCTGCTTTCTGAATTCAGGATGTTTTCTCTGTGGCTTGTTGTCTCTGGAGGCTTCTGAGGTGCCTGGTGGTGGGTGCCTTCCCCAGGTGGCACAGGACAAGCTGAGGATCAGCTTCACTCCATGTTTGGGGATAGGTCAAGTTCTAAACCTACAATGACACTGGAGAGGGAGGAACTCCCACTTCCTACCCTAAATAACTCTCTTGGGGATGATCCAGTTTGTTCCCTGCGTCCTCTCTAACTGGTGTCACTTTCTCACTGCAGCAGCAATTAGGAGAAACATTGCCAATTAGCTAATTGCCTTTCTCACTGCTGCCTGGGTACAGATTGCCTTATATGTCAGAAACTTCTCCAGGCTTTACAAGTGACTTATCTCGGAAGCATTTCTTTTTTTTTTTTTCCTTTTTTTATAAGCAATGTGTTCATTTATATTTTAATTCCAGGAAAGTTGTCAGCTTTCCTGTCCCAGCCCGAGCAGAACAATGCACCCATCCACATTTCCCCAAGGGATTTGGTCACCCTGCACTCGTGGAGACCTCAACAAGAATCTCAGCATCCTCAGGACATCCCAAGTCACTGCTGCACATCTCCCTAAAGCTGGTCCCATGTAAGCATCTGCCTCAGCCCACCACCAGGAACAGGATATGGCTCTATATGGCCTGAGAGGGAACTACCCAAAATGGCAATCCTTGGCTTACTTCAGCTTTCAGCTGGAGTGTCCCAGGCCATGTTAGTCACTTCCTTCCCTCTTCCTCCCAGACCCCCTTACAGGAAAGGAGGAACAATGCACCCTTGAGCAACTCAGCCCTGGGCTGGTGGGTGACACGGGGCAGTGGTGGCACATGGCACCACCACACTCACCTCAGCAGAGAGCAGGAGTGATGCTAGAAGAGCCAAATCTGACCAAGTGCTCAGGGTGATGTCATTCAGGCTTCATCAGATCAACTCAAAAACTCGTGGCCATCCTTATACCTTCTTGTTCCAGAAGCTGTGGTCGTGCTGCTGGAATGTTCTCACTCTGGAGCCCTAAGGATGTGACATCTCTATTAAATCTGTGCCATGGCTTATCTCTTCTTTAACACTGGGACAGGTTGCCCAGAGTCAAGGGGAAGAGTCCCATCCCTGAAGATATTCAAGGACTTATTCAGTGCAGGATGTCCCTGCTCACTGCAGGGGGTTGGATGAGATGGTCTTTGAGTGTCTCTTCCAACCATTCTGTGACTCTATGGAGAGTTGTGACAGCACAGGGTCTGCACCCCCAGAAGAAGGGGTCTAAGCAGAAGAAAGGGGCTAAGCAATAAAAACCAAGACAACTTTCCCATATTGGGGATTTTTTCACTCAATTGGGGAGATTTTAAACATAATTTTCAGGAAATAGAGGACGCTAACATCTCCTTGTAGAATGGGAAAGAAAGGATGCCAAATAAATGGCTTGCAGGATGGGAGGGAATGGAAATGTCCTTAAAACCATGGTGCAATCCCTGCTCCTCCCTCACCTCACAGAGCCCAGACCCTGCTCCTTGCTCCTCCAGCCCTGCAAAAAGCTGGAGTTATTCACATGCTGCTTTTTGGTTGAGATGACAAATCCCTCTTTACTCCTGGGCTGTGGCACTAAATCTCTTTCTGTCACATCCACAGTGAGTTGGCCTTTTTGGACACCCTCAGCTCTGAGGAGAGAGTCATTTGTAGAGAAGCCAGTGCAGTGTGTACAGGGGCATTTAGCAGGGAGATTAATATTAAAATACTCAGCTCTCCACTGAACTTATTAGGATAATGCAACGACTTGAGTCTAAGATGTTGGGAGTTCACCTAAAGTTCACTGACTATTATGGGGCTGATGGTATATAGAATAGCTTAATCTTACCGTGGGAAAAGTAAAATCATGGAGGGGAAAATTAGGCAAGACGTGGAGGATAAACTTCCATTCCTGGGAGAGACACCACGGGACATGTCAGAAAATAAAAAAAAAAAAAAAAAGGCAGAAAAGAGCCAGGCAGTGGAAAGGTCTCTCTGTCACTGCACGCACAGCAGCCATGTGCTGTCCCCTCTGGCTCTGGAGACAATGTGAATTGGAAGAGGGGAGATACAGACTGGATTCAAGAAAGAAATTCTCTCCTGTGAGGGTGATGAGACAGTGGAAGAGGTTTCCCAGAGAGGCTGTGGATGCCCCCTCAATCCCTGGAGGTGTTTAAGGCCAGGCTGGATGAGGCACTGAGCAACCTGGTGTGGTGGGAGATGTCTCTGCCCATGGCAGGGGGGTTAGAACTAGCTCATCTGGAAGGTTCCTTCCAACCCAAACTATTCCATGATTCTCGTTTTTTAAGCATTTAAACACTCTATACTGACTCAGATTCTGATGGCACCCCACTATCCTCTCCCTTGCTGTACCACTGTGGTGGAGTAAGCACCTCACTGCTATGAGATGCCTTTAGGAGATCAACAGCATCACTTTTTTTTTGTTGAAAGTGCCTGAAAGGCCAATTAATTTCTGCCTTGCGTTTGAAGCTGAGTGAACTGGATCTGTAGTGTTCTGCTACAGGATGGACAAGGCAGCAGCCCAGTCTAGTGGGAGGTCTTCCTGCCTATGGCAGGGGGTTGGAACTAGGTGATCTTTAAGGTCCCTTCCAACCCAAACCATCCTATGATCTTACCCAGGCAAGGGGGGAAAGGGGAGAAAGAGCTGCTTTATGTTTCTTTTCCAGGGGCACAAGGCAGAGATGCAGGAGGCAGCTGGAGATTCCTGCTCCATCTGCTGACAAGACCTTTCCATGCACAGGAGGAGACCTCCCACACCTTGAATGACTGCATGGAATGGATTTACATTTTACTTTATCTCCCTGCATTCCAGCTCCTGCCCTTCTCTCCTTGGGACTGACTGTGTAACTCTGCTCAGGTCTCCCACTACATAAAGCCAGAGCAAAACCCATGGGGGGAGAGCGTGTCCTCTTTTTAGACACATCCCTGCCCTAGTGAAATTAAACTCTCAGGGGAAAGCATTTGGAAGAAAGTTGGAGTTGAGGAAAGCTGCAGCAAGCTCTTGGCTTTGCTTTCCTGGAGAAGAAAAGTGTAGCTCCAGGCAAGCAGCAGCTCGTCCAGCCCTAAGAAATGTTACCTGCTCCCAGGCAGGTAAAACCTGGCAGAAGAAGTTAATCCATCATTCAGGTTCCTACACGCCAAAGCCCTGTAAATGTTTTCCTACCACATCCTGTCTCCTCCTTCTCCAGCTGAGAAATAATAATAATTTTGGAAGGGCATGAATTAGGCCTGTCATTCTTCTTTTTTTATTGTTTTTTTCCTCTCTCTTATCCTTACACTCCACAAGACAAACCTCTCCACCTCTCAGAGGACTTGTTCCTGCACTCCTGGTCAGGGGGCAAAAATTAATCACCCTCTCCATTTGAAGTGAGACTCTTGAGTTTTCTGCCAAGGGGAAGAAATTAAGCCCCCTCCTACTGCCCATGGGGAGGACTCTGCTGACACAGTCAGGGCTTTGCAGGGCAGAGGGAGGAGGGGAAGGGAGAGAAAGCTCGATGCTGATTTTCAATTCAGTGACTCCAGACATCCCCAGTTGGTCTCTCCAGCATCTCCTCTGCAACAGACTTCACCCTTTTGCAGGGGTTGAGTGGCATCAGAGGTGCCACTTCAAGCCCTTTGATGGGTCTGGGGTGCTGCAGGGGTCCCTGGTTCCCAGCTCCCCTCTCTCCAGCTGTGAGGAGCAGCTGAAGCTCACAACACCTGGGCTCCATAACAATTGTGCTGGGAGCCAGACAGGCAGAGAAATATGCACATCTAATAAAACATCCAACTCCTGCTGCACCTGCGAGCCCCAACTTACCTCCTCACTCCTTCGCATTCCTGGGTCGGAGTCCTCAAGGGCACAGGAGGTCTCTCCACCTGCAGAGGGACAACCTCAGCCCAGCCCTGGCTCTCTTTGCTCCAGGCCTTCTCCCTCCTGCAAAAGACAGCAAGATCATGTTCCTTTCTGCTCAGACACACTCATTTTGTCTCATTTCCAAGGGTGTGATGGGCTCTTTAGTACTGTGTTGGCCAGGCTGCCTTCACCCAGGGACTTCCCAGCCATAACACTGTGAGCACTCACAGCATCACCCCCGTGTAGGACCCTTCTGCTGCTGCAGGGAGATGGAAACTGCAAAGAAGCTTCAACTCCCACACATAAAACATTTGGCAGAGCAGTATAAAATGCTCACCCTCTGTGGATCCCTTGGCTTATCCAATTGTCCTTTTTCACAACTTTTATTTCCCCCAGGAGTACCAAAGTTCTGTGTGACCTGGTCTAGCTCATCCTTCTCTGGCAGGGGGATTGGACTAAATGATCTTTGAGGTGCCTTCTAATCCCTGTATCATCCTTTAATAAGGTTTTTGGAAAAAATGGAAGTAGGGTTCCTTTCCTTTCCTTTCCTTTCCTTTCCTTTCCTTTCCTTTCCTTTCCTTTCCTTTCCTTTCCTTTCCTTTCCTTTCCTTTCCTTTCCTTTCCTTTCCTTTCCTTTCCTTTCCTTTCCTTTCCTTTCCTTTCCTTTCCTTTCCTTTCCTTTCCTTTCCTTTCCTTTCCTTTCCTTTCCTTTCCTTTCCTTTCCTTTCCTTTCCTTTCCTTTCCTTTCCTTTCCTTTCCTTTCCTTTCCTTTCCTTTCCTTTCCTTTCCTTTCCTTTCCTTTCCTTTCCTTTCCTTTCCTTTCCTTTCCTTTCCTTTCCTTTCCTTTCCTTTCCTTTCCTTTCCTTTCCTTTCCTTTCCTTTCCTTTCCTTTCCTTTCCTTTCCTTTCCTTTCCTTTCCTTTCCTTTCCTTTCCTTTCCTTTCCTTTCCTTTCCTTTCCTTTCCTTTCCTTTCCTTTCCTTTCCTTTCCTTTCCTTTCCTTTCCTTTCCTTTCCTTTCCTTTCCTTTCCTTTCCTTTCCTTTCCTTTCCTTTCCTTTCCTTTCCTTTCCTTTCCTTTCCTTTCCTTTCCTTTCCTTTCCTTTCCTTTCCTTTCCTTTCCTTTCCTTTCCTTTCCTTTCCTTTCCTTTCCTTTCCTTTCCTTTCCTTTCCTTTCCTTTCCTTTCCTTTCCTTTCCTTTCCTTTCCTTTCCTTTCCTTTCCTTTCCTTTCCTTTCCTTTCCTTTCCTTTCCTTTCCTTTCCTCTCCTTTCCTTTCCTTTCCTCTCCTTTTCTTACCATAGTGTCACCTTGTGAGGAATGCATCATCTCACCCAGCCCTTGCTTTTCTTCTGAGCATTTTTCTCTTCAGATCTGTGCAGACAGAGGAGAGCAGTGACACAACTTTAGCTCTCAGACAAGCCCAAGCACCCAATAGTGCACCCTGCAGAGAGAAATTTGGGATCCCTGAGCCCAAGTTAAGCCAGGTGAATACTTCCCAAAGTGCTACACTCAGAGCAAGGACAGACCCCACAGTGAATGAACCAAGAGGAGCCATTGACCCTAAGAAGACCAGGATTTTCATTCACGAATTTAATGACCTCCTGTTAAACTGGGTGTTGCTTTTTTTCTTTTTTTTATTTTTTTAAAGCCACTTATAAACTTCCTTCAGAGCTTTATGAAGCTGTGTGGAATAATTAAGCAAACAAACCTAGTCCCATGCTAAGTTAATTACGTGCCTGGTGGTTTCACATATACTTTTCTCCCTTTCATAGTTACCTTTTAATATCTCCTCATATTTCTTTCTGACTTTTCTGTATTAACTCTCTTTAGTCTTCAGGAAACCCATTATTGCTCCTGGGACCAAGGGATCAAATAAGTCCCACTGAGTGCAATTAATCTCCTCAGCTCAGAGGCTGCTTTCACCTCCCTATTTCTCAGTTGCTATGCATGGGCACAGCTTCTCCCCAAACTCACTTTTCCATGTCCCTCTGCACCTTGGCACTTGTAGGAACCTCACACTGGGGAGAGCTTCCACCCCTCCAGGACAACCATGACTTTGCCCTTTGCATTTGACTACAGAGAGAGAAGGAAGGGCTTATTTCACTATTTCTATCATATAGTTAATGAGGAAAAAGATTTATCTTCAGGAAGGACAGATTAATGACAGTTCTGCTAAATGTGTGGATTTAAATTGTTCATATTCTGTCAGGATTCCAGCTGAGAGCTTTTTTATGCAGCTGGGCAGAGCCATTGCCCCAGGACAGGGCTTTTGGTGGGAGAGCAGAAGATTCTGGGGCCAAAAATTATTCCACATCCTACAGAAACATTAGGAATACAAGACTTCAGCCTTCCAGACTGTTTGAAGATGCACTTTAACTCAAGTGAAGTTTTAATAGTGAAGTTTCTCGAGGTTTATTTATCAGGAAGTTTGAGAAAGGGATTGAAAATAAACTCAGGCAAGATGAGAAAGTGTGAAAATCAGTTCCTCGGGTAGTCCTATCTACAGATGACTCTCAGAAGAGAAGGATAAGGGGTTGGGAGATTCTAAAAGCCTGTTACTGATCTGGCACTTTAAATAATAACTCATAAAATCCACTCGATTATTAAATTTGGAAACGGCGTGGAGTCTGAAGCTCTGCAATATGCTGGGAATTGGTAACGATCCTACACATTGGGCCAGTGGCCAAGGAAGGATGGAAGTCAATTAAGAACAAGTAGAAATTTCTGCAGTTACTTATAAATAATTGATGGCACAACTGCAGGATGGGAAGGGCCCTGGACATGCAAGCTCTTCATGGGGGGACCTGAAGCTCAGAGAAGTGAAGTGTGGACAGCAATGTCCATGCTGTTACAATAAATGCCCTACTCAGAGGTCACAGCTCAGCCACAGACACACAATAAACCATTGGCACCCACGTTGTGCTGGGAAAGCTTGAGCAGTGTGTGCTTGCAGCCCAAAAGCCAACCCAGTCCTGGGCTGCATCATGAGAAGTGTGGCCAGCAGGGTAAGGGAGGGGATTTTGCCCCTCTACTGGGCTCTGGTAAGCAGGTCCAGAGGAGGACACCAAGATGATGAGAGGGCTGGAGCTCCTCCCTTGTCAGGTCAAGCTGGAGGAGTTGGGGTTGTTGAGCCTGGAGAAGAGAAGGCTCAGGGGGGACCTCAGAGGAGCTTCTCAATCCCCCCTTCAGGGGACTTCAGAAAGGCTGGGGTAGGACTTTTGAATAGGGTCCAGGATGGCAGGACTAGGAGGAATGGATGCAAAATGGAAGAGGGGAGATTTAGGCTGGATCTAAGGAAGAAGTTCTTTGCTGTGAGGGTGGTGAGACACTGGAAGAGGTTGCCAGAGAGGTTGTGGATGCTGTTGTTCTCCTAAAGGCATCTCATAGCAGTGTGGTACGTCAAGGGAGAGGACAGTGGGGTGCCAGCCACCAGGATCTGATTCAGTATAGAGTGTTTAAATGCTTAAAAAACGAGAACCATAGAATGGTTTGGGTTGGAAGGGACCTTCAAGAACATCAAGTTCCAACCCCTCTGCCATGGGCAGGGACACCTCCCACTACACCAGGTTGCTCAGTGCCTCATCCAGCCTGGCCTTAAACACCTCCAGGGATTGAGGGGGCATCCACAGCCTCTCTGGGCAACCTCTTCCAGTGTCTCACCACCCTCACAGCAAACAATTTCTTTCTTACATCCAGCCTAAATCTCCCCTCATCCAATTTGCATCCATTATTCCTTACCCTTCCATAAAATATCCTAATTAGCCTAAAGATATCAAACCTGGAAGACAATTTCTAGGCAGAAGCAGTGGGGGAAACTGGTCAGACAAGCAGCACATCCCAGAGGCTGACAAGCTGCAAGGCCTGAGCAGGAGCAGTTAAGTTCTGAAGCTGTAACTTTTTCCTACATTGCTCTTGTAATCTGTTTAGCTGCATAAATATTGAATAAAACATGAGGGTTTGTGACTGTACAGGCTGATGCTGATGGTGCCCTATGGGCAGGACGGGCTGCCAGCCCTCCCCGAGCTGAGCTGCTGCTAATTAAATTGTCATGAAGATAAATATTAAAGTAACGACTCCAAGGAAGAAGTGAAGCTGGGCTGTGTAGAGCCAGCAGCAGCAGCACAGTGACTAATCATTATTTGTAACCTTCCCACCACTCTGATGGCACTAAATACCTTCAGAAAAGCTATTCCTGCAGACTCATGCAGTTTGCAGAGCTCTCAGGCTTTAATGAGACATATATTCTCAGAGCCACAGAGGAAAAGTATAACACAAGGCAGAAGGGAAGGGAATATAACACAGTTACAGGGATATTATGAAAATCAAAAGAGAGGAATAAAAAAAAAAAAATCACCTTTCAGAATCACCCTCTGCAAAGATGATGCTTGCTCTGAACCCAACAATCCTGCTGCATTTCAGGAATTTAATTTGTATTTTGGCTTCCCTCTGCCACAAATATTTATAGCCCTCTCTTTCACCTGCAAGATCAGCCAGTGGCATCTGAAAAGCATTTCAATAAGCAGAGTGTCCCTCTGAATATCCCACTTTGCCATCAGTCTGACTCAGCTCTCCAGGAGTTATTAGGTCTTGGTGATGGCAAATGAGAACTTCTGCAGCCTGAGGTGGGATTTATCAGCTGGAGGTGAGCAGACCATCCCCTTGACAGCCCAAATGCACTTATCTCATTAAAATAAAGCTTTTAGTTCAAGCACTACTGATACACAAGAAGGGGGGAGGGCAGAACTAATTCAGGTACATTTTGCATTTCTCATCTGGAGATTCTCAGCCAAGTTTTAGTGCTGTTCTTCCCTGTTATGCCACCAAAGGCCACACACACAAAGTAAGAATGACTTTTTTTTCATTCAGGATCGTAGTTGTACCTTCTCCAGGCTGAACAGCCCAACTCCTTCACCCTGTCCTCAAAAGGGAGGTGATGCTGCCTCCAGTCTGGCTCTCAGAAGTGGACAACATTTGGAGAGAAGAAAACACAGGGAATATGATGATCTTTAGAGTCCCTTCCAACCTAAACCATTCTATAATTCTCCAAAACATGCACCAAGCATCATGAGAAAATCAGAGAAGTGCAACCAGGGAATGGGGAAAGAGGACCTAAAAGATCTGAAACTTCTTTTTTTCCTCTACTTGATGACAGTCCCTTCCTCTGCACTGGGGTTTTTACCATCAGTGGGACATCAGTCTCTGGGGACAACTCTGGATCTCTCCATGGCTTTGAGAGCATGGCTTCAGGTGACCAGGGAATGGGGAGAGGGGACCTAAAAGATCTGAAACTCCTTTTTTCCTCTACTTGATGAGTACCTGCCAGTCTGCACTGGGGTTTTTACCATCAGTGGGACATCAGTCTCTGGGGACAACTCTGGATCTCTCCATGGCTTTGAGAACATGGCTCCAGGTGACCAGTCAGAGTCATGGCCAAAATTTGAGCTGAAAAACAGAGCCCTGTGCCCATCACCTTCACCAGTCAGTGCAGGATAATGGAAGAGCTGGCTGCAGCCCACTCCCACCCGTGGAACTTCAGCCTGTGCAAAGCCACAGCCCCATAGATACCCCCACACTGGGCCAACATCTATTTCAGAGACCACAGTGAGAGATCACGGCTCAGTTCAGGGTCAAGCATTGGGCAGAAGGCAGGTCAAATCCCATCAAACCATCAGAGCCAGCAGAGGAAGGCTGTTCTGGTGTGGAAAGAGGCTCATTCCTCTGAGTTCTCCCAGATAGAGCTGGATAAATAATTTAAACAAACATTTTGAACAGTTTTGCAAAATGTGCTTGATGAATTATTCAGGGGGCTGTGTTTGATCAGCTCAGACACAATGCTGCTGTCAACAGCCAGGCAGAACTGTCTAAGTGGGGATTAAATATGCATTTTTTTACCCCCCCCCCCCCGCCACCTCCC
>VZTY01022342.1:72459-90597 GCA_013400935.1 Turnix velox | reverse complement strand
AAAAACAACCAATTTTCAAAAAAAAAAAAAAAAAAAAAAAAAAGTAGAAAAACATCTGAGCTTTGACTAAAAGCTCTCAAGCCTTTATGCCTTGTGCTTTTCTTGTAAGACGAGGTGGAACTTTAAAGCTTCTGAAAGGAAGTTAGTTTAACCCCAGCATGAGAGAGCTTTGTTTGCAGGTTAATGTACTGGTGTCGGCTGAATTACAAGAGCACTAGAGCTCCCACAGCCCAATGCCTTAGTGGAGACTGCTCTCTTTTTTATTTTTTTCCTTGCCTTTTACCAGAATGCAGATTAATAGCACCCAAACTATGCAGAGCCCATCAGATTGTTTGGGAAGGTTTGTACTTTTCAATGGGCATTTCCAAGCAGTCAGGCTGTTTGCTCCCAGTTTGTCCCAGATTTAAACCCACAAGATGAAAAGGTAAAAGGCTGGAATTTTTTCCCCCAGAGGCCCCACATTAATAAACCTTGCCATAAAACTCATGGGGTGGTTATTTCTTCATTTTCAAGCCCAGCCTGCAGCACTGAACACCAAATGGGCTGGGCCAGATGTAGAACAGATTTGCTGGGGCTCCACCATGTTGGTGGTTAATCCAGAGAGGCTCCCTGCCTCTTTTTTCCTTGAAGTATTGACCTTTCCTGCTACTTTTACACATGTTTCTCTTTATTGTGCATGATTCTCAGCTCCTCACCTACACAGGAACATGCCAGACAGGCTTTTGCTGCTGAGAGATGCTGGTTACCTTGTGGGGAGGCATCACACATGGCACTGACTGAGCTTCTCTGCATGAATAGCCACACATTGCACTGTGCCCACTAAATATTTTCATTGGAACACTCTGCACCAGCTCCTGTTCAAAGACAAAATGCAAAACTGAACAATTTTCTCCTGAAAGGAGATGCTTGACACCCCCCTTCCACTTAACCCCCAGTGGCAGGCACCACAGCCTAAGGTAAGAGGCCAATTCAGTCCTGTTTTAACATCTCCTTCCTCCTGCCAAGTGTGGTCAAACACATTCCTGGGTGGTGTTTTGGGAGCCAGTGCCTGCAAAGCACCAAGTATTTTTGATTTTTCAAGAACTCAGGGGAGGGAAAAAAAAATATCAGACGATGGGGAGAAGTTTAAAAGGCAACTGCAGAGCAAGCTTTGGGTCCATCCAGGTAAATCCCATCAGATCAGGCTGGAAGGGAGATGGCAACACACTCACATCCCTCTACCTTGGCTGGGACAAGGAAGAGCCCTGGGATTTGGCCCCAGTAGATGGTATTTCCAGGAAAGATTTTTAGAGCAAGCACTACATTGGAAATGTCAGGAAATGCAGCATCTGGTCCAGGAGGAGGAGGGAGGATTTTAAAGAAATGGAATGTCAAAAGTAAATGTCTTTGTATCTCTCTCTTCCTCAAGTGTAAACTCCTCTGGCTCTGGGCTTGCCCAGGGCTTTCATGTGGCTGCTGCTTGTGCTCTCTTTAGACACGGTCAGTCCAGCTCCAGCTGATTCTGGACTGAGATTAGACACAGCCCTGCTTTCCATCTGTGCTGATAGAATGAGGGGAAAATGAAATGATTTCTGCAAGCTTGTAAAAATCCCTTTCACTTGGGAGATTCAGCCCCGAGGTCCCTGCGGCTCACTCTGCACCTCTCCTTCCCCCTCCATCATCCCCCAGGGATTGCTCTCCCTCATTCAGCTGGGGTGGAAAAAGAGAGAGGAAAAAAAAAAAAAGACAAAAACAGCCAGAAACAAAGGAGTACAGACAGACACAGTGTTCCAAAAGAAAACAACGAGGCCGTGTCAAAGAGCTTTATGTTCCCTCCTGAAAAAAAGCCCTGCATGTTCCAGCAGGTTCTTCTGCTCAACTATTTGCCTCACTCAGCCTCAAAAAACCCTCCTGAGGGTGAGGGGAGACGTCCCTCGGGTTCAGATCTCAGCCCAGGCTTCTATTTTAGATCAGGAGGAAATTCTGGGGGGTTGAGACCCCAGAGAGATTTGTGGAGGATGACACCTAATGCTTATAGGCAAACTGTATCTCCTAATGAGACCCACACCCACTGGAGGATCCCTGTTCTTCACCTGAAGGAGAGCTGGTGCAACCTTTCTGCAATGAAAATGGCCTTTCATCCTCCAGAGAAACCAAATAATCTGAAATACTGGGATGCAATCACCCAAACCTCCACTGATACAGGCTCCCATCTCATTCAAAACCTGTCTCATACTCCATGAGATTTGTTTTCAGTCCCTGGTGACAACAAACTTTTTTGCAGCCTCCCTGGGTCAAGGTTCCAATCTGTTTTGGGGTTTTTTGCAAACAGAATTTGCTTGGGAGTGTTAGGATGTGATGAGTGTGAGCTTAAGGATCTGTCAATGAAAGCCAATTCTCTCTCCTCAGTATCAATATGGATTGGATTTGGCTCAGGAGTTGCACCCAAAAGCTTAATCACACTAAACCTTCAAGCTATATGTACGGGGAGGGGGGGGAAATAGCAAAGTTTACAGAAACCTGGCACCAAAAATGCTTAAATCTTCAGAGTCTGTGGATTCAGAGAGGCAGAGCTGGAGCTGTGTAGTCTCTCAAGCTGATGGATACACAGATTAGTACAGAAGATGTGGATGGATAAAGGTGAGGGAGAAAGGGAGATAAGCTGAGAGATAAGTGAGAATATCTTGATGGAAACAGGGACCATGGAGAAAAATCACACTTGCCTGGAGCTCTCTGGTGTTGTCATAAAAGGTTTTAATAGGGTAAGGGCAATAATAAGGACAGCAGGGTAAGAATAATAAGGACAACAGGATAAGGAGAATAATTAAGACAAGGGGCATCTCCCTGTATGTGTAGTTGAGGACTATCCCAGAGAAACATGGGGTGATCCACATGCTGGCAGATGAATTGCAGCTGCAAACTCCTCAGACACCATCACAAATGGAGGGTTACCAACCTATGGGTTCCTCTTGCAGTTTTGCAAGTAAAAAAAAAACAACCCAAAACCTTCCAACCTGTAAACTGAAGGAATTGCAGTGAAAAAGGAAAAAACCCCTGAGGATGGCAAGATAATTCTAAAAACACTGCTGTGTGAAGCTCTCAGCTGGAAAAGGACTCAAAACTCACATGAAAAAGGCTGGTGCAACACCCTGCCCTTCCTTTATCTGCAGGAGCATAAAGACCTTTTTATCAGCTCTTCTAATCTCACTTGGCATTTAAGAGGACAGTGTGCTGGGATATCCACTCTGCTGTTCACTCTTTAATTAATTTGACAGGCGTCCAAAAATACCCAAGGCAAAACAGTATCAATATTTACTGTCCTGATTTGCTGGAATTAAAACCCTGTGAAAACACAAGTGTGCACAGACACCACTTGTCTTGGCCCAGTGAGAGATTTTTTGAAGGTTCATGTTCAAAAGACAGATCTGGAGGAAAATTATCCCCAAAAAGGTATTGATCAAGCTGCTGCTGTGTCCTCAGCTTTGTCTGCTATCACAGAAGGATTTGAACAGCCTCATTAACTGTGGGGTGTTAATGATCAAGGCAAGGTCAGGAAAATGAAGCCTGACATTGAAAACTAACTAAATATCACCATTAACTCACTGGAATCTGTAATTTCTGACAGCCCAAGCTGGATATTCCAGAAGAAGGGGAAGGTGGAAGTGGAGTTGGGCAGCATCCAGGGTATGTGGCCACTAAACCACCTTCCTCAGACAGGTATCAGGGGTTCAGCCTGGAGAAGAAAAGGCTCAGGGGGGACCTCAAAGTAGCTTCCCAGGACCTGAAGGGGGCTACAGAAAGGCTGGGGTAGGACTTTTGAATAGGGTCCAGGATGGCAAGACTAGGAAGAATGGATGCAAATTGGAAGGGGAGAGATTTAGGGTGGAGGGAAGAAAGAAGTTCTTTGCTGGGAGGGTGGTGAGACACTGGAAGAGGTTGCCCAGAGAGGCTGTGGATGCCTCCTCAATCCCTGGAGGTGTTTAAGGCCAGGCTGGATGAGCATTGAGCAACCTGGTGTAGTGGGAGGTGTCCCTGCCTATGGCAGAGGGGTTGGAACTGGATGATCTTGAAGGTTCCTTCCAACCCAAACCATTCTATGATTTCTCCCTGATCCCCTTTCTGAGATGGTTTAGAAATGCAGGAATCTGTTGATATTTTTTCTGTTCCTCTTGGTAAATACCCAAGTAGAAGGTGCATTTATCTCAACTGTGGGGTAGTGTCAGCTTGAGGTGGCCACTGACAGCACCCAACTTCTCTGCAGCTTAAGGTCCCTTACAAACTATTCTATGATTTTACATCTCAGACACATTAAAAAAAAAAGATAGATAAGAAGGAGATAGGGTATCTCAAAACCAGATACCAAGTTTTTGACTGCTCACAGCAGGGGTGAGCCATTAGGCATCAGCTCACACCTCTGTGGTGACCCAAGTTTGGCCACTAGTCTTGACCTCCATTGCCAGTGCACCCAGATGTTTTCTTTGGTCAGTGTTTGTTAAATTTGGGCAGCAGGATTCTAAATCAGGTCAAAGGAAATGCAGCTCCCCACTGCCCTGGCTGGGAACCAGCATCCCCAGCCAGAGAGGGCTGGGGGGGGAGAGCTTGTCAAGCACATTCCTGAAGGGCACTGACTATCTCCAGCCTTTTTCAAGTGGTTCTCCTCAAGTCCACCCAGGAATGTGCTGGTGGGCTGTACAGGTAGGGCCAGCCTCATGGAGAGGCTGCAGGACCTCCAGGGCACTGCAGGCAAACTGACCTGACCCTACAGTCCCTGGGAGATCCATGGGGAGAACCAGCCTGCAATGGGGAGCATCAGAGAGCAGTGCACCCTAAAAGTAATTTGTTATTTGCTCCTAAATTAGGCTGACTTAATTACTTACCCCCTTCTGCTTTCTGTCAGCAATAAATCTTGTGCCATCCTCTGAAACAGGAGGTGGCAGAGGAAGAAAGGGGTGCTGGAGGTCCATCAAGAAGCCAGCAAGGACACCAGCAGGGTAGGTTGTGGTTTTGGTCTTCCCAAGCCTCTGTTTCCCAAAGGAGCAGCATTTCTCCCTTCTCCTGGGTCAATGATTCTGAGGGAGAAAAATGGGTTGGATGAGAATCTGCTTTATGGGGTTTTTTTGCAAAAGAGCCAACATCCTCCAGGATGGAGCACTTAAAAAATACTTTGCATGAATTAGCAAGCAAATGTGAGGCTGGAAGAAGTAAAGAGGGACAAAACTTGTCAGTTTGTCACTCACACATCCATCCTGTCAAATGGGGAAGTTACTGACTCAGTGAATTTTGGCTTTGTTTTTGGAAGGGAGGGAGGAAGGAAGATGTTTTACTTTGTTCCTGCTGCATTTTGTACTTCTCCAAACTGGAGAAACAACCTTATTATTTAAGACCATTTTTCATCTTGAGAACATCACCTGGCAGCTTTGGGATCCTTCACCAGGCTGATGTGAATCTTCTGAACATCCCAATTTGACTGTTTCCTCCACTAATGGGAGAAATAGACAGATTCAATGCTCATCACATATTCAGAGCAGTTTCAATTCTGCATGAATTTAGAACCTGGCTGGAATACAAATTGAATCATAACCCTCTCTTTAGGCAAATGGACCATTTTCAGCCTGGAGAAGAGAAGGCTCAGTGGGGACCTCAGAGCAGATTCCCAGTACCTGAAGGAAGGGGACTACAGAAAGGCTGGGGTAGGACTTTTGAATAGGGTCCAGGATGGCAGGACTAGGAGGAATGGATGCAAATTGGAAGAGGGGAGATTTAGGATGGAGATAAGAAGAAGATTCTTCACTTTGAGGGTGGTGAGATGCTGAAAGAGGTTGCCCAGAGAGGTTGTGGATGCCCCCTCAATCCCTGGAGGTGTTTAAGGCCAGGCTGGATGAGACACTGAGCAACCTGGTGTAGTGGGAAGTGTCCCTGCCCATGGCAGGGGGGTTTGAACTAGATGGTCTTGAAGGTCCCTTCCAACCCAAACCATTCTATGATTTTCTGCCATCAGTCGCTAACCTGTTTCAGTTCTGGGCCTTTCACAAAATGAACTTCATTCCAAAAAGTTCACTACAGGCTCCAGATCAGGTGTTATGAAGGGAGAAAACTTCTCAAATTACCAGAAAAGCTCTAGAAAGACTAGTCCATCTTCTGGCTCCTTGGGTTTGGAAAATGAAACTCACCCCAGTTAGGTACACATATGGCACTACAAGAAATAGGTGCCAGCATCTCATAGCCCTACAAGGCAAATTCAAATGGCTAAGTTCTGGAATTCATGGTGATGGAATGGGGACCCAAATCTAGAACTAGAGCTCTAAGGAGCACAAGAAATGGCACCTTGGTCATCACCCAACAAAGTGTATTTGTTTAAGGGTCGGGGAACTCAGAGCTCAGAAATAAGTCCAAGTTCTCAGATTTAAAACATGAGTTCTGGCATTTAGGGTGATGGAATGGGACCCAAATCTAGAACTAGAGCTCTAAGGAGCACAAGAAATGGCACCTTGGTCATCACCCAACAAAGTGTATTTGTTTAAGGGTCGGGGAACTCAGAGCTCAGAAATAAGTCCAAGTTCTCAGATTTTAAACTTGCGGGGGAGGGAGGGGAAACTCAGTTTCTGATCTGTGAGGTCAGGAGCTGAGGAGCTGTTATCTGAAATAGTGCACAGTGTCTGAGTAATCTGCCAGACTTAACACATCCTGCCTCAGGAGCCCAGGTGGGAAACTTTACTATAAGGAAACATGAAATGCAAAAAAAAGAAAATTAAAAAAAAAAATCTTGCTAATGGTTCAACTGGTGCGTCAGCAGCACTCCACAAATAAAGCTGTTAAACTGCACCTATCCCAACCTCTGTGCCAGCTGGGAAAAGTCTGCAAGGATGGGTTTAGGGGGAAAAGGACTTGAATCACCTGTCCTAATTAGGGCTAGATGAAAAGATGGACTGCACAAAGCAAGGAGCTGGAGTGAGTCACTGGCTGCAGAGTTAGAGGTGAAATCACAAGACCCTGTTGGGTCCACGAAGACCATCTCACACACACAGGAGGAGCAACCAGCATCCAGGCACTGATCCACAGCAGATAAACAAGTGATTCAGGCAGGAAAACCACCTCCCACCTCCCCAGGAGGATGTAGCTTCAAGATCAGGCAGATCCAAGTTCTCTCCTCTTTAGACACTCTAAAGCTTTCCTGGCAGGTTCTCCCCCCTCAGCTGTGCCAGGTTCAACCTCTTATCACAAGCTGGAGGGGGATGTTTCCCCACATTTACATTTGGCATGAGAATCTTCAGCTCAACATGATGGAGCTGCTGCAGATGTAGTGCTTGGGAGAGCAACATCCTCCCAGATGGGCTTCTAACAGAGGGAGAGGATGAGATCCCTCTCCCTGACTAGGAATTGCCAAGTCTTCAGAACTAAAGATAAAGCTAGGGAAAAAAAAGGCCTCATTTCATCATTAAGACAAGGCACAGCCCTAATCTAGCACCACTCTGACCAGCAAGAGTTTTCCCAACTACTTAAAAATCAACAAAATCAATGAGGACATAATTTAAAGCCAGTAAAGATAACAGAAGCCCTTCTAATTGCTGGGGAGGGCTTTGTACATCACTCCCCAAGTGACTAAGACATAGATAAACACCTGGAGAGAACCAATCCTGGAAGGAATGAGAGCATGGTGCTGCCAGCAGATGAATTTACCTCAGTTTAATTTTCACATTTCCTGGGTGCCTGAGCAGTGGTGCCTTCTGTGAAGGTTTTGAAAGCAAAGAGGAGAGCCAGGTGAAGTTTTGCCTTGCACAGATGGCTCTGTGGAAAAGGTTCATAGACATCAAAGCCAACTCAAAAACCTGTCGTCCTCCCTTGCTTTGTCTTCACACAGGAAATTCAGCTCAGTTTTCTGTAGGGCAAAGACACCCTGAAATTCCTGCCCATACCCTCATGGCTAAGACTTAGAATCATAGATTGGTTTGGGTTAGAAGGGATCTTCAAGATCATCCAGTTCCAACCCCCCTGCTATAGACAGGGACACCTCCCACTACATCAGGCTGCTCAGTGCCTCATCCAGCCTGGCCTTAAACACCTCCAGGGATTGAGGGGGCATCCACAAACTCTCTGGGCAAACTCTTCCAGTGTTTCACCACCCTCCCCATAAAGAATTTCTTTCTTAAACCTAGCCTGACTTCATCTTCTAGTAGGGTGTTTCAAACCCCAGGGATGCCAACTCCTCGTGTTCCCATCTTCACGTGTGTTCCCCCACTTAATGCCTGTGCTGAAAGATTTACAGCTTGCTTTTTTTGGGTTTATCTTCTGCTGAGCGTAATCAGGAATGTCTTAATAAAACAGGGCATTCATTGACTTATCCTACATCAGCTTCCAAGCTGGAGATGCCTCTTGTCAAAGGGGAAGATTTCTCCCCAACAGAAGGTGGCTTGTTGTGCTTGCAGAGGAACCTCCCGAGCAGGAGGCAGATGCAGGATGACTAATAGGCTCGTCATGATTAATAAGTTCACCCCAGTTAGAGCACATCAGTCAAATCAAGAGCTGCTTTTTCACCAGACGTGACACATCATGATGTGCAAGGCTGGGAATTTTGAAAGATAGCGTGCTACTGATACACTGAGCCCTCATGCAACATCTCAAAAGGCAATTCCAGCCAGCTGCTGGGGTAACCATGTGGAATTTCTGCTGGGAAGCCTTGGGCCAGCATCTCCTCTGCCTCCCCTGGCTCAGCATCAGGTGCTGGGGAAGGATATTGCCCTGCAGAGGCCACATCATCCTGTGACAAGGGGGATGTTTTGAGAAGTTGGGTGGGACAGGTTGGTTTCTAAGATTACTGGGATTAAGGTCTGAGATGGAATGGTGCCTTAGGTGAAATGCTTCACGGAGATCAAAACCTTTGAATAGCTTTTAACTGGGATTAAGAGGTGAATAAAACAGGAAAAAGCAAAAGTAAGCACCCACTAAGAGGATCAGTCAGTGGGGCTCTGGGGGCAGAGGGCCCTCAGTGGCTGGCCCAGGGGTTGGAAGAAATAAGGGTCTATAAAAAATAAAAACAAACCAAAAAACCTAAAAAAACCCCCAAGAATCTGTTCACTGAAAAAAAGTGGTCACTTTCTGCCATAGCCATGACCCCATTTGCCAACGTTTTTCACCACCCATCCCCAAATGGAGCATTCTAGGCACAGACCTACCATCTTTAACCCTCACAGCCCAAATAGTGGGATTTAGGGTCAACTCCTAGTCCTGCAAAAGGAACAGAGAGTGAGGATCTGAAGCTTTGCCATAAGAGCATCAATGTCTCTTAGGCAGCTTCAGGACTCCAAAGTTTTATGTGACAACCTCAACTCTTTGGCATTTCTAGATACTAAACCCTAAATGACAGCATTTTGACCAGCCCCATTAGGCTGTCACTGGTTAATTACTCCCTAGAGGTGCCCATGAGGGTTACTCTGGCCTCTGGGTTTCAGGAGATGTGCAGAAATGAGAAACATCTCAGTGATGGGAACATTTCCTCCTGACCTTTGCAGATCTAAATGGGGATGTGGTGGTCGCCCTGATGGTCAAAATTCAGTTTGGGGAACCTTCCTTCATTCTTCCTGCTGCTTGATGCCCCGAAGCTCCCTGGTGTGGGGAGTTAATGGCAAAAAAACCTCTCCTGAGCTGCAGTTGAGTGTGACATAATGAGGACATCAATTAACTTCAGGCAAGTGTTTATGATTAACTATGGAAATGAGGAGCAATGAGTGGTGCAGAGCAGCAGAGGGAAGAGTCTACCAGAGCATCATTTCACTACAAGGTCACAATCTCATAGCAATTTGTACTGTGACCTGACTGGGTAAAATAGACATTTTCAGCAGAGCTTTTATCTCGGGGGTCACAGCATTTGTAATGTCAGAAAAGGCATCTCCCAGACCTCTCTACAGATGTGATGCCTCCTAAACCTTCACTGAAGCTGCAGAGATGTTGGATGCTGTCAATGGCCACCTCAAGTTGACACTATCACTCAGTTGAGATAAATGTACACTCTGCTTGGGTATTTACCAAGAGGAGCAGAAAAGTTATCAACAGACTCCTGCATTTCTAAACCATCTCACCATCTCAGAAAGGGGGTCAGGGAGAAATCATAGAATGGTTTGTGTTGGCAGGGATACCTCCCACTACACCAGGTTGATCAATAGCCTGGCCTTAAACACCTCCAGGGATTGAGGGGGCATCCACAGTCTCTCTGGGCAACCTCTTCCAGTGTCTCACCACCCTCACAGCAAAGAACCATCTCTTCCTGGGGAAACCATACTTGCTCAGAGCTGTGTTTTGCTTCATTGAGTGGTCATGTTTTAGAGTTTATCCCTTTGGCAGCAAATCTTAGGCTGGATTTAAGAAAGCAATTCTTTGCTGTGAGTGTGGTGAGGTTGTGGATGTCCCCTCAATCCCTGGAGGTGTTTAAGGCCAGGCTGGATGAGGCACTGAGCAACCTGGTGTAGTGGGAAGTGTCCCTGCCCATGGCAGGGGGGTTGGAACTGGATGAACTTTAAGGTCCCTTCCAACCCAAACCACTCTATGAAATTGAGGGCTAGTGGTTGTCTACCAGAAGATTCACTGATCTGATTGAGAACTGATTCTTCAAAAGGCTGAGCAAGGTGTCCCAAATAGACCTGGTCTGTGTAAAACAAGTGTCAACCCAGTAGCAGAAACACATCCCAGCGTCTCCAAGCAGGAGAAGCCACAGCAGAACGGAAGAGAACTGCAAAGTGAGAGGGAAAATGAGGTCTGTGGCACTCACACCCACAGATATTCACAGTTCCCCCCCTCAGCAGACAGCTTGTGAAGGAGCTGATGGGTCAATGGGCTGGGTAGAACCACAGCTCTTCTCTAGGTGTCTCTGCCATCTACTGCCAAGCTCCTGACCAAGTGCTCCTTAGGCTGGCAGGACCTAATGACCATTCCAGAGCTCGTTTCTCAAGCTGAACATTTCATAAATGGGAGTCTGCCTCAACACTCTGCTGAATAAAGTGTCTCAGCTGCTCTGAGAAAGAGGTCCACGGTAGAGGAAACAAGTGTAGCTCAACATGCAAACAGCCCAGACAAGCAGTGACAGCCAGAAAAATGCATGAAATTCCACTTGCAGCAGCTGCCAAAAGAATAAAATAAATAAGAGCAGACTTACTTCACCCATTAAATCCATCAACCCCTGGGAGATCCATTAACAGACCTGCTCTCAACTCCCCGGGATGTTTTGTGCTGAGGCCAGAACCCAGCAAGGAGCAACATGTGTCTCCCCCAGCTCCTTCCACAGGAACTAAGGCTCTCCATGATGAATAGTATTTTTCCCCACCTTCCCTGTACTCTGGCCAAATGTCCTGTAGTGCTGCATCTTCTCTGCACACCTCATCAGAGCTGGGGGATGGCTGTGGTTGTGCCACCCCTCCCTCTGTGGAGCTCAGGAGCTGAAGCACAAGGTGTCAGACCTGGCTGGGGAGCAGAGCTGGCAGCTGCTTCTTCTCCCCTTGGCTGGCAGGAGAGAAAAAGATCTCAGTTTGTAGCCCTTTTACAGGAATCCTCCAGGCTGCAGCCCCCTGGGAGCCCTACATGCCAGAAGTACCTGTGAAATGAGTCCCTGGCTGCCTGGTGGGACTGGGGCAGGACTAGCTGTGAACACAATTTTCCACAGCTCTGGGACATTTTGGGATAGGATAACCCATAATGAGGTGATGGTGACACACAAGGTGCCAGACACTCTTGCACCCAGGCAAAGTCCCCATCTTTTGCCACTCTGAAGGACAGTGTCATGCATCATTCCAGCCCAATATCACTCCATCATCTATTAAACTTCTTCAAGCCTATCCCATGCAGTAGCTCCCAGCTGATGCAGAAAACCTTCTCTTTGTAGAATCATAGAATGGTTTGGGTTGGAAGGGACCTTCAAAATCATCTAGTTCCAACCCCCCTGCCATAGGCAGGGACACCTCCCGCTACACCAGGTTGCTCAGTGCCTCATCCAGCCTGGCCTTAAACACCTCCAGGGATTGAGGGGGCATCCACAGCCTCTCTGGGCAACTTCTTCCAGTGTCTCACCACATATTGTCACCCAAAAAGTCACTGCAGAATATGAGGGAAATGGTAACAAGCCTTCCTCTTAATGCTTCTCATTATGTTCTGCACAAGAGCGGTTGATTCCTGGTTGCTATCATCTTCTCACTAGATATCTGGAGATACAGACACAAATCACAGCCATGTCTCCTGTGGTACAGGCAAATCAAACCAGCAATTATTTTCTCATTTTGTTTTTAACCACTGAACTCCTGTTTTATCTGCAGATAATGAGGGATAAGGCTCTGACAGCAGAGGTCCACACGCTCCTGCAGTTCTCAGCCAGCACAGACACCTCCCTGCTTCAAATAGGAACTGTCATGTCAGAAGCCACAACTATGCATGATTCACCCCCAAGAGCTCTGTCAGTCCATGGGGAGTGTGTGTGATAACAAGTGAGTGTTACTTGAAGGGAAAACACGGGTGCTGGGACTCTCTGTTCCCTAGATATCAGCTACAGCATCAGTGTTAACACCTCTGAAACCTCACCTTTAGGTAGACACCTCCAGAGGCTTATCAAGTATCCTCCATCCCTGCAGCTGGCCAAAATGCTGGCCCTCATCCAGGCCAGGTCCCTGGGAGGGGGAAGATCCTACCATTGGGGTGAAGGTAGGGGAGAATCAGAATGGTTTGGGTTGAAAGGGACCTCAAAGATCATCTAGTTCCAACTCCCCTGCCATGGGCAGGGACACCTCCCACTACACCAGGTTGCTCAGTGCTTCATCCAGCCTGGCCTTAAACACCTCCAGGGATTGAGGGGACATCCACAGCCTCTCTGGGCAACTTTTTCCACTGTCTCACCACCCTCACAGCAAAGAACTTTTCTTCTCTCCATCCTAAATCTCCCCCTCTTCCAATTTACATCCATTACTCCTAGTCCTTCCATCCCATATTCTATTCAAAAGTCCTACCCCAGCCTTTCTGTAGCCCCTTTCCTTCAGGGATTGAGAAGCTCCTCTGTGGGCCCCCCTGAGCCTTCTCTTCTCCAGGCTCAACAACCCCAACTCCTTCAGCCTGTCCTCAGAAGGGAGGTGCTCCAGCCCTCTCATTATCTTCATGACCCTCCTCTGGACCTGCTCCAACAGCTCAATGTCCCTCCTATGTTGGAAGCTTCAGAACTGGACACAACATTCCAGGTGGGGCATCACCAGAGCTGAGTAGAGGGGCAAAAGGGAAGGCATGTGCCTCCTTGCACAGGCCATAATATGCACCATGCTCACACTCCCCATTTCTGGTTTGACATGGCCAAAATTTAGACCCTTGGCCATTCTTGCCACACTGGCTGTTAAATGGTGGTGACAAACAGTGTTCCAGGCTGCCCAGAGAGGGTGTGGGGTCTCCTTCGCTGGAGACATTCAAACCCCACCTGGACACCTCCCTGTGGGACCTGATCTGGGTGTTCCTGCCCCACCAAGGGATGGGAATAGATGATCTTTTGAGGTCCCTTCCAATCCCTGACCTTCTGTGATTCCACTTGAGGAGCAGTAGGGTCCTGGGCTTCACTGTAAACAACATCTCAACCAAGCCAGTGCCCCACAGAGCTGTCAGCAGAGCTCTGGGTGACCAGTTCACATGGGGACAGTTTGAGGACACATCCTGACCAAAGTAAGGATGTGAAGTAAAAGTTCACATCCTTCAAAGTAAAAGTGAAGGTCAGAGTGGCAGCCAGCTCCATATCAGCACAATTTAGGCCAATTTAGATCCTTGAAAATGCAGGTATTAAATAGAGCTATTTGTGCCACTTAGCTCTGATTTATGAAGCTTCCAAATCACAGCCTGGACCACCCTGTGACCCAAGTGCTTCTGCAACACCTTAAAGATGGGTGAGTTGGTCAGTAACAGAAGCAGTTTCCTTCTTGAGATAAAAATGCAGATGCCTGAAACACAAGCCAGAGCAGTCCAAGGGTCAGAGATGTTTGCTCAAAGGTTTTGAATTTTTTCTTGGTGCCCTTATGTTGTTACAGTGTAGGGTAACACCCCCAGTGTTTTCTTAGCCCCTGGTGGACAGTGAGACACCAGCTCCACACACACGACTGGAACAATCAGTGTTTCTGGGGGACAAAAGGCTGCTCTGAGTCACCCTTTGAGGGAATGGCAGTGGGCAAAGTGCCACCAGGGCAGGGGATACAGAGACCTGTCCCAAATCTCCACCCACACAAATGCAAAAGAAAAACCCATTTCACTTTTTCCCTGCTCCTCACACAGGGAATCACCCGAGGGAATGGCAGTGGGCAAAGGGCAGGGGATACAGAGACCTGTCCCAAATCTATACTCACAAAAAAAAAAAAAATTCACTTTTTCCCTGCTCCTCACTGCAATAGCTGAAAAAAAAAGGAAGAAAAATCACCCATTTCTTTCCTTTGAAAGGAATAAAATGCTTCTCATTTGTGCTCCCAGTAGGGGAAGGAACTGGTGGGCAGTCCAAGAGAAGCCCTGGTCAGGCTGATGGTGCCAAAGACCAAGGTGAGGAATTGGATATAATGGTACCAGACACACAGCACTGGATAAAAGGTGCTAGTCAGAAGGTTTCTTATCTTGTGGAAACTTTAATTGTCTGAGAATGACTCAGAAGTTCAAGCTATCCAGGTGATACCCTGGCAAGTCAGGTATTTGTGTCAATCACCTTTGTGTGATGTTTGGACACTGCTCATGCCACAACTGGGTCTGATTTCCCTTTTCTTCCCCCTCCCCACCCCCCCGAAGCAGCTTTCCCTCCAAGTGTCCCTGCTGCACCCTCAGCACTCAATTTAGAGATGAAAGATGGCTAGGGGTGGCCACATCCACACCGAGAAAGAGCAGATCATCTGCTCTCACTGCTCTGCTTTGCAGGGCAAAGACCTGTCAATCACTCAGCTCCCTCCCTGCTCACATCCCCGAGCTGTGGTTTTGATAGAGGGAACCACAATGTACCTGGCTCTGTACCCTGGGGAACAGCATGTGCTTCAAGGAGCTGTATCTCTTCATCTCTGCACTCACAGAGCCTCCACTTCTCCTTGCAGAGCTGCTGGCACATTCTTTCAGATGTTTCTCCCTGCAGCACACGCTCACTTATTAACAGCATCTCAGATTTACAGATTTGCAGCAAAGACTCAAAAAAGAATGGTGTTTCAAAGAGCTCTGGGGTACTACACACTGTTATCTTACTCAGCTTTTGAAAACAGTGGAAACTCAGATCTCAACAAGCTGCCCAAGGTCTCACTGGGAGTCAGTGGTAGAGGAGAGATGTGAAAAAACTTGGAGGAGGAAACTGTCAATCCTCCCCACAAAACATGCATGAGACATCTAAAGCAGATCAGCTGAGGAACTTGGAGTACTCCAAGCACTGAAAGCCAGGGAAACCCTCCCACAGTGAGTCCCTCAAGGGGTTGGCCACACATGCTCCATCTTCACTCTTCCAAGGGATGACCCTTGGGTAATGCCTGGCTGAAGATTTTTTCAGCTGCAGTGAGAACAGCCATGGGAAGCCAACTGCATTGAGCAGGCAGCTCCCACTCCATGGGAGGATGGAACCCATCCATAGATAAAGTGTACAGGGGAAAACCTTTGTTCTGCAGAAAGGAGTAAGGACAAGGTGGCACAAACCTCCTGGAGATAAAAAGCTAGGAAGACCACAGCCATGCAGGACAGTCATTGCAATGACCTGGTGACCAACAACAACCAGGCTCTCTGAAAGGAGAGAAACCTGCTGTCCATCCCCTGAGGTCCACAGGGGTTGTGGAGCAGGATGGCATCACCTCCAAGAGAGAAAGAGCTGTCAGAGATGCAGCCACAATTAAGCCAAGACAAAGGAAAAATTCTTTATGGTGAGGATGGTGAGACACTGGAAGAGGTTTCCCTTCCTTCCAGGGAGGTTGTGGATGTCCTCTCAATCCCTGGAGGTGTTTATGGCCAGGCTGGATGAGGCATTGAGCAACCTGCTGTGGTGGGAGGTGTCCCTGCCCATGGCAGGGGGGTTGGAACTAGATTTTCTTGAAGGTCCCTTCCAACCCCAACCATTCTGTGATTCTATGACAACGAGATGTCCAAAGTCCTAATCAAACTGATGAAGATATTTTTAGGGTTGTTTTTGTTTTCATGGCAGGGTAGGAGCAAGGCAGAAAACCTCCTCCTTGCCTTTTTCTCCTCCCAAACCTGTAGTGGTGTTTGTCTGGCTGACAGAGGTCTTCATCAGTCTGCTAATGGTACAGGACGTTCCCCTGGATTTGTGATTTCACGGTTTTCTTTAGAGGGTGAGGAATTTTTTTTATTAGAAGCAGCCAGCCTACAGAACTCAACCCTGCCTAAAAATAGAAGGGATTGCTTTTTTTTTTCTCAAATGTTAAAAATAGAGATGCACAGAAACGGTCATGTATAGGCGGCTCCTCCCAGGGAGGCAGAGGTGCTGAGTATGGAAATATTCACTATCTGCCATCTCTCTCCTGGTAATGCAGCATTTCACTGTGCCACCAGCTGCTGCTTGGGAAGAACAAAGAAACCTGGATAGTCTGAAAGCAGCTGGATGCTGAAACATCCACATCTTCCCAGAGAAAGGACCAGACCTTCCGTCTGGGGAAGCACAAACACACCAGGCTCTTCAAAGGCAGGGAGGTGCGATGGGATAGAATCACAGAAAGGCTTGGGATGGAAGGGACCTTAAAGATCATCAAGTTCCACCCCCCCTGCCATGGGCAGGGACACCTCCCACCACACCAGTTTGCTCAATGCCTCATCCAGCCTGGCCTTAAACACTTCCATGGACTGAGGGGGCATCCACAGCCTCTCTGGGCAACCTCTTCCACTGTCTCACCACCCTCACAGCCAAGAATTTCTTCCTTATCTCCATCCTAAATCCTCCTCTTCCCATTTGCATCCATTACTCCTAGTCTTTCCATCAATTATCCTGTTCAAAAGTCCTACCCCAGCCTTTCTGTAGCCCCCTTCAGGTATTGGTAATGTACTCCGAGGTCTCCCCTGAGCCTTCTCTTTTCCCAGGCTGAACAACCCCATCTCCTTCAGCCTGGATTCAATGGGTGAGAAAGCAGTTTCATGGACAAAGCAGGATCATCCCATCTCACCCAATTCTCCCTCAGTGGAACCCAGCACCAGGCACTGTGGAAAGATGGATTCTTTCCAGTTTTGCTGCAAAAAAACCCATCAATCCCACTTTTTATCCCCCTGCAGAATCCCTCAGTACCCACTTAGGGCACTTGGACCAAGCACAGAGTAGAAAGCAGAGGTTTTGGTGAGGAGAAAAGCTCCCCGAGATACTTCCAAGAGCAAAGAAAACTCTCACCCATTTAGGAATCTGCAGCCTCTGCTGAGCCCCATCTTTTGGAGTGATCTGGCCAAATGAGGATGACAAAGACAGATGGATTTCACTTGCTCTGCTCTTATGTTCCTCACAGTCTACCCATGGTCCTCCTAATCTGCCACATTACAGCTGAGGTGTCCAAAGCTGGGAAAGTGATCTGTATAAAAAGTTACCAGTAACTGGAATTGGAATTTGGCATCTAGACTGGTTAGAAGGGGAAAAGGATCTCAGTCTGGAGGTCTACCTGCCACCTGAAATCTGCTGCATTCTCAGAATCCCATTTCTAAAGGAATTTAGGAGTTGACAGCCAAAGAAATGCAAAGAAATATCAGGAATATTCCCAAATATTCAGCCGTGGTCATTGATTTAAAATAAGATTTCAAGCTGCTGAATAACCTCTGAGAAGTCTGTTTCTGTGTTATTCAGACACTGCAAAATGTGGCCATTTTTTTTCCTCCCCTCTCACATTTCCTGCATGGCAGAAACCAAATTATTTTCTCTCCTCTAAATATATATTTATAAATACAGAGGCTGTGGCTGGACACTAATTGGTATTTGCAGTGTAAGCACTGCCCTTTCCTTCCCTCTCACCAACTAAAGTAACCAGGATCAAAGCCTGGTGAAAACCCACCGTGTCCCTGCAGCCCCAATGCCATTGGAACCAACTTGAAGATAGGTTTACAAGAAAAATAATTGTAAAAGGATTTAATAACCAATTCAGAGGGAATAGACCTTATTTAGCCTTTTGGATTTTGCCTAAAGGAGGGGGTAAAAAAAAAAAAAAAAAGGTATAAACAAAGATG
>VZTY01022342.1:58893-72231 GCA_013400935.1 Turnix velox | reverse complement strand
TCTGTGAGGAGTCCTAGGGCTGATAAAATTCTGCTTAGTTTTTCCACCGTGTTTCATTCATGTTTTCCATGGGATCACAGGCACTGGGACAAAACAGGGATGACAAAGCTGAAGAGAAGTGGCTGGGAGGGTGTGAAGATGAAGGTCACGTCCTGCTCCCCTGCAACCCAGCAGACATCTGATCCTTCAGGTACCTGTGCAGGTCCCAGGAGCTGGGCTGGCAGAGCTTCTGGAGGAAATACAAAATCACAGAATAAAAAGATTGGAAGAGACCTCAAGAGATCATCTAGTGCCATCAGAGGAGGAACACTCAGATCAGGTCCCACAGGAAGGTGTCCAGGTGGGGTTCGAATGTCTCCAGAGACCCCACACCCTCTCTGGGCAGCCTGGGACACTCTTCTCTCACTCTCACCCTGACCAAGTTTTTTCTCCTATTTCTGTGGAACCTCCTGTGTTTCAGCATTGTACCCATTGCCCCTTGTCCTATCACTGGAGGTCACTGAGAAGAGCCTGGCTCCATCCTCCTGACACTCAGCCTTTCCATGCTTACCAACATGGCGGAGGTCACCCCTCAGTCTCCCTCTTCTCCAAGCTGAAGTGCCCCAGCTCCCTCAGCCTTTCCTCAGAAGGGAGATGCTTCAACCCCTTTATCAACTTCGTGTCTCTGCACAGGACTCTCACCAGCACTTCCCTGTTCTTCTTCAACTACTTTTCTTCTCCTGTTTCTGTGGAACCTCCTGTGTTCCAGCTTGCACCCATTGCCCTGTGTCCCTTCACAGGATGTCACTGAGAAGAGCCTGGCTCCATCCCCCTGACACTCACACTTTCCATATTTATAGACATTAATTACTCAGGTTTTTTGAGAAGATGGGAGGGTGTGGGACAGGGTGACTGGCTCAGCTTTGACATGTTTGTCACGAAGCACATGAGAAGTTCAACAGAAGAGTAAAAACCCTCAGTGATGCTTCTTCCCAGGTCTCACCCCAAGAGGAGGTCACATCTGGAGCAGTTCATGCCACCATCTGACCGCAGCACAGCTCAGGGAGAAGGAGCAAAGGTTTTTTGGTTGCTCCTCAGTAGCTCAGGAGCTCCAGTCATGGCTGAGAGCCAAGCTGCCTTGTCAACGTGCTGAGACAGAGCAGAGGAGGTAGCTGTGAAGTGTGGTGAGCTATTGCTGCTCTCTGCCCTCTCTGAACCCTCCTGCCCTGAGCTGACAAAACAGCTCAGGAAACTTTGCCAGGGCTGACCATGGTTCAGCTGTGTCGGGGCTGGTGCAACTGTTGTGAGTCACGGAAGATAAAACAAAATAAACACAGAGGGACTTTTGACTTCAACTTGCTTCATCCTGCCAACTGCTCAAAAGCTGGTACGGAGAAGCTGCAACTACAAGGTATAAAATGTCTTACAAAGCTTGAAAGGGATGTTGGCCACTGCCTCACCCACTCTGTTATCACCAAGACCCAGAGACACCAAATATTCAGCCTGGAGAAGGCTCAGGGGGGTCTTCAGAGGAGCTTCTCAATACCTGAAGGAAGGGGCTACAGAAAGGCTGGGAGAGGACTTCTGAATAGGGTCCAGGATGGCAGGACTAGGAGTAATGGATGCAAATTGGAAGAGGGTGGATTTTGGATGGATCTAAGAAAGAAATTCTTTGCTGTGAGGGTGGTGAGACACTGGAAGAGGTGGCCCAGAGAGGTTGTGGATGTCCCCTCAATTCTTGGAGGTGTTTAAGGCCCAGGCTGGATGAAGCATTGAGCAACCTGGTGTGGTGGAGGGGGCTTGGAACTAGATAATCTTTAAAGTCCCTTCCAACCCAAACCTATGACCTTCTCTTCTATGACTGTGCATTGAACCACCAGTGGTGCCCCTTGGGAGCCTTGGGACCATGCAGGGGTCTGAAGGAACCCTCACATAAAGAAGAAGGGGATGATGTGCAAATTGGCTTGTACATCCATGGCAGAACCAGCCAGTAGGAAGAACAGAACAAAACCTTTCCACATTAGTTTTGCTTTAGGTGAATTAGCTGTGAACCTTGATCTTTACAGATGTATGAGAAACACAAGACTCTGTTCCCAGTGGTCCTCTTAACCCATTCTCTTTACAACATCTACATCCACCTCCCAGACCTGAAGGGTTTGGAAGGATTAAAGAACACATAGAGGAATGTTTAACAATGTCTGAAGGTATGCACCACAATCTGTTCCAAAAGGCTGCATTTCACTAGGCAAGTGCTTGTTTTTTTGACACCTGTAGAGATTCCTGCACCCAAAATTGATGTCATCCAGTGTCTTGTGGTTGTCTGCTCCGGAAATGTGGGGAAAAGCAACTTCCATAAAACCAGTTCCTGTTTGTCATCTCCATTTCTCTTAGGTTTCTGCAAAAACATGTGGCTTGCAGTGACTCACATCTCCATGAAATGGCAAAATTTTGGCAAGAGCTTTCCAGAAGGCTGTTAATTTCAGTGCCACTTGGCTTGGATCATACCAGTGACCTTCCAAAATATCAATAGTTCAAGCCCTGACCCTAGGAGACAACAGAGGAGCATGAGGTGACCCAGCAGCCACTGTAGAACTGCCATCCTAAATCTGACCAGGGGACATAACACACAGTGACAGCCCTCCTTGCTCAAACAGATGAAGCAAGGAAGGCTCACAGCTATGAGGGGGGGCAAAAGGACAAGGAATCCTTGTTCTCTTTCATACAAGAGACATGGCCTTTTCAAAACATCAGAAAGTGAAGATGCCTCTGACCTAAACCAGCTGCTTTAGGATATCTTCAGCTTTCCTTACTGAGTGTGCAAAGGGAGGAGAGCAGTCAGCAGTGGGGGTTCAGCTCCATGTAGGCTCCCTCTGAGCAAAACTACACAACATTTTTGGCCAAAGCCTTAGACTGGAATCTCAGTTGTGAAAAGATCATCAGGTAGCTAGGACTGATCCAGAAAGTCAGGTAAGGATGATGTGGAAAGTTCCCTTGACCGGAGTGGAGCTGGAGGGACAAAACATCTCCTTAAAAGCCTGACAAAGGTGATTTCTTGCTTCTGCACCAAAAATCTCCCCAGTGAGGGGGTTCTCACTGAGAAACAGCAATGACAACCTCCACAGGCTGGTTCAAGCTCTTCTTCACCTCCTCCCCTCCTTTCTCTCTCAGGTTTAAGGATACAAATTGCTTGCTCAGGCCAGGCAGGAACCTCTCCTGCTCTGGCTGCTCATCCTTGTGATGCTGAATTTTAAACCCAAGGTCAGGGTGGCTCCCATTTTGCAGAAGAAAAGCAAATTCCACCTTGGCTCCTGGCTCTGAATGAAGCTCAACAGAGCTGGAGGCTTCTCCCAGGCAGCAGGACTGACCTCATTGCCTGAGCCAGTCACTTGTCCCCCAGGGGCAGGAATGCTGCTTCCAGGGCAGGATTGAAGCTGCTGCTTTCTCACAAAAGCTCCCCAAAAGTCCCAGGCAGGGGCTGGAGCTGCCTGAGCCACACACCTGGTTGATAGCTCCCAGCCCTGCCAGGCATTCACCACTCAAAAACACACATTCCTCATCAACTTGAGCTGAACTTTGGCAAAGAGGGGAGAGAGGAGAGGAAAGGAGGGTGAGGGGGAGGAATTCAAGAGGTTCAACTGGAAGTTTTTGTTCAAAGTTTGACAGAAATAAATACCCAAGCTTGTCTGTTTCCTGCTTTTGTTAGGAGTGCCAGGGCTGGGATTGCAACCCCGCACCAGACTCTCAGGGGCTGGTTTCAAATATAAATTTGTTTCTCATTAGCAAGATTAGATTTGATCTAGGGCAAGAGGTCCCTGCAAACTTCAGGGGGGGTTGGACTAGATGGCCTTTGAAGGTCCCTTCCAACTCAACACACTCTATGATTGTCCCAGCAGTTTCAATTGGAAGGAGTAAGGAAGAGAAAAAATGTGAAATGAGAAAAAAAATTAAATGAGCCAGTCTGGTCCCAAAAGCAGGTAGTGTCTGTCCTGTCCCAAAGAACCCCAGAGGTGCTTCAGAAGAACCTGTCTCTGCCCACTACCTCAGGTTGAGCTCATAGAATGGTTTGGGTTGGAAGGGACCTTCAAGATCACCCAGTTCCAAGCCCCCTGCCATGGGCAGGGACACCTCCCACCACACCAGGTTGCTCAGTGCCTCATCCAGCCTGGCCTTAAACACCTCCAGGGATTGAGGGGGCATCCACAACCTCTCTGGGCAACCTCTTCCAGTCTCTCACCACCCTCCCAACAGAATCATTCCCAGCAAGGCAAAAATACAGGTGAACCAGAATATTCTGGTGACAACTCCACTCCATGAAGTGACAGTGGACACAGCAGAGCAGACACGTGGTGGGGCCCTTGGTCTGTGCTGATCACCAGAATTCCACTGGGGTTTGGGGCTGGGAAAGATGAGAGCTCTGAAGAGCCAACACATCCCAGTGCTTCAGCCTCATTTCAATTCCAGACATAGGAAGGAACTCTCTTCTTAGCTGGGCACTGGCTTTATTTAGATATTTATGTCTTGATTATTCCGGATAAAGACATAAATAAGAGTCATCTATCCCTCTGGCTACAGCCCAAAGATGCTGCCTCCAAGACTGAAATACTTCTGCATGCCTGATCCATACCTCCCCCTGTGCTGAGAAGCCTTTAAGCTCTTTTTAGCTGATGAGACATGAGCAGGTGGTCCAATTGTGAAGAAAATGTCAGAATCTCTTCCCAGGTACAAAACCCCACTTAGAGAGAGAGTCAGAGCTCTGCTGATAAACGTCAACTGGCCCCAGGCACCTCCAACCCCCAAATCTCTGCTTTCAGTGCTAACATTAAATGTAATTATGTTCATCCTAAATCTGCTTCCAGTCTCTTTTCATTACCTTCACTCACGTCACTCTGCCATCACTTGTCCCTGCTTGCTGGCCTCAGCCCTCATCAGATCTGTTTCCTCACCAGCTCGCAGGTGGCACTTCTCCTCCTTGACCTGCAGCCTGGCTGAGGCACTTCAGGGGCAGCCTGGTCTAGTGGGAGGTGTTCCTGCCTATGGCAGGGGGGTTGGAACTCTATGATCTTTAAGGTCCCTTCCAACCCAAACTATTCTATGATTCTATACATCTCCTTTCCCAAAACACAGCTCCATGACTGTTCTCACTCTGCTGCCAAAAACCTCTTCCACTAGGGATGGCAATGAGGATAACCATAAACACTGAGGTGTCACTAATGGGATGCTGCCCTTCACACAATGAGGGTGTTAGGCAAGGCAGGGAAATAAAGTATTTCTGAGGGGCTTCCAGAGCTCCAGTGGGTCTGCAGAAAAAGCAGAGTTTTTTTCCACAAAGGTGCTCACTCCCCAGCTAAATCATAGAATAGAATCATAGAATGGTTTGGGTTAGAAGGGACCTTAAAGACTTAGTTCCATCCCCCCTGCCATGGGCAGGGACACCTCCCACTACACCAGGTTGCTCAGTGCCTCATCCAGCCTGGCCTTAAACACCTCCAAGAATTGAGGGGGCATCCACAGCCTCTCTGGGCAATCTCTTCCACTGTCTTACCAACCTCACGGTGAAGAACTTCTTGCTTAGTTCCACCCTAAATCTCCCCTCTTCCAATTTGCATCCATCACTCCTAGTCCTGCCATCCTGGACCCTATTCAAAAGTCCTCCCCAACCTTTCTGTAGCCCCTTCCTTCAGGTATTGGGAATCTACTCTGAGGTCTCCCCTGAGCCTTCTCTTTTCCCAGGCTGAACAATCCCAACTTCTTCAGCCTGGACTCAGTGGGTGAGAAACCAGTTTCATGGACAAAGCAGGATCATCCCATCTCACCCTGTTCTCCCCCAGTGGAACCCAGGTTGCTCAATGCCTCATCCAGCCTGGCCTTAAACACCTCCAGGGATTGAGGTAGCATCCATACCCTCTCTGGGCAACCTCTTCCAGTGTCTCACCACCCTCACAGCAAAGAACTTCTTCCTTATCTCCATCCTAAATTTCCCCTCTTTTAATTTACATGCATGCAGCAGGCAGAGAAGAGCAAAGCAAACCCATTTGGGAGTGGGGAAGGGAAGTGAGATGTTGAACACATCCTTTCTCAACTGCAGGTGCCACTTGGGTGTGCTCTCACCTGGCTGGCAAACAAATAAACAGGCTTTTGAAGGGCACTTGATAGGTGGTTACAAGCCCAAGAAGTGACAGGCAAGAAGAGAACCCAAGAAATACATCCTGGACTCAATCCCATGTTGTCACTGAGCTGTGGAGTCCCTCCAACCTACAAAGATGAGCACTTCTCTAGGCTGGACCCTCAAAGTGAGCAGAGGGTTGTGTCATTCTGGGTTCCTTTGGTGAGAGGATCAATGCCTTAATGAAATGCCTGGCCCAGAAGAGAAGTTAGCAGAGGCTGTGGCATCTCAAGTGTCTTTCAAAACACCCAGTAAAACTCCTTAATGGTCTGTAGGGTCAGAGCTGTGTGTGCCAGAGCCCATTGAGGCTCTGTGTTTGCAGGCTGCATATTTGAGAGTAGATGTGTCTCACAATTAGCTGGAGGATGTTCTTACAGTTGCTTTTACAAGTCCTCATTCTTGACAGTTTTACGGATGTTTGCACTAAGTAGCTTTTAGTGGCCACTGCTGAAACGGGGCACCTTGTTTTCCTTTCTTAAAGGCCCTTGGTCCTAATACCTACAAAGACTAATCCATTTGCCTCAGCTAATCCAGCCTAAAAGTGCCCTCTCCCCCCTCCCCAAAAGTTGAAAGGACACCTCGGACCTGCCAGCAAAACATCTCACCTTGAGAATGGGGAAAAACCCGTTTTGGGGATCTCTTCCCTCTGAAGCCACAGCTCCAATTGGCTAATCTATTTAGCCAAATTAATTAGAGGGCCAGGGATTGAGTTTCATGGCAGGCTAAAGCCCAGCTATCTCAAAGAAAGGAATTCATTGTCCAACCTTTGATGGTCTAAAAAGAGGAGAGAGAGGTGCATTCACATGTTTTGGGTAACTCCCTCGTCATTACCCAGACAAAATAAAAAGGCTTTAAGGTCTCTCTCACCCATTGCCCCACAAGTTGGCAATTATATAGGATTACCAGTATCCCATAGACCTCAGCTACCATCAGCTATTTTATTCACTTGTTTAATGCACTTTATGGCAATAACAAAAGAGCCCTTCAGGCTATTTTCTGGACCCTACAGATTTTGAAGAATTGGGGGGGGAGGGGGTTATTTTTGTTTGTATTTTGAGTTGGGGAGGGGGCAATGGGGAGAAAGGGGGTTTTTCTGCCAAGAGATTAGTGAGAAAGAATGAAATGGGATGTTTCAGCCTCGTTCAGTTCTAGTCTAATCAAGCCTGGCCTCAAATTAATGAGCTCTTACCGGGGGGAAGATCTCAGGGTGCTGGAAGGCAGCAGCAGAGCTATGCACTTCTATTTCAAAAAAATGTAAAGCAATATCCTTTTTGGCTGCAGATAAAAAGGGGGAAAGAAGCGTTTTTCATCTTTTAAGGTTTGATTTAATGCTACACTGACTCACTGGGCTTGTGTTTATTGGAGGCATTTTTCTAGAGAGCTGAACAAATTGCCAATAATTTGAGGGTTAGGATTCTGCTCGGCTTTGGCTCCCGGTGAATGAAAAGTGGAGGACAAGGAAGACTAGCAAGGGAAAATGAATTCCAATTATCTTCTGAAAAGGACTCCTAAACCCTCTTTGGATCATACCAACCCTCCTGAAGTGACACCTTCTAATAGCCCTTCCTTGCTCTGTCCCAAGTTTGCTCTGGCCAGCTACAGGAGAGTCATTCAACCATGGAGGGAGAAAACTGCCCTTAAGATGTTCCACCAGCTCCCAAGGACACAGTTTGAGGGGTCTCCTCAAGGCTTAAAGCACAAGTTCAGCTTCAAAATGCCTTGGGGATGTAGGTCCTGGTCTCATGGGATCACACAATGGCCTTAGTTGGAAGGAACCTTCCAGACAGACTCCAAGCATCAACCCAGCTCTGCCAAGGGCCAGCACTAACCCATATCTCTAGGCTGTGTGTCTGCCCAGCTCTTAAATCCCTGCAGAGATGGAGAAAGACACCACATGGGAGAATTTTGTGTGCCAGGAGATTCAGGTCACCTTGAGATACTCCACAAGCTGCTGAGAGTGATGCCCAAACACTTTCTCTAACACCCCCCACACCACTTTCACACTCCCACAAGCTGGGGCTGACAGACCTCACACCAGCACAGCAGGAAATGCCCAAGGAAGGCTCACATGAAGTTGTTGGCCCTTTTTTCATGCCCATTACAGCACTTTGATCAATTATATCAACATGTGCTATTTTTCTCACTTTATTTAGCACAAAGTGTGGTTGGGTTCTTCAGATCTGCTTTCAGTTCTCCTGTAACTTCATTTCAACACTATTTTCAGGTCTTATTTCTGTTCTCTAAACCCAAGCATTTACTGAACCAGGGTGCAATCATATATTCTTTGAGCTTCCTACTATACTGCTGCTACAACTGAAGAATATTCCAGAAGCATCACTTGATCCTTACAACATCCCATTGAGATAAGACCCAGAAGGATTAAGCCCAAAACTGCCACATTTTCTAATGGCAACCACATAGGGACTGAGGAGCAAAACATTCTGCACTTTGACAGGACAAAAGTAGAAGTGCACAAATGCAGATCTCCTCAGTCCAGATCTAGGTGTGATCTTTCTTTGGGTTTTTTTTCCATCTTTCTGGGAGTTATGGGAATTTGGGAAAGGAAGGACTCACCATGAGTGAGGTCACATGCAAAGTCTCCTCTAAGCTGTTTTCCTAGCATCATTTTGGAGGTTCCTGGCAGACTACAGGAGAAAAACTACTACTACATGACCTTACCATCATCAAGTCAACCTTACCATCATCAGGGGACCTTCACCAAGGTCCCTGCCTCATTTACTGTCTGCATTCCAGCTCCTAGAATGTGTGAGACAACAGCCTGGATGGCAACAGGCTCCTTCAGCACAAACCACAATTCATTTCCTCAACATCCTTCTCAAACAGCACCAGAGGCCAAAATGCCAGACACTAAAATTCAGGTCTTCTGTTATTTGCTGATAAAATATCCCCATATTACATTTTTAAGAAGAAAAAAAAGGGGAAAGAAAAAAAAAAATCCTTACCAGGGGTGAGGTTTCACCTGCACAACCAACAAGACTGGACTTGAAGTGAAAGAAGGTGCACCTCTACCTTCAGAGCTAAGAAAAGAACTGATGTTGGTTTATGCACAACACTTCCGTCTGCAAGCAAACCATGATGGGGGATGAGGTTGTCTACAAGGTAGAAGACAAGTAGGAAAATCAGCCTCTAAATTTGGGAAGGGGCACAAAGACATCCTAAAGACCTAGGATGCTGCTACATCTCACCTTGCCTTAAGTACCCACCTCTCAGGTACCCACCAGAACCTTCATTTTATCTACATTAATCTAGACTGGGCTATTTGTCCCACAGAGGGGTCACACCTGTGGGGAGGTGGGGTCAGGTCAGGTGGCCCAAACTGACCAATGAGATGTTTCACCCCAAATGTCATTCAATGAGGAATTAAAGGGGTCAGGTCAGCTCTTCTCCAATGGAGTTTCCTCCCATGGCATGCTTTCTTCAAGGACTGATATCTGAAGATGATCCCTATCAACTCATCTACCTGTCCATCCAGGTCAGTGTGTTTTTCTAAACTAATTATCTCTTTTCTTCTCCTCTTTGGCATGTGAGATTGGAGGGAGCATGTGTCATCTGGTCATTGGCTGGTCTGCCCCAAACTATGATGATCAGCTTCAAAAGAGCACTTGCAAACACATGATCTGATTCTTGAAGCCACGTTCTTCAAGATCAGTGTGGTGCTCTGAATGGTTTCAAAACTTGAAACCATGCCCATGGATTTCAAATGTTCTCCCTTAAAAAGTCACATCCTGATACCCAGGTGAGCTCCCCAGCTCATTGTCAAGCCTCCACTCCAAAGCTAATATCTGCAAAAAGTGTTTTAAAATCTTACAAGTTATTTTAAATTCATGTTTCATCACTTCAAAATACAGGGACTATTTTTTTTTTCTAGAATGTTCCCTGGAATATCCAGGTAGACCCAGTGTTCAGAAAGGGATTGGGAAGAGGAAGGGGTGCAGCCTGTCTGCAGGGTGCAAACATTTGTGGGATGTGGCAAATCCAAATGTCTTCCAGCTCCCAGCCTGGCTAAGACACAGCAAAGTCTTCTTTTCAAACCTCCCCCTATGTATCTCTCTCTCCACCACATCAGCTTTTAATTAGCTCCTGGGCAGAGCCTCACAGACAGTCCCTGCAACTGGAAAACTCAGGAAAGCTTTTCCCAAGTGAAAGCTCTGTCAAGTTGTCCTTGCTCACAGCACACTCTGTTCTGGGGAAAGGAGCAAAATTGGGGAGCTCAGGGCAGGTGAGAGACACCAACACACCTCAGGTGGCTTAAGGGCTTGTTACTATTGTTGTGCCTTACAACAAATAGGATATGAGATAGGACTAGGAGGAATGGATGCAAATGGGAGGAGGGGAGATTTAGGTTAGAGATAAGGAAGAAGTTGTTTGCTGTGAGGGTGGTGAGACACTGGAAGAAGTTTCCCAGAGAGGCTGTGGATGCCCCCTCAATCCCTGGAGGTGTTTAAGGCCAGGCTGGATGAGGCACTGAGCAACCTGGTGTAGGGGACAACCTGGCGTTCCAACCCATGGCAGGGGGCTTGGAACTAGATGGTCTTGAAGATCCCTTCCAACCCAAACCATTCTATGACTCTATAACAGTCCAATGCATTTCAGCTCAGAAAGTCCCAGGTCCAGAAAGGAAAATGCACCTGAAAAGGGCTGTCACATCTTCCTCCTTAACTACCTGCCCTTCAGTTCCACATGCTGGTTTGGGTTGCAAAGGACCTTCAAGTTCATCTAGTCCCAACCCTCCTGCCATAGGCAGGGGCATCTCCCACTAGATCAGGCTGCTCAGTGCCTCATCCAGCCTGGCCTTAAACACCTCCAGGGATTGAGGGGGCATCCACAGCCTCTCTGGGCAACCTCTTCCAGTCTCTCATCACCCTCCCAGCAAAGAATTTCCTCTGAATCTTCCCTCTTTCAATTACATCCATTATTCCTAGTTCTGCCATCACATATCCTATTAGAAATTCCTACCCCAGCCTTTCTGTAATCTCCCTTCCTACATGTTCCTACATGTTCCTACACCTTCTCCTGCCTGTGGACCACTCCCCCAGAGCAGAGTGACTCAGAGGAGCAGACCCCCCCATCTCAGTTGGCCCCGTGGCCATTTTATGACACTGTCTGTTGCTCCACATAGTTGGCAGGGACTTGTGGACAACCCTGGGTCTGCTTCTGATCATATCTCCCAGCCACCCTGCAAGGGAGAACTCCAAATATGGGGCCATGAGCAGAGAAATGGCCTCAGCCCCACAAAAGCCACACGATGTGTAAACAACTGGAACCCTCCCCGCTGGAGCCCCGCACAAGGCTCCCATTGTCAGCCCACAAACAACAACTGCAAGGAGGGTTTCTGGATGTTTTAAGCCCCCTCTGTTGCCAAAGCAGAGTGGGAAAAGCACTTAAAAAGGGAATGTTTTAAATGCATCCACTGACACTGCTTCAAACTGGAGCAGGATCACAGGGAGAAAACTCCAGCACTTGGCAAAATCAAAAGGCTTCGCCCTTGAAAATCCTCCCTGGGATGTAGTTTTGGGAAGACTGGGGAGGACTCAGAACAAAAAGAAAACAGAAAAACGGGTTGCCCCTTTGGCAAAACCCAAGGAAGGTGCAGATGGAAAGATGCCCTGGGTGTGCAGCACAGTTGGAGATCATCAGGCTTCCAATCTGAGGGTCAAGTGTTCAATTATCTGCTCAGGTACTTGTCAGAGTTGGGCTGATGGTTGGATTCAATGAGCTGAAAGGTCCCTTCCAACCTAGATTATTATGATCTTATAAGATTATCCTTCCCAGCCACCACAGCTCAAAGAAGCAGGAGGTTGCAGAACAGGCTGGTGTCCTGGCTTCAGCCTCTGTCTCTTTGCCTGTCTCACGTCTTTGCACTGACACTTCAACAAACCCCTTCCACCCCTCTTCATCCCAAAAGATGGGCAAAGAAAAATGATTAGCTCACTCTCAGGTGACAAGCTGTGCAGCTTCATCACCTCCAGCCCAGATTAGTCAGGAGAGGACTGGAGGGAGAAAGGGGCACAGACTGAAGGAAGCTGCTGAGAGAGACTGCACAGAGTGTTCCTGCAGCAAAGCCAAAGGGAAATGTGTTGAAGACAGGAGAAGGAAATGAACTGAAATGTCCTGCAACATCTCAGCCCCCAGATCTCCAATCTGGAAGAGGAAACTTTTCCATAAAATATGAACTGTGACATTTGAAGTCAAACAAAGCAAGAGAAGTCAGAACCCAAAAGATGGAGGACTCAGAGAAAAAAAAGGGGTGGCTGGATGAATCAACACATTGTTTCCTTCTTAGGGGTCCTTTTCACCACTGATAATTTTGCTCCAGAGCAAAAAGAAGCAGGGAATTGAAACTTCAGTGCACAGAGATTTGAAGATTTCCACAATTATATCCTTCCCTTTCAGAGAAAAAATTATTCCCTTTCACATGGAAAACTTTTACGTTGATAGAAATGAGAAGTTGTGTTCCACTCACAGCTGTTTGCTAGTGTAAAGTAATATATAATGTAGGATCCATTTTTTTTTTTAAAAACAAATTACATCATTGCAAGAGAAAAATAATCTATCTGCCTGGTTTTTTTGGTTTGTTGTTTTTCTTTTTTTTTTCAAGTATGGAGCTAATTTAGGATGTTTCAACATTACTGGAACTTCATCACTTTTTTGGAAATGAAATTTCCCCAAAAGCGACATGAGCTCACAAACTGCTTTTTTATTATTATTATTTTAGTGCTACTGCATTTCACTGATGGGGGAAAAAGAAAAAAAAATTAAAAATCTTTCTCCATCAAAGTTGTTTTTTTTTTTTCCAATGAACACAGCTCCTGAGTCAAGTAGGAGCGTGTCTGAAAACCTTTCAGATGGAAGATTTATTATGTATCATTGGGGAGGAAAAAAAAGCAATTCAGGGCCAAATTCTGATACAAGCTGGTTTGTGCAGAAAGTCCTGAGCTCCAGCCAGGGAAAATGAGGTCCTTTTCGATGTCCTTTCTGCTCCTAAAACACAGAAAGGCCCAATGAAAAGGGTCATAAATATCAGTGTGTAAATGTGCACTCACATGTCTAAGAGCATGGACACCCTCCTCCTGCTCCCTGCAACCCAAAAAAGCTTTCTGGGCTGAAGGAGTTGGGGTTGATCAGCGTGGAGAAGAGAAGGCTCAGGTGGGACCTCAGAGTAGATTCTCAATACC
>VZTY01022342.1:22297-54606 GCA_013400935.1 Turnix velox | reverse complement strand
GAGAAGAGAAGAGAAGAGAAGAGAAGAGAAGAGAAGAGAAGAGAAGAGAAGAGAAGAGAAGAGAAGAGAAGAGAAGAGAAGAGAAGAGAAGAATCAGCTTGGACATGACTTTATTGAGGAAGTAGAGTCTGCTGGAAAGTTTCCAGTTTCAGGTCCATTTCCAGTTAATCCTGTGCAGATAAGTCCTGCAAGTGCTTACATGTTTGCCAGAGCCACGCCATGGACATATCACTGCACTTCCAAGTTGTTTAATCTTTTGTCTAAATATAAATAGATGAGTGAATATCTGTAATTTCCTCCATCCCTCTGCCTCTGAGGAGTTTATCTGAGCAAGGGAAGGCTTTAGGATGAGGGCCAGTGGTTGGGGCTGTTTCCAGCCTCTCAGTCCATGAGCTGGTGGGAGATAACACCCCACTCACGTTGGGCTGGACCACCAAAGGGCATCCCACATCAGACCAAGTGACTTAAGGAAAAACAGCTTGGCTTCTGGTGTAAAATGGGGATTTTCCCATGATGTTGAGCTGACTGAATAAGCTCCTTTCCTTCCATTTCAATTCCCTAGGCTGACCACCTGCTGCTCTCATTCCCATGTTGATTTGGGACCTGATTTAAGCAGAAATCCCCTTGTCTCCACTAAACTGGGCAGTCCAAGAGAACTGAAGCAGTGGTTGGGCTTCTTCAGGACAGACCTCCCAGAGTCTAACTCCAGTTTACAGAAGCTTTAGTTCCTCTTGGCCATGGTCACTGCTCTTATCTTTCCCTCCAAGTGTTATCAATGTTTTCCTTTCCATCAGAAATGTCTTCTTGTTCTCCCTCTGGCTCTGCAGTGGGTCACTCTCCTACCAAACATTCAGCACAAGGGTGAGCTCAGATCCCATTTCTCCCCAGTCCCACCACTCTCCTCACACGACCCCAGTCTCTGCTTTCCTTTTCCAAGTCCTGCAGCTAAAACAAACACTCCCCATCCCTGTGGTTAGCTGACAGATAAAGACATCACAACTAAGGAAACTTGGAAGGGGAGCCCTGAAGTGGCACTACACAGGGAGTTAAGAACTACCAAATTAAAATGTATCCCCTCCAAAAACATCACTTCCTATTGTGCTCCTCTTAGCCCCAAAAGGATTAAAAACCTGTGCTTGAGCTGAGCAACTCTCCTTTTTTTTGCTAAAGCTGTGATTGAGGGGCTCACTGAGCTGTTTCCAGCCCTTGGACTGAAACCTCCTTTCATCTCCCCAATCTCATTCAGACCCCAGCGTTGTGGGGAGGCTGGCAAACCACTATAAATAACCCAGCTTTTCATGTCAGCTGGTACAAACCCCGACTGCCTTCAACAATCTGACCTTTCTGGGGGATTCTGACCAACCTGCAAGCAGCGAGACACCAATTTCTTTCAGGATTTTCCAGGGTGAAGGTACATGTAAAAACCTCTGGCTGTCTGTGCACGCTCCAAAGGCTTTCTGGCTTATTTAACCTGGCTGCCACAACTCTGTCCTGTGGTTTAAAAAATGAAAGTCGTGTCCCAGTTAATGATTTTTGATGAAACCCATTATTCTCACAGCTATTTTTACACGCCAGGGAAGGCAAATCAATCTAACACACCTACAAGACTAATATTTTAATAGACTAACAGAGAAGGTGGTGTAAAGCCATGGCATTTTTTCCTCTGAACTCTTGTTTTTCAGTGAGGTTACCTTGGCATTCCTCCTCATGAAGAAAGCAAAACCTAGAAAACAAATTGCTGTTTGTGCCTCCTCAAGTTCTTCACCAGCTTCAAATGGAAAATAAAACAGAAAATGGCTCCAGCTTCATAATTAGCAAATGCTGATGAAGGATGTTACTGTAGAAGGTATTAAATGATTATGAGATTTTCCCCTTATTCCACCCACCTGTTCAATGGAATGTGATAATGCTCCCTCTTATTACTATCTTATATAAAGAGTCAGAGGGGATGCAGCCTTGATCAAGGCTCTATTTTACACTCAGTGCTATAGTTCCTTCTGGAATATAGGCTGAATCTTGCCTCTGTGAGAAATCAAATACAGAGACCCTGTTCTCAGTCATTGTGACCACAAAACTAAAGAGAAAAGGGTATAAAATAAAGAAAAAGCAATCTAGATTGTGGCTTGCTTCCTAGCTTTGTATCCAAATTTCCAGAGGAATTGTGTTTCCTCTCCCTGGTATCTCCCCCTCCACTCCCACTGTAGCAGAGCAGGTCACCCCAAGCTGAGATGTCCCTCAGAGCAGAGCTCTGTGAGAAGAACATGGTTCCAAAATAGGGTGACAGCCCCAAATGGGGCAGACACAAAGGTCCTAATGCTGTCTGGTGCAACTGGAAATGAGTTTTGCTGTGGGACTGGAATTTGGAGACTCCAACCCTCCATCAGATCTCCATTGGGGGGGGGCACTCTGTATTACTGAGAGGGCAATTAATGAGAATTAAAAATGTTGATGAACCCAAAAGGGTGCAGGGAGTGAATGTCTGGCTCCCTCCAGCAGAAAGGCACCTGGATCTGAAAAGTGAGACACTGGGACAAGTTTCTCAGAGAGGTTGTGGATGCCCCCTCAGTCCCTGGAGGTGTTTAAGGCCAGGCTGGATGAGGCACTGAGCAACCTGGTGTGGTGGCAGGTGTCTCTGCCCATGGCAGGGGGGTTGGAACTGGATGATCTTTAAGATCCCTCCCAACCCAAACTATTCTATGATTCTGTGAAACAGAGGGAACTTCCAGCCACGCTCCTCAAGGACTGCAGCAAAGGTAGAAAAGGAGAGAGTCACTAAACATCAATTAAAATTCTTCAGTGATTGAAGTGGGCAAGTTCCACACAGCTCTTTGTAAGTTTACACCCCACTGTGCCCAGCCAGCTCAGCCCCTGCCCAGTGAATTTACGTAGCAGTGATGACAGTGACCTTAGAGAGGGATCATGGAGCTTTTCTCCACCCCTCAAACTTGTAACTCTAGCTGCTTGCTCTGCAGGAGAGGACCAGACAAGGTGGGAAGGGGAGGGAAGGAAAGGAGCAGCTCCTTGACCACCCAGACTGAAGAAAGAACCTGAAAGCCCTTGGTTAGCCATGGTTCCTCTTTGCACATCCCAGAGAGAGAGTCAGGAGGATCAAGGTTCTGCCAGAATGGGCAGCAGCACCCTGAGGCTGGGGAGGGTGCAGGTGATGCTCCTCAGAATGGACAATGGGACCCCTCTCATCACAGCCACCACCACCCCAAGCTGCAGAGACCCCTGCTGTGTTCACAGAGGCTGTCCCAGCATTGGCACCCATGTGCCACCTCAAGCTGGTATGCCCTAGCAGGTATTTTGGCATCTGCCTCATTGAGCCAACAAGAAAGGGTGGCTTTTGTCACTTGTCTCATCTGGGACGTGGTCAAAGCTCAGCTGGAAGCTTTTTATGGTCCCTTGATGCTGAGGCTGCAGATAGAGAGAAGATGGTTCTGCCAAAATGGGCAGCACCCTGAGGCTGGTGAGGGTCTGGGTGCAGGTGATGCTCCTCAGAGAGGACAATGGGACCCTTCTCACCACAGCCACCACCACCCTGAGCACTGGAGACCACTGCTGTGTTCACAGGGGCTGTCTCAGCACTGGCACCCAGGTGCCACCCCACAGCCAGCATCCCCTCAAGCAGGCATTTTGGCATCTGCCCCACTCAGTCAACAGGAAAGGGTGGCTTTTGTCCCTTGTCTCATCTGGGACATGGTACAAAGCTCAGCTGGAAGCTTGTTATGGTCCTCTGATGCCGAGTCTGCAGATAGAGAGAGATAGGGAGCACAATAAACCTCTCAAAATATGATCTAACTGCCTAGCACATCAAATGTGGTAGATGTCAGCTGCATCCAGCAGGGCTGAGTGGGAACAAACAGAGGGTTTTCAGCCCAGACCACACACAGACACACACAAGGCACATGACTAATTTCCATGAGTGATTTCATATAAATAAGGTACCCAGATGAGAGGATGCACTGCAACATCCCCTCATTCCACTCCTTTAATTAACTTTGCAGTGAGACTCTCAACTGGAAGTGGCTGATTAGTGAAGCGTTGGCTTTTTACTACTTAAAGATTAAGGGTACATCCTGTCCTCATGGAGAAAACACATGAAACCCCAGGGGAGAGCCTGCCTCATGCCACTGGAAATAATGCTGGTGCTGCAGCTCTCAGCTGGGAGGCAGAGGAAGAAATAGAAGGTGTAGATAAGGAGTGGGACCAGCCCAGGGTTACGGGGAATGTTGGGAATTGCTATGGGAACCAAACAGTTGTGTTCTAGATCCCTTTTTGCCACCTACACCAAAGGGGGAGGGGGGAGTAGGACCCAGATAACCCTCAGCCCAGTGCTGTTCCTCTGATGTCTGGCAAGGATTAAATGAACTCACCAAGGAAGTGTTGAGTAGTAAAAGACAAGTGACCTTTTCCATCTGGGAAAGGTCTTCAAACCTCCAAGCTGCAAAGGAAGTTTATCAGGAAGAGAAGGGAAGGAAAATGCAGGTGGAAGAAGAAAGAAGCCAAATCCACACTGTCTGGATTCAAAGAGGTGGCAGGATTAAAAAAGAGCAAGTGACCTTCAGGAAATTGATCCCTGTGTTGATGGATCACTATATTTAGGACACAGACTAATAGGTCAGCTGCTGGCTGCAGGGAAGGTAAGATTCCCTGCCCCTCCAAAAGACAGAAGCTTTAAAAGCCTTCAAATGAAGCTATTTTAACATTTATTACACCATCCCCGGGGATTTTCAAGCTATTTAGTGAAGGCAACAGGCAGGTAGGTCCTCCCATCCTGTCATCACTGATGGAAAAACCTGATAGAGGGAAATGTGACTTGTCCCAAAACACCTCCCAAAGAGGGACTCCCCTGGCTTTTTTCTTAGAGTTGCCATAAACCAACAACCACCTTCCCCTTTCAACGAGCTTCATTGCCTTTCACATCTGTGCTCAACCACACAATTCTTGTATTTATTTTTCTTTTTTAGTACTAAGCCATCAATTAGCCCAGGTTTGCCCAAAACAGTGCCTAGGGTCTCTTTACAGTTCCATAAACCTGAGAGGACCTATTTGTGATCGCAGGCTGAGGTTCAAGTTCTGAAGGAAAAGTCAAACTGGGGCAAATTTCGTTTTTCATGACTCCAATTTTCATACTTGCTTCTCATTCTACATTTGAGTGTGCCCCAAGGGTTTGCATGGAAGGATTTCCAAGACCTTTTTCTGTTCCAGCTTTGCTCCCAGATTGACTCCATGAAGGCTGGCAGCCCCTCCTAACACTGAAGGGGGGTACAGAAAGGCTGGGGTAGGATTTTTGAATAGGGTATGTGATGGAAAGACTAGGAATAACAGATGCAAATTGGAAGAGGGGAGATTTAGGGTGGAGATAAGAAAGAAGTTCTTTGCTGTGAGGGTGGTGAGATGCTGGAAGAGGTTGCCCAAAGAGGCTGAGGATGCCCCCTCAATCCCTGGAAGTGTTTAAGGCCAGGCTGGATGAGGCACTGAGCAACCTGGGGTGGTGGGAGATGTCCCTGCCCATGGCAGGAGGGGTGGAACTAGATCTTGAAGGTTCCTTCCAACCCAAACCATTCCATGATTCTCTTATTTCTATATATAGACTGTGCCAGGCACAGGCTGGAGGTCTAGCTTTTGGGCTTGTGGGGAAGGTGAAGGAACATTGAGACTGGGAACCACATCAAGACCATGAGAATGGTCTTACCAACACCAAGAGGTGCCAGGAAGGCAGCTCTGCTCAAGGATCCCACAAGGCAGCATGGAATATTATCTGAAAAACAAATGCCAATGTCTTCTCTAACACCAAAATTCTTCTCAAATTCTTCTTAGAGAAGACAGAAATTGCTTCCTGGAGCTGAGCCTTTAAACCACACAAACACAATCAAGCCCCAAGTCACCTCAATGACTAGGCAAGCCTGATGGAAACCACATCAGGGTGAAGAACAAACTATTTGAGTGAGCAGTGGAAGGTCACTTGTGCTAAAACATGTCACAGGGAAGGACATGGCAAGAGAAGATCTGCTGCTTCTCATGGTCTTTTCTCATCACCCAGCAGAATGGGTGTTATCTGCAAGGGTCTGCTCAAAGAAAGAAGGTGGGAGAAGGGAATATGAAACATCATGTTAATTCCATCTCAGACAGCATTTGGTTTGGACCTTCCAGGACACAGGAGCCATCAAAGGCAGGTTGACAAGATCCATCTGTCACAGGCAATGTCCCTCTGCCACAGGATGATGGAGCTGAGCCAAGTCCTGCTGCTGCAGTGTCCAGGCTGGGCAGGGACAGCTAATAACAGCAAACACAACCAAGAAAATTAATAAAAGGATTCCCCACAGCAGGAAAAGTTTCTCAAGCTTCAGGAGGACTGTGGGAAAGAATTCTTAATCCCAGGTTTCATTCAGACCACGTCTGGGAACAAAGGTACCTGTATTCTGACCAGACTTGTTGGTTTTGGCAAAGAGTGACCAAATAGACTAGAAAAGGATGGAAAAGATGGTACAAATCTGATTGTCCTTGGGCACATAATTCTTTGTACTCCACACACCTCCCTCCTCTCCCCTTCCTACAACCATCATCTTGGCATGATCCCACTGTCCTTTGTTTTGCCCCACATCGTTTCTGATGAAGTGGAGGCCAAGGTCCAAAAATATCCTAGAGATGGAGATGGGATGGGTAGGAGAGAGCTCACTGGGGGAACTGCATGGGGGCAGGCCTCCTACCTGCCACGTCTCACCACAGTCTCCTGTCCCCTGGATCCTTCTGGAACCCACTCTGAGAAAACCCCAGTCATGTGCTCAGTTCATTTTCAACTGGAAATCAGCCAGGAGACACCCCAGAGTTAATGGGACTCATTGAAATTAGACATTCTGCCCTATATGGGAAAAAAAAAGTCCTTGGCTGGGTTCCTCAGCAGCTGGAACCACACATGGATCCTCTCAGTCCACAGGATGCTTCATGGCAGCCAAGCACCTTCCCCAAAACTTCTTTCCAAAGGCACCATGAAAGGCAAGATGGGAAAAATCAGTAAATACCAGAATCATTCCATAAAATGCCAGGGAGACAAGAACACCCCAAGATAACTAGTATGGAGAAAGGGGGGGGGCTGGCACAGGATCACCCCACAGCAAGGTCTGGAGCAACTGGGAACCTCAGCATGTCCCCAGGACACACAAAGTATTTCCCAAGCAGAAAATGCCACCAGATTGAAGAACCATTCCCTGTCCAGCTGTAGGGTGGAGGGGAAATCAGTGTGTGTTCAACAGCCCTTTGGGGCCCTGTGGGGCTGAAAGAGGAAAAAAAAGCCCAGCCACTGAAAGGGCAGGAGGAATTTCTGGAGGCAGAGCTTAACTTGCCAAGCTGGCCCCTGGCCAGGACATGGAGCTTAGTCATCTCCTTTGTGAGAAGGGCCATCAGATCTCCAATGACTAAGAGCATTCAGGACCTTGAGTTCATGTCTAATCCAGAAGATGGATGACAACACCAATGAGGACACATCAGAGGTGACTGTGATTGTGAACAGGGAGGATGTGAGACATCTTCCAGACAGAAGGGGAGAAAAAAAATGGAGCTGCAAGCTCTGGCCAAGACAAACAGAAGCCTCCATGAGTGGCTGGGGGTCATTCCAGGCCAGTGTGTGAATTGCACCACCAGGAACTGATGCTGCCCTCTCAAAGTCTGGCTTTGACTTTGAACATCACGAGTAGGATGAGGGAAACACTGCACCCGTGGTCAGAGAAAGCTGAGGAGGAAACACAGGGAGATAGGAGTCCAATTTCATATGGGGGAGCAATTAGGAATTATTTATTGAGGATTAACTAGTAGATCTTTATTTTTAGAGGAGAGGTTTGGGGGGATTTTAAGAGTTTCCCACTCCAAGCTCATATCTAGGTCATAAATAACCATCTAGCTGAGTCATGGGCAAGGTTCAAGACAGCATTTCATCCAATGGCAGACAGGCCCTAAGAAATTGTTCATAAAATTGAGAGATTAAGTAGCATTTGTGAAGCAAATCTGGGTCTTCCATCTTTTCAGAAGACACAAATAACCAGTTGCTGCAGGTGCTGTTCCTGCAAAGACAGGGGAGAACCCTAAAACACACATTTCTGACCCCAAAGGGTACACCAGTGACACATCATCCAGCAAGAAAAGCTGCAGCTGTGAAAAATAAACCTTGCAAAAATAATCCAGATGAGTTTTCAGCCACTGCCAGAATGAACAAGCCTGGAGACAAGTGTCAGAAATTCAACTCTGCCCGTGGCTCCTCCTTGAGCTGAAAGAGGGGCTGGAAAAATCAACCCTGATGCTTCCCATCTGAACCGAACTCTAAAAGGGCAGAAAGTCTAATTATTTACTCTGAAAACATACTTATGCTCTTTGAGTAGGACTTTTAATGCTGTCTGTCAGCTATTTATAGGGACTGTGCCTCCATCCATTCCCATGGCCACGGCAGCAGAAGGTCGCTGAGGAGCAGACAGCAGAAGTGGAGGCTGAAGAGGGATGCTAATCAGAGCTGCTCCTCACCACTGGCTCTTCAAAGAGTGGAGCAGGGCTAAATACTAATGTGCTTGACCCTTCAGAAGCTCAGGAGCCAATAAGCTCTGTAGAGGCTTGCACTGAACTGCTCTCATTTACTCTACACCCCTACACTCAACTGTCACATCTAACGAGCAGCAGGACCACCTAGGAGCCACCCTCTGCACACTTTGCAGTCACTGCAGAGGGAAAAAAAATATAAAACACGTCTTGGGATGACTTCCACAAACAAGGCAATGTCATTTGCAGGACTGAAAGATTCCAGTCATGTCCAAAATTTTCCAGTTTTCTTTGACTTTAGAACATTGTTGTCTTTGCTGCATCAATACTGACTTTTAATAACCATCAACAGGTAGGAAGGGACATTTCAGATCATCAGCCACCTTCTGTTAGGCAAAAATAAGGCTACTTTTATCTAAAGCTTTCTTTAAAAGCTTAAAACTTCATGGAAAGTCATAAAATAGTTTGGGTTGGAAGGGACCTTCAAGATCACCAAGTTCCAACTCGCCTGCCATAGGTAGGGACACCTCCCACTAGATCAGGATGCTCAGTGCTTAAACACCTCCAGAGAAGGGATTTGTTTCATGAATTAAAAGGAGAGATGGGGAAGGTTGGGTTTTCTCTCAACTCTGCTGCTCTCCAAACTGCCTGCACTTTTTGGCTCTCCCCTGAGCTGCCATCATCTGCCTCACAGCATCTCAGCCCCCGTGTCAACACAGAGCCACATCTAAGACTCAGCCATAATTCATCAGGCTCAGCATCTCCTGAGAGCCAGGACACTTCTCCCCCTGGCAGGGAGCAAAAACAACCTTCTGAAGCTCTCTACCTGCTCCAGAGCCACTGTGTCAAACCTGATACATGGTGGGGGGGTGATGTCTACCTGTCACATCAGCCTGTGGGATGTTGACACAGCAGCAGGAGAGCACATCTGTTGCTGCTGCTCCACTGTGAGCAACTTGCGATGCTCCAGGAGCAAAGATGAAAGTGTTTCAGAGCATTCATCCTGCCTCATCCACCCGAGGAACCCTCCACATCCCATCTGAGGGACTCAGCAGCTGTCACCTGGCAAGAGTGTGTCCTTTTCCCTCCTTGGAACATCAGGTTCATCATCAGCTGCTCATCCACTCCATCCCTCTGCCTGCTGAGCTGTGCCTGGGGCCATTCCCCTACACATCAGCACCCAAAGCAAGGGGAAAGGGGACCATTTGCTTTGGAGCTGATGGATACAGCAGAGAAATTAAACCCCAAAACCAGAGCACTCTGATCCTTAGCCCTGGGATCTGCTCATTATTCACATTTTGGGGCTTTCTAACAGAGAAATTAAACCCCAAAAAACTCTAAGAGTGCATATTGATCCTCATCTCTGGGATCTGCTCATTATTCATGTTTTGGGGCTTTCTAACAGAGAAATTAAACCCCAAAAAACTCTAACAGTGCATATTGATACTTATCTCTGGGATCTGCTCATTATTCATGTTTTGGGGCTTTCTAGCAGAGAAATTAAACCCCAAAAACAGAGCACACTGATCCTTAACCCTGGGATCTGCNTAAACCCCAAAACAGAGCATATTGATCCTTAGCCCTGGGATCTGCTCATTATTCACATTTTGGGGCTTTCTAACAGAGAAATTAAACCCCAAAAAACTCTAAGAGTGCATATTGATCCTCATCTCTGGGATCTGCTCATTATTCATGTTTTGGGGCTTTCTAACAGAGAAATTAAACCCCAAAAAACTCTAACAGTGCATATTGATACTTATCTCTGGGATCTGCTCATTATTCATGTTTTGGGGCTTTCTAGCAGAGAAATTAAACCCCAAAACCAGAGCACACTGATCCTTAGCCCTGGGATCTGCTCATTATTCATGTTTTGAGGCTTTCGAACAGAGAAATTAAACCCCAAAACAAAGCATATTGATCCTTATCCCTGGGATCTGCTCAATATTCACGTTTTGGGGCTTTCTGGGTGCACTTTTTTATGTTCTTATCTTTTTCCAGTCGTGCAAGCGAAACCAGACCCCTTAACAAGCAGCTTCAGTGCACATGGGTGAGGTAGAAAAATCCCTGCTGGCTTTTGGGGTTATATATATGGTCTCCAGCTCTCTCCAAAGCTGACAGCAATTAGGGAGGGTGGAAGGTGCTTTCCCCCATCAGCCTCTTGCTCTAATGACCACCTCCCCTGGCTCTGGCTGAGCTGCAGATGGGGACCACTGGGCTCCACAGGCTGCCACTGGGCAGAGACAGGGACCACTGGGCTGCACACACTGGCAATGAGATCAGAGAACATCACAACCTAGTCCCAGTGGCCTGTGGGGGTGATATCTCAGCACCACAGCCCCCTCCAAGTTCAAAGACTTGCAGGAACAGCACAAGCTGTTCCCTAATCACTGTCTCCATGTCATCATCACTCCAGAAGTTGCCACAAAAGCAGTGCCCAGAGCAAAGAGGGGGTGAAGCTCTGGGTGCTGGGGTTGCAGCTGTGCAGCCTGAACATCAGAGGGGCACCACAGACATTAAATATTGAATTATAGAATGGTTTGGGTTGGAAAGGACCTTGAAGATCATCTAATTCCAACCCACTACACTCGATGCCTCATCCAGCCTGGCCTTAAACACCTCCAGGGATCGAGGGGGCACCCACAAATTCCCTGGACAACCTCTTCCAGTGTCTCACCACCCTCAAAGGAAAGAACTTCTTTCTTCTCTCCAGCCTAAATCTCCCCTCTTCCAATTTGCATCTGTTACTCCTAGAACACAAATTACTTTCAATTTAAAAACAGACCCCAACAAACCAACATCCATGTAACTAGAACTTTGAAAGGTTTTTTTTTTCTTAACAACTTTCAATGCACACACAAAAAGAGGGACCTCAGATTCACAGAAGCTGTGAATTTGTTTTTACCTCTGACTGTGTTTTTATCCCTGACAGTGTTTTTATCCACAAACATCTACGAAGCTTAAATACCTGAGTGTGATATTGTTTTTCAAAGCAGAATCGTGGACCACAAAAACTCTTCCATTTTGATCAGTAAACATTAAAAAGAGCACACTGCCCAAATCTCCACCCATCATGTGCAAACAGCATTGCTACTACACCATTTGAGAGACAACACCACTAATAATCATACTCAATGCAAACAAAACAGTGGACTTGGAAATTTTCCAGATGAACACCAGAAATTTCCCTTCCCATCACTAAACATGATCAGCTTGGTTCTGTTTTCTCCTCAGTCACCTCCCCCTGCTGAGTGACACGTGGCAGCACCTTCTCCTCAGCACAGGTCCATTATTTTGCTTTTTTAAGTTTTCCACAGCCCCCACTCCCTCTGAGTCTCTCCTTGGGGAAAGCAGCAAATACTAATGGGAAAGGTGCAAGACATGAGGTGGCTTTGTAAGAAGTGCAAGACATGAAATGGCTTTAGAAGAAAGGAAAATTCAAGCCAGGGGAGCTGGAGTTCAGACTTTGACAAGAGACTTTGTTTTTTCTCTTTGTTTCTTCCCCCAAGACTATGTTTCTATTTCTGGAGCTCAATTTGTTGCTGATTCACACCCCAATTGTGAGAGGAAATCGGGAGGGACTGCACCTGTGTGGGACCAGGAGTGACACCAGTTCCTCCCCAGTGAATCCCAGTTGTGCACAAACCCCACAACCTGCCCAAACCCACCCAGATCCCCCACTCCAAGCTCTCTCCAGGGGAAGATGATGGATGGGCAGAGTTTAATTTCCATGAGAAGGCAGCCAGCTGAGTGTTTCCATCTGCCTGGTTAACAAACACTCGTCTTAGCTTTTAATCTTGAGAAATGCAACTTGTTTCTGCAGCTGAGTTTGTGTTTTGGCTGGGAAATGGATACCTGGGGCAGAAAAGAGCAAGGTGGGATTCAGTGCCTGCCCTCCCATGGGCAGGGGGCACCCAGCTTGGCAGGGAGAAGCTGATACTCCATGATGATGGTTGGACTTGATGATCTGAGGAGTCCTTTCCAACCTGGGTGAATTTATGGCTCCATGATTCTAATCACCATCTCCCCAAAGGGTTTTTAGGCAAGGTGGTCTCTGAAATACAACAGTGAAGACAGTCAGGGAGATAAATGGAACTTTGAGACCTCCTCAGCATTTCAGCCTTGCCCTTAGGCTCCCTGCCCTGCTCCCTGACCATATCCAAGCCCTACAGAGCATCCCACTCCCTCCTTGATGGGCTTCTGTAATTCCAGCTGCTGAGTCCTACCTGGCATGAGTTGAGAAGAAGATTGCTGGAAGAAGTGAAGGGACCCATCTGTTTTCAGTGGTGCCCACCAAAAGGGCAAGAGAGAACAGGCACAAACTTGAGATGGGAAGTTGCATCTAAATGAGGAGGAACTTCTTTAATTTGAGGGGGACAGAGCACTGGAAGAGGCTGCTCAGGGAGGTGGTGGAGTCTCCACCCCTGCAGATTCAGTGGGGCAGGAGGGAAACACATTAGAAAGGCTCAAAAAGGGGCTTGAGGGAGCCAGCTGTGGATGAAGAACTGCTCTGTCGCAGCTCTAAAAAGAGTAAAGTTCATTCAAGGCTTTTTTTTTTCTCACTTTACTTTTCCCATTTCCTTCTTGTTTCCCCAGAAATAGAAGATGACATTTGTTTTTATGGCCAGCCCTATCTCCTGGCTGTTCCCCTGTGCAGGGGCAATCTGAAGGCAATTATCTTCTGTTGACAAAAAGTGATAAAAGTGTATTGTGTCAACACTCTGAGCTAACAGATTTGTCATCTGTTCTCCTCTCGGATAATAGAAATGGATTTAGAAAATGCCCTGACAGACTCCCTGCCCTCCTGCAGTCAGGTGAGCCCCAGCTCTCTGCTTGGTTACCTCAGATTCCCCTTCTTCCAGAAAAATCTGCCTGGTTGTGTTTTAAATTCCAATGTAAAGTTGGCTTTCATGGGCTTCTTTTTGGCAGCTCAGAGCTTCTGTGCTTAGAAGTAATCCAGCCCAAGTCCTCCATTCTGTTTCAGCTCTGTCACTCCCTATTTTTTTTCCCCAAGGCTTTGGAAAATCCTATATTTTTCTGTATCCTTTTCTTTTTTTCACTCCCATGCACATTTCCTTCTAGAAAAATGTATCTGACAATGGTACCTGCTCTGCATCCTCCCTCCAACTTGCTTCTCCAGGAGTTCCTGGACAACAAGCTCCCCAGATGGTTCTTTTCCTGAGACAGGCACCTGCATTGGCCCAAACTGAGAGTCCTGCCCCTCAGCTCAGCAAAACAATGCTGCTGGGAGAAAAGAGATGAGATAAAATAACCCAAATAGTGATAAAGCTCTCTTCAAATTTTATTTAAATCAGTAAATCTATAGTGTGAGGAACAAGCCTGGATACAATGATGCCCCATTACTACAAACTTTTGCTCACTGACTCTCCCCAAGTTACCCCACCTGGGGCTTAACATAGGATCATAGAATGGTTTGAGTTGGAAGGGATCTTCAAGATCATCTAGTTCCAATTCCCCTGCCATGGGCAGGGACACCTCCCACCACCCCAGGTTGCTCAATGCCTCATCCAGCCTGGCCTTAAACACCTCCAGGGATTGAGGGGGCATCCACAGCCTCTCTGGGCAACCTCTTCCAGTGTCTCACCACCCTCACAGCAAAGCCCTTCTTTCTTAGATCCACCCTAAATCTCCCCACTTCCAATTTGCATCCATTAATCCTACACCCCCCCTCCTGGACCCTATTCAAAAGTCCTACCCCAGCCTTTCTGTAGCCCCCTTCAGGTATTGCTGATCAAATTTATTTTACCAAATCCCTAATCTAGTTTATTCTACCAAATCCCCTAATCTAGTTTATTTTACCCAAAGCATTTGGTCCTAGCTCTGATCATGGTGTCAAGTTGTTGTGCTGGGTTGTTTGGGGTTTTTTTTGGCAGAATTTGGTCATGATTTTAACACCAGTCCAAAGCACCCTGGGATCCAAGACTCTCACCTCAAAGCACTCCCATTTCCCACTGGAGTCAATGGGGCCATTATTCACAGGCTTAGAATTAGGCATATGCTGAAGTGCCTTTGCCTTTGGGATAAAGAGCCCATTTGGGACTCTGGGGTACTTAGCTCTGATAAAACCCATCCATCTTCCTTGGGCCATTCAAACAAAAGCATCTCTCTCAGAACTGCCAGCAGATGTTTTCATAAATTTGAACAGACTTCTCTGCCCTCTCTCCATTCATTTCCAGCCCTAAAAGCCGAACCAGAAAAATCTGTAAACAGAGGACAGAGAAACATCTGAAGGAGTCCTCCCAGTCATCTCCAGCCAAATCCTGCACCCATTAACTTTCTTTCTGCCTTTCCCTGCTGCCAGATGTATCTGTGCAAATGAGAGTTTCCAAAGTAACTATTGTCTTCTCCCAATCCCACTAAATCCCTTCTAATAGCCCCTGAGGAGGGTTTTTAACTGACCCCGTGAGTGTGTAACTGCTCCCTGCCTCTGTCCCAAGGGTTTTCTGCCTTCCACCCACCCCCTTTCACTCTGTTGACTTGAAACTTTTCTCCATCACAGGATTGAAACCTCCCACCCAACAACTCTAAGGTTGTTCCCCAGTAACACCCAGCAAAGCACTTTTATTTCTCTAAAGATGGAGTGAAAACTGACCCCTGGGAGCAGAAGATTCCTGAAGGACACTAGACTCCCCTACATGCACTCAGCTTTTGCTTCAAGGTGTGCCCAAGGTGAGTTTAATTCTCTTTCATATTTTGATGCTGTTTTTCTATGGACTGGGTTTTTTTTGCCCAGAGAAGTTGTGGATGCCCCCTCAATTCCTGGAGGTGTTTAAGGCCAGGCTGGATGAGGCACAGAGCAACCTGGTGTAGTGGGAGGTGTCCCTGCCCATGGCAGGGGGCTTGGAACTAGATGATCTTGAAGGTCACTTTCATCCCAAACCATTCTATGATACTATTCCTCCTCTTTGTCTTGAAGACAAACCTGATTGTGCCACCAGCACCTTTTAATGTTGAGGATAATCCAAAGGGAGATGGTTGAAACTGAAGGAAGAATTGGAAGAGGGGAGGTTCAGGCTAGAAATAAATAATTCTTTATGGTGAGGATGGTGAGACACTGGAAGAGGTTGCCCAGAGAGGTTGTGGATGCCCCCTCAATCCCTGGAGGTGTTTAAGTCCAGGCTGGTGTAGTAGGAGGTGTCCCTGCCCATGGCAGGGAGATTGGAACTGGATGATCCTGCAGGTCCCTTCCAACCCAAACTATTCTATAGTTTCTTAACAAGGCAACAAGACAACAAGAACCTTTTTAAAGAATTTCTCTTGTGTTTTCAGATCACCTGATCCCTTCCAGCTCTTCAGTGACTTGTTTAAATAAGGCTTTGGAGAAGTGAAAACCCCAAGGGGTCTGTGCGGGGTTGGAAGAGCAGAGTGTGGCTGTCATCCAGCGAGTTTGGAAACCAGGAGATTTACCACACAGCCAGGGGACAAACAGACCATCATTTTCTCCATCAGTCCTTTTCCAGGCTGATGGTGGGGAAAGAGAAGATGCAGCCAAAGCCCTGGAGTTCCTCCAGGCAGCAGGGAGAGAAGGTGGGCATTGTGCAGCGGGACAAACGGGGCTGCTGCGAGCCACGGGCCAGCAGGCTGACACCAAGGGCTGGCAGCAAATATGTCAGAGGGATCAGGGAGTTGGCAGGGCAGGCTTTCAGCTAATACAAGAGATTATTTTCAGGGCCTCAGAGCCTGCCAAGGACAACACAAAGCCGGGCTCAGAGAGCAGCACTCCTGCCGCTGCAAGGGGTGGCAGCGCAGGCACCCAGGGAGGAACCAGCCTCTGGGGTTTGTAGCTGGGACAGCACCAAGGAACAAGCTACTTCTTGGCACTGTGTCACCTCCACGTCTTCCACTGTCTGTCTGTGATGATCTGCACCCTGGGATTGGGCATCTTATGGATTTTTTATGTTCTCTTCAATCATAGAATGGTTTGGGTTTGAAGGGAGCTTCAAGATCATCTAGTTCCAACCCCCCTGCCATGGGCAGGGACACCTCCCACTACACCAGGCTGCTCAGTGCCTCATCCAGCTTGGCCTTAATCACCTCCAGAGACTGAGGGGGCATCCACAGCCTCTCTGGGCAACCTCTTCCAGTGTCTCACCACCCTCACACCAAAGAACTTCTTCCTTAGATCCAGCTGAATTCACCCTCTTCCTATTTGCATCCATTACTCTAGTCTTTCCATCACATATCCCATTCAAAAGTCCTACTCCAGCCTTTCTGTAACCTTCAGGTATTGAGAAGCTCCTCCGAGGTCCCTCCTGAGCCTTCTCTTCTCCAGGCTGAACAACCCCAACTCCTTCAGCCTGTCCTCAAAAGGGAGTTGCTCTAGCAATGCAACGCTTTGACAGCACCAGGTGAGCTTCAGATTTGAAAATCTTTATCTTGGACAACATCATGGTCCTTCTAGGTCTTCTAGGTTCTTGCTAACACACACAGCCAACCTGTTCCGGCTTAACCTGCTCAGTGTTGAGCTCCACAATGGGGCTGAGCCACCCCTCGGTACAAGTTTGATGGTGAGGATCAAACTGCTGGTCTTGGTCAATGGAAACAAGTTCTTTGAGGGAAAAAACTTGAATGCTGGTTTACATGTAATAGCAATTCTCTCCCACATAACCTCAGATGATCACAGACAGAAAGGAGCAGCAAACACAGGGAGCACAGTCAGGGTCACCTGGCCCAGGACTGTGGCTCCCAAAAACTGCAAAAAAATAGCCATTTGTACTGAAAAGCTCAAGTCCTGGCACCAGAGACCTGGAAAACTGGCCAATTGTTTCTAAATGGCAAGAGCCAGCTCCTGGCAATGTCCCACAGCAGCACAGAGTGGTTCACATTGGAAGGGACACCAGGATTCTGGTCCAGAGCAGAGACAAGGCTCAGTTCAGCCCAGGGTGCCCAAGGCTTTGTCCAGCCCAGCCTCCCTTTCCCTCTGAGAAACTTCTTCCCATCTGGACAGGTCTCAGGGTGAACTGTTTTCTTAGTTTTTTTTAACTCTTTTGTTATTTGGGACCTCCCTCTTTCCATTTATCACCTTTATCTCTCATGTTCCCCCCTTAACCTCCTCTCCCTCAATTAGGGCTCATTTTCTTGCATCCACGTGGCATGATGGAAGCTCTCAGTGATGGGAATCCATCAACAGACCCCAATAATTGCAAATGAGGGCAAAAAAGGACAACTTCCAGGCTGTGGGATCAGTTGTGAAGCTAATGGATGTGCAGTGGTGGTGTGGGGGGGATTCACCACCTTCTGTTGTGCCACAGAAATCTGCAAAACCTTCCAATGTATTAAAAAATACGTGTATCTTCCAACATGCAGACCCAGGAAATGTTCTTAGGCTTTGATGGGTTTCATTGCTGAGGGGTTTTTTTTTTTCTCATAGAATTATTGAATGATTCTAGATAGATCATAGAATGATTCTGTGATGCCAGGTTGTTTGTCTGCCAATCACCATTCACGGTGCAGGACTGATTTCATTTGAACTTCAGTTCACAGGAAAACCATCCCTTGGTTTTATCCTTGTCCCAGAATATCTGCAAACTGAACCCAAAGCTGGACTTCAAACCACATCCTCTGCAAGGAGTTTGGCTCCCTGGTGCTACAGCTGCATCCAGACCTGCTGTCACATCAGTCTTGGCAACCCACAAAAGCCCACGGTGACTTTCAACCCTCAGACCCACCTGTGCCCCAAGTTAGTTCTTCAAAAAGCCAGGCTTTTGGAGCAGGTACCTGCAGCTTCCCCCAGACAGCTGGTCTTCCAGGAGAGATGCCAACAAAAAGCCTCCAGGCTGATTTCTGCCAAGCTGAGTTTTTATTTTGTGTGGTTAACGTGACTGGATGCAAGATGGATCCTTGCAGCTCAAACATAAGAAAGAAAAAAAGAGGAGTTCACCCACATCTTGAGTCAGGGTTCCTGGACTCCTTCTTCACTTCACTTCACTTCACTCCAACTTCTCTTGGCCACACTGGAGGGCAAGTGGTGACCAAAGGGTTTGCCCCTGAAGGGCATTAATAGGAGCTGACAATGTTCCCAGGTTGGTTTTCCACACTATGTGGGACACCTTCTGCCTAAGACCATATTCTGGAGGATCCAGTGTTATTCCTTCTCTCTTCCAGGTAATTATTTCCTCCTGTCTCTCACCCAGGGCTTCTCAAAGGCTCTCACCCAACATCTGAGCCCCACTGGCTTCTCCTGCAGCCAACAGAGCTACACCTGCCCCTGAGCCAGCCAAGAATGGCTTGAAATTACCTGGCCTGGGACTCTGGCCACCCTTCTGCTCCTGAGCCACAGAATGAACTCATTCACTCTCCAGCTCCTCCCCCTCCCAAAAGTGCTGTCTGAGCTCTAGCCCAGCTTTGGAGAGCAGCTCCAGGGACAGAGGGGGGCATTGAGAAGCTCAACACCACCTGCTCCCAGGTGGATTCACTCCAAAATAGAGGGGGGGAAAGGGATTTAATGTGCCTGCTCTTCCAATGTAAATGCCAGTGCAAAGCTGACCTGCTCTCTGGAGTGTTGGACTTGCACCTTCCATGTGGCACCTGGCCATGGAGGAATTTATTAAAACACAACCAACAACTGGGGAGAGATGCTGAGCCAGGAATCACTGGGCTGACAGTGACATCCACTTGCTCTGTGGCCTCTGGAAGCCACTTGGCCACTGGAAATGGAGTTGTCCCAGCAAAAGGTGGCCTCAGCACTCCCCCCCTTATCTCTCCTGCAGCCCTGGGCTACTAACACACTGGGCTGGGCCACCTCAGGGCTGCTGCCTGCACTGCCCATCCCTACAACATCACAGCACCACAGCAGCACTTGTCTCAGGGCTACAGGGTTAATTAATTTGCATGGACAAGAGCAATTTGGAGTTGCTGCACTCTGCCTAATTGCCAGGGACTACAATGGGTCCCAAGTGCATCTTTCTTGTTTACACAAGCAGGGGCAAAAGCATTTCCTGCCCTCAGACTGCTGCCTTCTTGCTGTGGCCAGAGAGAGCCCTTTGAAAGCAGCAGCTGAATCAGCTCCCAGGTATCAAAGGTTTGTTCTCGTTGCTGCCACAGAGGAAAGATTCCTCCTGCTGCAGCATCTCTGGGCTAACCTCTGTGTAACCTCTCTGCTGCAGAAATATCAAGTCTCTGAAGGTGAAAGGCAATTTCTTGTGAAACTCATCACCGTGTGCCCAGAAAGGCTGCAGGCAGGATGCTGTTCCTCCAGAAAAACCTGAGGATGGAGATGGGAGTGATCCTTTTTGGGGCTGTTCCTGGGCTCAGCCTGCATTAGCAGTTGTGAAACTGTAGGAAAGGAAAAGGAAGGCTGGAGAACAGACACCTCCGAGCAAAGCTCCTCTTCAAAGGAGAAAGGAGGATGAAAAACATCAGGGTTTCTCTGGGGAGGGCACAGGAGAGAGCTGGCAATGCAGCAATTTGGAGTCTCCACCTGCCCATCTCTGCGCCAAAGTCTGAGTGTCCAAAACACGATAAACCTCCCTAAAACATCACCACAAAGGGAACTTCAAAGAGCTGCTGAAGCCAGGGAGAGGAATTTGCCTCTCAGAGGCAGGTGTAGGGTTGGAGTGCGTGAAGCAGAGCCTGTGATGTTTTCTCCATCCTCTCTGTCCTCCCCGTTTGCTGTTGCCATGCCATCCCCCAGGCAGCCACAAAAGAAACAGCTTCCTCAGCCTCAAAAATGAGATTATTCAATGAGCCTCCTCCTGTTTATTGTGATGGGCAGGGCTGGAAGTGTTTGACAACAACTCAATTACTGGCAGTGAATGGGAGCAGGAGGGGCAGTTAATTACCCACTTCCCCCTTTGCCACAGACACCCACATTCAAAAGCCACATTCAGAGAGAAATCCACGTTATTTCCCAACCATTCTGCAGATTTTTAATCACCAGCTTCAATCTAAACGGGATTGTTCCCACTCCAATCAGTGCTGGAAGAAGGGCTGAGTGCCTGGGCTGGAGCACCCCCAGCAGTTCCCAGGATGGGAATCGTTCCTCAAAAATTTAGATGGCATGGCTAAAAATGGAAAAATTTCCTTAAAAATAAATCTCAACAGGATGGAAATCACTTATGAAAACCTTAAATGACAGGGAAAGCTTCTATCCTATGGACATTTCTCTAACATCCTAATGTTTTTAGAAAATACCCTTATAGATTTCAATGGGATGGAAATCGCCCATCAAAAACTTAAATGGCATGGCTAAAAACTGAAAAATTCCCTTAAAAATAGATTTCAACAGGATTGGAATCATTTATAAAACGATTAAATGACAGGGAAAGCTTCTATCCTATGGACATTTCTCTAACATCCTAATGTTTTTAGAACTTACTTGGACTAAACCTTCCATCACTGTGTCCCTGTGGTGATTTCCCTGTCTGTGCTGCGAGCTGCAGAGCTCTGCAGCCCTGCAGGCTCCCCAGGGGAGCAAAGTCCCCTGAAGTCACCAAGCCTTGGATTGGCACTTAAAAGCTTCACTGCAGTGGCTACTATTTAATTTTTATGTCTTCCTCCTGCTTCTCCCAGAAGGTCAATAAGAAAACTTGTTAGAGGAAATCATTTGCATGTTTGACACTGGGGGTAAGGCTACAGCTCATGTTATAAAGTGTGTTTGCACTGCACACAGGCTTTGTCAGCTCAGAGGCTTCAATTATTTGACCTATATTAATATTTTGTGATGCCAAAATAAAAGTCCAGACACAACCAAGGCTTTAAGAGTTTCCCTTCTTCAAAGCCTGGCTCCAGGAGAAAAGGGTTGGTCTCTTGTAGGGAACAAAGCAAGGAGCAGCACTTCTGATGGCTTTTTGGGGACAAAAGTGTTGTCCTGGCTGCTGCTGAGATCCATCAGGTGTGGTGTGCTCTTCCCTTACTGAGCAGGAGTGATCTGCAGGGAAAAAAATGAGAAAAAAAATCTCAGCTGTAGTAATAAAATGGCTCATTGTATCACAGCAATGTCAGGCTGGGGCATTATTTCAGCACAGGTTGTTACTGCCCCTACAATGAAAAGCTGACTTTCTTATTTCCCCAGACTATTAACTTCTTAGATTTTTTTTTTCACCATAGACTGTAAAAAAATATATATTCTTCCTCTAACTCCATCTTTTCCCAAAACAAAGTTCTTCTTGGTTGCTTTATCTCAGGAATTTCAACCAAAAAGCCAAAGAAAGGCTCTCTCTGAGTCCAGCAGCTGCTTTTCCATGGCTTCACAGACTTTGTCAGCTTGAGGGGTTCAGTTATTTGACCTGTATTAATATTTTAGTATAATAAAAGTCCAGGCACAGCCAAGGCTTTGGGTAACTCAGCCTTAAGAACCTCCCTTCCTTGAGCCTGGCCCCATTAAAAAAAGGGAAGACCTCTTCCAAAACAAAGTTCTGCGTTGCCTTATCTCATGAATTTCAACCCAAAAGGCCAAAGAAGGGCTCTCTCTGAGTCCAGCAGCTGCTTTTCCATGGCCTCACAGGCTTTGTCAGCTCGTGGAGTTCAGTTATTTGACCTATATTGATATTTAATTATACTAAAATAAAAGTCCAGACACAACTAAGGCTTTTGGTAACTCAGCTTGAAGAGCCCCCTTCCTTAAAGCTTGGCTTTATCTCATGAATTTCAACCCAAAAGCCAAAGAAAGGCTCTCTCTGAGTCCAGCAGCTGCTTTTCCATGGCTTCACAGTCTTTGTCAGCTTGGGGGGGGGTTCAGTTATATGACCTATATTAATATTTAATTATAATAAAAGTCCAGGCACAGCCAAGGCTTTTGGTCACTCAGCTTTAAGAACCTCCTTGCCTGGCTCCATTAGGAAAAGGTTGATTTCTTCCAAAACAAAGTTCTAGGTTGCCTTATCTCATGAATTTCAACCCAAAAGCCAGTGAAAGGCTCTCTCTGAGCCCACCAGCTGTTTTCTATGGCCTCACTCATCAGCCCCATGGATCCCAGCTTGCCTTTTGCTCCCAGCATAGCAAAGGATCTCCCTGTTTTTGCCTTCCACCAACAAACAGAGCCTGGGGTTGGGGGTGTGTCAAGAAAAAGGGAAAAGCCACCATAAACTTGGCCTCTGTAGAAGGGAAAACAACAAACTTTAGGAACACACTTGGTGTTGCAATGCCAGAGTCCTGAAAGCTGATGACATGAAGGAAAAAAATACCCAAATTTCCAGTAAACTTGGGTATGATGCAGTTAAAAAGCTTTATACTAACTAATGGATTGATTTAAGGCTCCACAGGGTGATGGACAAGGACACCCCACTCATGTAACCTGCAGTTTCCTGCTCACACAGCTCTTTCCACCTCCCACCCTGTCAAAGAGAAGAAGCTTTTCCACCTTAAATCTTAAGACAAGGATGAGGCAGGGAGAGGATGTACAAATGAAAAGTAATTTAGGGTCAAAGAAGGTCTGACTGACATGAAAAGACAATAAAAGTTCTGATAAGGCTCAGGATATCAAAGGGACACCAGGTGGGCAGACGAGAACAGGCAAGTTCCCAAGTCCTTCTCAAAGGGCTTCTTCAGCACAGGGGGAAAATCCAGCCATTTATTTTCCAGCTTATCACTCCCTGGGTCAAAAACTGTGTATTAAATCTGGAGCACAAAGACCTGCCTTGTCTATAACAATTGTAGGGACAGGGAGGAGGGAGGAGGGGGAAGAGGAAGACTCTCAGAAGCCCCAGCACGTACTGCAGAGAAGGAGGATCTGGAATTTTCTCTCTAAATATCACTCCATGGAAATCTCATCTCTCTTACTGCTAGGGGAGGTGGGTACTAAAGCACCCTTCTCTGGTGTTCATGGTGGGCTTTGATTAGAGCAGGGCTTCCTTTGTTTTCCAATTTGCTGGTGGTGGTGGCCATCTACATCAATAGTCTCAAAGTGTTCCCACATGAGAAGATCTGGATTTTCAAAATATCTTAAGAAACTAAGCTCTAAAAATCATCTGAAACTCTGAAAACAGTTATTGACCTGCCACCATGATGCTCAGAGAGCTTATGGCTCAGCCCAGCAACCCAGTGGGTCTTCAGCTGAAGAGCTGCAAGATGGGACAAGGCTTTTATAGATGGTAAGAATCCAAAATCCAGCAGATCAGTCCCAGAATCAGAGCATTGCCAGCTCATGGTGCCAGGAACAAAGGATTGGGAGATTGGGGTCCAACCATCCCTGAGGATTCCCTGCACCCCAGCAGAAATGGAGCAGGTAGTGGGACCACCAGCAGCTGCCAACACAACCATCTATCTCCCTACAGGGAAAAAAACCCCAAAAATCCCCGTGAAGAACAGGATAAAATCTAACCCTGGTGATCTTTGAAAGAACAGTCAGGTGCTCTGAGCACTGAGCTGAGCCAAATTGGAAGCAAAATGGAGGTTTTGTGGTTTTTTTTTCATAATTGGAGGGAGCAAAAAGTGCAAGACAATGTTCTCTGGGACAGAAAGGGCACCAAGGTTTCTATTCTGGACCTGCTATTTCTGGGAGCCCGTGGTGAGTCAGGGCTGAGCCCCCCTTGTGCCCTGACATGAGGAAATCCCAGCTCTGGGTGGTGCTTCCAAACATGCTCTGAGCTCAACTGGGGAAAAAAACAGTGTTGGGCCTGGGAAGGAGGGAGGGATGGAGGGACAGACAGCCAGAAGGGCAGCACAGCTGGTGGAACACCAAGCCACACAGCAGGATCACAATCCCTTTGTCTTATTTAGTTTATTTTAATAACCTTTTGGCTATTATTTATCTGGCAATAATTTCTGCATCCCCTAGAAGAAGGGGACTGAGGTGGCCACTTCTGCTGGGTCAAGTCCCAGAGAAGTCTGTGAGTCATCCCTCAGTGTTAATCCACCAGGTTTCCTCCCCTGTACCAGTAAGCAGGGGAAATATCATCATCCTAACGTGGAGAAAGGGTTTCAGTTTCCAGCACCCACTTCCTCTGGAGGGTAACTAAAGATAAAGCCCAGTTTGGCAGCAGCCTGGCACACCTCAGCCTCTAATTTTGTCCCTCAGACTGAGATCTTTAAGTAACCATCTTCTTTGAAGGTGTGTGTTTAGCTACTCCAAACTGGGATCCTGAAATCAAACTGGGGTTTTGAGGGATGCTGAGTGGAAATGAGATTATCCTCAAGGTCCCTTCCAACCAAAAGCACTCTGTGAAATAAGAAAAGGTAAAACAGAGGCAACCTGTTGAGGGAATTGGACTGATAACACGGTTTATTCCTGCTTCTCCACACCAACTGATGGAGCTCTTTGCTGCTGTGTCTCACAGTGATCAAGGTGATGCTGTTCCCCTTTGGAGAGGAGGATCTGAGAGTGTCCTGACTTGCCAATGATGTATTGCTCTAAAAAGGGTGCCTTCTACAAAAGAACAGGTCCTGGAGCAGATTTAGTCCTAATTACAGGAAGGAAGGAAGAGGAGAGGTATGCAGATACCAGGAGATTCATCTTGCCAAAACACAGAGTGCCTTGCTGCAAGCTGAAGGATTTCAGTGGTGACACTTTGGGAAGAGCCTCGTGCTCAAAAAAAAAAAAACACCTCTGCCCTTTGTGGAGAATCAGGCTGGAAAAATGCAGACACCCAAAACCATAATGCATGTGGTTTCTCAGATAAGAGAATTTACTTGCAGCCAAAGAGACTCAAAATACCCTTCCCCCCTCAATCCCTGACTCAGGATCACACAATCACATCCTGCTTTTAGGAGGTAACTGAGCCCCAAGTGGGAGCCCCACTCTCACCTTTCCTCTGTTTGTCACCTGAAGAGGATGATTTGATATCCCACCTTGCTGCTAATTATGGTAATTTTATTATCCCAGACTCCTGCCCCAGGTGACTCCCTTCATCTGACAGCGATGGCAAGGATAGAGGAGGGTGCACATCTCAGAGGGGTTTGATCTATTTTCTCCATTTTATGGTGCAAGATACAAAATGGTTGGAAGTATTCCATGGCCTCAAATAAATCCCAGAATGTCATCCAGTCCCATCCCCCTGCCAGAGCAGGAAGACCCAGATCAGGTCCCAAAGGAAGGAGACCAGGTGGGGTATGAATGTCTCCAGAGAAGGAGACCCCACACCCTCTCTCGGCAGCCTGGGACACTCTTCTCTCACCCTCACAAAGTTTCTTCTCATATTTTTGTGGAATCTCCTGTGTTCCAGCTTGCCCCCACATTGCCCCTTGTCCTGTCATTGGAGAAGAGCCTAGCTCCATCCTCCTGACACTCACCCTTTCCATATTTATAGGCATGACTGAGGTCCCCCCTCAGTCTCTTCTCCAAGCTGAAGAGACCCAGCTCCCTCAGCCTTTCCTCATTAGGGAGATGTTTCAATCCCCTCTTATTCCTCCCCTACATGCATCTCCTGGCAGAGATCTCCCATTTCCTCACTTTCCAAATCCTTTCCAAAACCCCAGCAGCCTCCATCTCAGCTCCCACTCTCACCAGAGACCATCACAAACCCATCCAGGATGGCCCAGTATGCCATGGGTACCCCTCAGCAGCAGGGGCAGCTTTTGGGAGCTGGGCACTGAGTTCCCAGATGCTCTCCCAACCCCAGGAGGCAGAAGCTGCAGCCCTCAGGTCTCCTCCACTAATCTGTTTGTTTTGCTGTCTCTGGAGGATAAAGAAGTGTGGGAGTCTGAAGCATTTATCTGCTAATTGCCAATTACAAAATGGTAATGGAGCTTGTGTGTTTTAAAATATGTGAGACAACTGTTGGAGTTTTCCACTTCATTTAGCCCTATGGAGAGGATCCAGGCACATCCCTATAAATCATAGAATGGTTTGGGTTGGAAGGGAACTTCAAGATCATCTAGTTCCAACCCCTCTGCCATGGGCAGGGACACCTCCCACCACACCAGGTTGCTCAGTGCCTCATCCAGCCTGGACTTAAGCACCTCCAGGGATTGAGGGGGCATCCACAGCCTCTCTGGGCAACCTCTTCCAGTCTCTCACCACCCTCACAGCAAAAAACTTCTTTTTTAGATCCAGCCTGAATCTCCCCTCTTCCAATTTACATGCATTATTTCTAATCCTTCCATCCCATATCCTATTCAAAAGTCCTACCCCAGCCTTTCTGGCACAAGGAGTGACCTTGGGAGGGAGCTGATGGACACTGAGCCTCAGGAGGTCCCTCATTTTCCTGCTGAGGAAGTGAGGCATCAGCACCTGAAACCTCCTTCTTTGCCACTGCTTAATTTCCAGCTCATTATGAGCATACAGGGTTGCTCTGATGAATTTTCCAAGCCCATGGCCAGATCCTCACCTAGACAGCGATGGCAGGCTGTCATTGCCAGCCAGGAGGAGCCACTTTCCCTGCCACTGATGCCATCTGAGGATTAAAAGCCAGAGGAGTGAGGCAGGCGGATGCCAGCCAAAGCATCCCATTGTTTGAGACACAATGTGTGTGCCACTGCAGGGTGCTCATGACCTTCTTGAGACATTTATCCCCTTCCCATCACCATTCCCCTCCCACTCCCACCCTGCCAAGTGCCTTCAGAAGCAGATGCTCTCTACAACATCCACCACTCTCCAGTGGGTTTGTATCAATCCTACTACTAATAAGCATCAATTCCAAGGGAGCAGGAGGGCAGTCACCAGGCTGAGTGGCAGAGCAATGCCCACAGCATCTCACGTCTGCAGAGTTCTGCATATGTCCACCAAAGGGGACACAAAGAGAAAGACTTTAATAGGTCAGACATCACAAAGCCATAAAAAGCTTATACTTCCCCAGAGAGCTCTGAATCCTGTTCCCCTTCATCCTCTGCACCTTCTCTTGCCACTGCCCTGTACCATGGCAACCAGCCACTGGGACTCTGCATTCATAAAAATAAACTCCACAAGCAGAAAGGCCTGAATATTGTACATTCTCCCTTCTTCTTTCACAAGCCCTTGCTTTCTTTTGGCTCTTCCTGCTGCCTCTTTTTTCTAGAGGGTCTCCCAGGGCTCCAGATCCAAGCAAGGAGGACACACTTTGCAAATAAAAACAGCCATCATCAGATGGATCATCAAAGAGGCTCAACAATTTATCTTTTTTTTATATATAAATTGGAGGGTTTGGGGAGTTGTAGGAAGTTCAGAGATCCCATTTCATGAGCCATGGATCATGATGGCACCCAAGGGTTCTTTCATCTTGGAGTTTCCCAGGGGACACAAGTCTGGCTCCCTGTTTTGGGATCCTTCACTTCACAAAACAGCAGTTGCACTTTATTGCAACCCACCAGTCTCTGCTGGCAACCAAACTGTGCTCTGCTCTAAACTAAATGAAGAGAGAGGGGTCAAAATTAAAGAGGACACAGGGAAGGTCCATGCATAGTGGTGGGACAGGAGAGAGCTTTCCAGAAACTGCTCTGCTGTGGCTGTGGCATCACCCCTGAGAGCAGAAGGAACCTCTGGCATGGAACTGGGCTGATTTTCACTCTTTCTGCACAGGTAATCATAGAATGGTTTGGGTTGGAAGAGACCTTTAAGATTATCTAGTTCCAACCCCTCTGCCATGGGCAGACTAGATGATCTCTTGAGGTCCCTTCCAATCCCTGGTATTCTGTGATCTTTGTATTGATATCCTTGGGGACTTGTTGGAACCCAAGCCCTGACTTCCCAACCCAGCCCTTGCCTAGCACAGCCTGCTTAACCACAGCCTCTTCTGGTGTAAAAGAAAGGATATTTCTCAAGAGATGCCCATTTTTTAGTCACTTAAGAGTCATCTCTTTAGGCTTCCCAAGTTACATCACAGCTTTGGGTTGGTTCCTTCATTAGGGCTGCATATCATCTCTCTTGTGGGCAGGACTATTCAGACTGTTAATTAGTAATCATGGAATGGTTTGGGACCTTCAAGATCATCTAGTTCCAACCCCCCTGCCATGGGCAGGGACACCTCCCACCACACCAGGTTGCTCAGTGCCTCATCCAGCCTGGCCTTAAACACCTCCAGGGATTGAGGGGGCATCCACAGCCTCTCTGGGAAACCTCTTCCAGTGTCTCACCACCCTCACAGCAAACAAATTCTTCCTTACATCCAGCCTAAATCTCCCCACTTTCAATTTGCATCCATTACTCCTAGTCCAGCCATCCTGGATCTCTTCCAATGTCTCACCACCCTAAATATAGCAGCAAGAATGACACTTCCTTCCCTGTTCTCCCCACAGTACCAGGTGGGGCAGGTTTTTCAGACAACAGGATGATATTCACAGGTTCCTGATGAAGAGACTCCAGTTTGCAGCCATGGGCTGTATCATAGAATGGTTTGGGTTGGAAGGGACCTTCAAGATCATCTAGTTCCAACCCTCCTGTCATGGGCAGGGATACCTCCCACTACACCAGGTTGCTCAGTGCCTCATATTGCCTGTGACAATACATCACTGTGGCATCAGCACTCGGCTCACAGACACGGACAGACCAGCCATGTCTTCTTGGGCAATTAAACATCTGCTTTCCATGGGGAAATTATCTCTTTAGTACACACCTAAGGGAAGAGAAGCTGGTCCATTTCACTTTCACACCATGCTTTTGCTCTCCATTAAGACAGATGAGAGGGAAAGCAGCCCACCTTGCCTCCACCAGTAAGGCTGGGGACATTTTGTGACCACTGGCCCCTTCCATTGCCAACCTGTCCATCAAAGAGCCTTTTGGGGGCTCCCAGTTAATGTGTGAGCTCCAAAATCTCCCCTGGCACAACTCACACCCCACCTTATTCGATCTACTTCTCATCATTCCCTCCAAATGATTACTTTTAGATTGCTCTTTGCTGAAAAATAACCTCTCTGCTGGCCAGAGAGACTTATTTCTAATAAATTCTGGTCCCAACCCAATGAAAATAGGTTGTAAAAAAAAGCTTTTTGTCAGACTTTTCCATTAGATTAAAGAAGTGTAAAAACACTAAAAGGAAAATTTAAGATCTCAACGACAAGAATTCTTTGATTCAGATTTGAATTTAAATTAGGGGTAAAAATCTGGTAGAGATTCCTCCTTAGAGTTATTTTTGCTACCTACAGACATATAAGTATGTCCAGTGCTTGTCCCACGTGAGGATCCATTAGGCTGCTAAACCCCTTCTCAATAAAAGGGATAAATTTCATAAAAATGTGAGGCTGGTGACTGTCTGTGCAACAATGACATGAACTCTACCCAATTTATCTGCTCTGCAGCACATTAGTTAATATCAGGCAGAATAGAAGTCATTTGTCATGAGGAGAGCTCAGGAATTCCAGCACTGCATGAAGGAACATGCAGCCCCTGCTGTCATTAGGGCTTATTTGAGAGGGTTTAGATAAAGGGGAAAAATGCCAAAAGCAAACTAACACTTCAGAGAGACACAGCTAAAAAAAAAAAAGATGACAAGTTTTTTGCTGGGGGATGAGGGGGGGGTAATTTTCCCTTTCTGCTTTTTCTTTCCCCCCCCCCCCTCCTTTTTTTTTTTTTCCTTTCCAGATCTGAGCAATGCTGACATTCCACCCCAGGCACAGCTCAATACCTTGGTGTATTGCCCCATTTCTGCTGCTCAACACATGGTCAGGCCATAAGGGTTTGCTCCTTCCAAGGGCACAGACTGGGTGAGCTGATCCCTCCAGTCACATCACCCGGTCTGTGTCTGGGGCAGGACTCACTGGGGAATTCCCAGGAATCCAGCACATCAGCCAGGAAGTTCTCCAGCCCAGCAGAGACTTCCCAAAGTCCCTTCTCAGGCACCAAACGTCATGTTCTTGGCTTCCAGAAGTGTGACTTTCTCATTCTTTTTTTTTATTATTTTTAAAATCAACCCACTGGACAGTGGAAACCCCAAATCTTTCCACCCCGAGGATTTCCATCGTTATTATTATTAGTGATGAGGTGTAAGGGGGAACTTTGATCATCATAAAAGAAGGGCAGCTTTCCCCAGAGGTCAAAATACCACTGATGGTGCTCTTTTGTGTAGGAAATCCATTGAGAAAGATGTAGGGAGATCCTTCTGCCCAGGAATAAGCAGAATGATGACCAACATCTCCAGATTCATGATTAATACCTCAAGGGGGCTAAAGAAAGTATGGGAAAGGACCTCTGAATAGGGTCCAGGGCGGCAGAAGTAGGAGGAATGGATGCAAATTGGAAAAGAGGAGGATTCAGGCTGGTCTTAAGAAAGAAGTTCTTTGCTGTGAGGGTGGTGAGACACTGGGAGAGGTTTCCCAGAGAGGCTGTGGATGCCCCCTCAATCCCTGGAGGTGTTTAAGGCCGGGATGGATGAGGCATTGAGCAACCTGGTGTAGTGGGAGGTGTCCCTGCCCATGGCAGGGGGCTTGGAACTAGATGATCTTGAAGGTCCCAAACCATTCCATGATTACTAATTAACAGTCTGAATAGTCCTGCCCACAAGAGAGATGATATGCAGCCCTAATGAAGGAACCAACCCAAAGCTGTGATGTAACTTGGGAAGCCTAAAGAGATCACTCTTAAGTGACTAAAAAATGGGCATCTCTTGAGAAATATCCTTTCTTTTACACCAGAAGAGGCTGTGGTTAAGCAGGCTGTGCTAGGCAAGGGCTGGGTTGGGAAGTCAGGGCTTGGGTTCCAACAAGTCCCCAAGGATATCAATACAAAGATCACAGAATACCAGGGATTGGAAGGGACCTCAAGAGATCATCTAGTCCAATCCCCCTACCAGAGCAGGAACACCCAGACCAGGTCACACTGGAACTCATCCAGATGGAGCTTGAATGTCTCCAGAGAAGGAGACTCCACATCCTCTCTGGGCAGCCTATACCAGTGTTCTGTTACCCTCACTGTGAAAAAGTAGGTACCTGGTATGGTAAAACTATAAAGATACATATAAATATGTAGATATAAATATATGGAATTAGTATGGAGTTGTTCAACATCTCTGGGTGTGAGGATTTTCTTTTTGCACTTCAGAGGTGGCAGCTCAGCAGCAGCAGCAGCAGCACCTGAAACCCTCCTGAGATGCTGCCTCCTGAGCTGCTGCCCTGGCACAAACCCAGTATCACTCCCAACCATGTGGCAACCCCCAGTTTAACGACCAAAACTGAAACAAAATAAGCTCAGATAACGCTGAAATCTAGTTTCAGCTCAATCTCTGTAACTTTGAACCTTCAGGTCAAGGCTGAAAGTTTTCTGGGGAGCTTTGCAGAAGGCCAGTCAGCAGCTCCCTTTGGAGGACATAGGCTCCAAATCCTCATCCTTTCCAAGGGGGTCATTGAAAACATCCTGTTTTAAATGCCTTGGGCAGAGCAGAATTCAGGTCCAAGAACTAAATCATGGAATGATAGAATGGTTTGGGAAGGGACCTTTAAGATCATCCAGTTCCAAATCCCCTGCCATGGGCAGGGACACCTCCCACTACACCAGGTTGCTCAGTGCCTCATCCAGCCTGGCCTTAAACACCTCCAGGGATTGAGGGGGCATCCACAGCCTCTCTGGGCAACCTCATCCAGTGTCTCAGCACCTTCACAGCAAACAACTTCTTTCTTAGATCCACCCTGAATCTCCCCTCTTTCAATTTGCATCCATCACTCCTAGTCTTGCCATCCTGGACCCTATTCAAAAGTCCTACCCCAGTCTTTCTGTAGCCCCCTTCATGACCAACAAGAACCTCTCAACTCAAATGGATGTCTTCCAGAGGATCTGCCTTGTCTACACATCCACAACCTCTCTGGGAAACCTCTTCCGGTGTCTCAATTTTCAGATCCAGGTGCCATTCTGCTGGAGGGAGCCAGAACCCTTTTGGGTTCATCACCATTTTTAATTCTCATTAATTGCCCTCTCAGTAATACAAAGGGGTCCCCCCAATGGAGATCTGATGGAGGGTTGGAGTCTCCAAATTCCAGTCCCACAGCAA
>VZTY01022342.1:0-16386 GCA_013400935.1 Turnix velox | reverse complement strand
GTTCCCTTCAGGTATTGAAAGGCTGCAATGAGGTCACCCCGCAGCCTTCTCTTCTCCAGGCTGAACAAGCCCAACTCCCTCAGCCTGTCATCATAGGGGAGGTGCTCCAGCCCCCTGATCATCCTCGTGGCCCTCCTCTGGACCCTTTCCAAAGTCTCTATGTCTTTTTTGTACTGAGGGCTCCACACCTGGACACAGTACTCCAGATGGGGCCTCACAAGAGCCGAGTAGAGTGGGACAATCACCTCCCTATCCCTGCTGACCACCCCTCGCCTGATGGAGCCCAGGATCCCATTTGCTTTCCGAGCTGCGAGAGCGCACTGCTGGCTCATGTTAAGTCTCTCGTCCATCAGGACCCCCAGGTCCTTCTCTGCCGAGCTGCTCTCAAGGACCACTCCTCCCAGCCTGTACAGGTGCCTGGGCTTCTTCCGGCCCAAGTGCATAACCTTGCACTTTGCTGCATTGAACCTCATTAGGTTCACCTGAGCCCAGCTTTCCAGTCTGTCGAGGGACCTTCAAGATCATCCAGTTCCATGGGCAGGAACACCTCCTGCTAGACCAGGTAACTCAGTGCCTCATCCAGCCTGGCCTTTTGCCTCTAACAAATGGGGCCATTGCTCAGAGAATGGGGCCAGATTCTGAGTTAAGAACCTCAAGACTTGTGCCCTGTGATTAAAACTGAAATGGAAGAAACTGAGGGTGAACTAATGAGATAAACATCACCCTCTCAGAGGGCTTTCAATCAGAAGTATTGTCTTAGCTCCTATACAAGAGGTTGCTTCTTTATAGAAGCCCACTCTCCCTGGGTCTGGAAGGGATTCTGTAGGTTTCTGAAGGATTCTCTCATGCAAAAAAATCCCCTAAACCTGAGATAACTGATTACACTGAGCCTAAATAGCTTTTCATTGCTCTATTTTAGGGCAAAAGGAATACAAAACAAAAAATAAACAGCCAAAAATCCAACCAGGAAGAGCCAAACCCACAGATAACTGCTGCTCACACCAGATCACATTGCACCTTTTTTTTGGACTTCTTGATAAATTTGCCCAAACTGCCAGGTTTTGGGAAAGCTCAGGTTGAGCTGAAGGAAGGGTAAAACTCCACTTGACTTCAAGAGGAAGAAGAGGAGGCCAAAAATGAGCACTTCTGACAATCCCACCCCATTATTTTTATCAGTTATGTCTGAAGGGAATGTGGCAGACGTTCATGATTCAGCTTCCCTTCAGATGTAGGTCCCAAACTCAACATAATGAACTTGATTAATTCCAAGAAAATATAATTGGAACATGTTTATGGGCATCCAGCCATTCTGATGAAAGAAATACTTCCCAGCCTTATGAAGAACAAGTCACAACAGACTAGTGCAGGCCTAAAAAATCCCAATATGATTAATGAATTGGGCTGTGCTTCCATCCACGAGCAGAGCTGCAATTTAATTCACTGGGGAACAGCAAGAGGACAAAAATTAACCCAACATCTAGTACTTTCCAGGGCAGAAAGACTTGGTAGCCCTGCAGCACATGAAGCACTACTCCTTTTAAACCATTTTCTTGGAGAAATCTATGTACCTTAAAAGCAGAAGATATCCCTTCAAGCTGAATTAATTAATTACATTAATAGAACTATATTTATAGCCTCCAAACCTCCAGGAAGAAATTAGTAATTCTGCATTAGAGAAGGAGCTGGGGTTTGCAAGTTTTCTCCTTCCTTCTGAGGCACAGACTGAAACCAGAGAGGGCAGAGCAGTGCATTCAACACCCCAAGTGAAAAGCTCTGTAAAGTCATCCCTGGGTTTAAAACATCACTTTAAACCATTCAAAGGAAGGGCTGGAATCCAGGGATTTGAAAGCTGGTGACTACAAAAAGCAGGGAAGGCAGAGGAACAAAAGGAGAGTGATCCCAAAGAATTCAGCCTGGAATTTGACAGACTTTTGGGACTTAAAGGGGGAGGAATGGGATGGCAGAGCACTTGTGTTTCAACCCCCCAAAGGACTTTCTGACCCGGAAGGATCTAGAATAAATCCTTCTGTGGTAGTCTCAGACAACTGGGCTTAAATAAACAAGGTGGCCAAAAAAAAAAAAAAATTTTACACTTTACACCATTTTCTGGAGACAAAAGGATAACTCAGTTGGAAGAAGGAATATCTGTTAAGTTTGTCATGGGGGATTCTCCTCAGCTCCCCAAGTGCTCAGTAATTGGGAGGGATTCCCAGAAGTTTAGTGCATGCCTGGCTTTTGTGTAGCTGTGATAACAATGCTCATTATTCCCTTGGAAACTCTCCTTCCCCACTTTGCATGTTCAAAGAGTTGTGCAAACACCACTTAATTAATAGCTGCTACAACAGCACTTGATCCAGGTGGCTCAGATGCATCTTTGAAGGGTGCAGAAGTACTTCTATAGTGGGGAAAACAAATTGATATATTCATAGAATCATAGAATGGTTTGGGTTGGAAGAGACCTTCAAGATCATCTAGTTCCAAGCAGGTGAGTGAGCTACACCAGAATTAGGCTGATGGAAACTCAACCAAGGGATTTGATGAACCATTTGGCTTCTTCTTTTTGATTAACACCATTTTTAAACAACAGAATTTAACCATCATTAGTTTTTTCATTGTTATCAAATAAATCCAATCACAATCACANTTCCATCCTCTTCACCACCCTCACAGCAAAGAATTTCTTCCTTATCTCCACCCTAAATCTCCCCTCTTCCAATTTGCATCCATTCCTCTTAGTCCTGACATCCTGGATCCTATTCAAAAGTCCTACCCCAGCCTTTCTGTAGCCCCTTCCTTCAGGTACTGTGAAGCTCCTCTGAGGTCCCCCCTGAGTCTTCTCCAGGCTGAACAAACCTAATTCCTTCAGCCAGCTCCAGCCTCAATCTCCCCTCTTCCAATTTGCATCCATTCTGCCTCTTTGTTCATCTTAATTCAGTTTTTTCCATGTTTATGTATATGAGACAAAGGGAACAAAACCTGATGATCTTTAAGGTCCCTTCCAACCCAAACTATTCTTATGATCCTTTTCTATGATTGTGCAGAGGCTGGAAAGAATCAGAATCCCAGAGGTCCCAAAGCAATGGAGAGAGGTGTGAGAGGATGAAATGAGGCAGAGTATCAGACAGTGCTTCCTACTGCCTGAGGACTGAGAGTTGGGGAGCTGTAGTGGCTGTATTTATGGCAGTGAATGTTTCAGCCAGGATGATGCAGGAGAGATCTCCAGGAAAAGTGAGTGAACTTGAGCCACATGTCTCAGAAACACCATGGAAATACAGACTCTGCTCCAAGGGCCATCAAAGTCCATGGAAAGTTTCCTCCTGACCAAAAGAGACCTCTGGATCCCAGGTTTCCCACAGGGAAATCACAGAGGCGTCACTCCTGGCTCTTTTTTAAAGCAACCAAAAAAAAAAACATCAGAAGAGAGAAGTCTGCACCTAATGAGGGTCACAACCTGTGTCTGAATCCTGCTCAGTGAAGGATCTGCCCCAGCTTTCCTCAGTTATTTTTTTATATTTTTATTAAAACTGAGTTAGTGGCACTTAAGAGCAACCAAAGCTACTCACCTAACAACCACCCAGTGCTTCAAGATCAGTTGTTGCAAAAAGTTGGCCATTAAAGGCTATTATTGCAGCAGAGAAAGCATATCATAGAATGGTTTGGGATGGAAGGGACCTTCAAGATCATCTAGTTCCAACCCCCCTGCCATGGGCAGGGACACCTCCCACTAAACCAGGTTGCTCAGTGCCTCATCCAGCCTGGCCTTAAACACCTCCAGGAATTGAGGGGGCATCCACAGCCTCTCTGGGCAACCTCTCACCACCCTACATGACCCAAGAACAATGAGTACTGTGCCCTTACGTGTGGTCCTTCAATAATGACACCAAGGTTCCAGCTGTGACAAAAGGACCAACTCTTCTGCTGTCCCTCGTTTGCTGTGGTCTTGAGCATCTGAAGCAGATTACAAGCTGGGTAGAAATGACTGGGAATGTCCAGGGAGTGCAGCTTTCACTCGAGATTTTCATTCTTCCCATAACATATTTTCAAGGGCTAATCTGATGGAGGGTGATGGAGTTGTCTCCAGTGTGTCCCCAGAGACTGTGACCTCTCCAGCTCCTGGATTCCACTCTCTGACCGTGGCTAAATCTGAAGCACATCCAGTGTGTGTATTTAGCCACTATCACTTACAAAGCTGTTTTTCCACCCTGTTCCCAGCTTCCAGTATTCCCTTTGGTTTTTTAACTCCACTGAAATATCTTCCTGATTTTGGTTTGTTTTGGGTTTGTTTTTTTTTCCCCTTCTGTCTGTCCAGCACAAACAACCCTCCTTCCCCCTTCAATCCTGCCCTCATACACTCACCACGGGAGTCTCTGTAGGACACTTCACTTCTTGAAATGTGTGGAATTCTTTGGTCCTACTAGTTAGAACATGATTTGGTCTTCATTCAAAGTGAAAGGCAAATATTTGCCTGGCAAGGTGACTCCCAGCATTTACTATGTGTTACTTGTGCAGCAGAGCCTTGGCAGCTCTCCTGCCCCTCACTCTCCACTCTCTTATGGAACCTCAAGTCAAAACGGACATAAATTGGAAGAGGGGTGATTCGGGCTAGAAATAAGAAAGAAATTCTTTACAGTGAAGGTGGTGATACACTGGTAAAGGTCCCCAGAGATGTGGTGGATGCCCCCTGAATCCCTGGAGGTGTTTAAGGCCAGGCTGGATGAGGCACTGAGCAACCTGGTGTAGTGGGAGGTTGTCCCTGCCCATGGCAGGGGGGTTGGAACTAGATGGTCTTGAAGGTCCCTTCCAACCCAAACTATTCTGATTCTCCTGATATGAGCAATTCCAGCAGCCATTCTCTCAGCTCCCCCCTTCATGCCTTCAATGAAGCACAAATATCAGCCCTTCCTGCCACAAAAATCCCACAGAATCCCAGAATATCAGGGATTGGAAGGGACATCAAGAGATCATCTAGTCCAACCCCCCTGCCAGAGCAGGAACAACCAGACCAGGTCACACAGGAAGGCATCCAGATGGATTTTGAATGTCTCCAGAGGAGGAGATTCCATCTTGTCCCAGTGTGCAGTCCCCTTCACCATGAAAGAGTTTTTTCTTACATTTCTGTAGAACCTAAATAAAATAAAAGCACTAAAGGTGAGGACACACACACTCAGCCAGTGGAAGACAGGCAAGAACTTCTCTGGAGAGACAAGATACTCAAGGCCAAGCTGGATGAGGCTCTGAGCAACCTGATCTTGTACAGGATGTCCCTGCAGGGGACTTGGACCAGATGACCTTTGGAGGTCCCATCCAACTCAACGCATTCTATGATTCTAGGACAGAGTCCTAAAATGGGATGAACTTTCATCTCCCACTTCCCAAGGAGGGAACAACCACTTCCCTCTGAGGGACCTTACGCAGGGAAATCTTAGCCCTTGTGAGTCTTTCATTCCACCCACCCTCCTGAAGGACACTTGTTGGCCCCTTTCCCACCAGGCTGGAAGGCTGAGGGGAGGCTTCCTGGCAGGGAGCCAGGTCCCCTCACATCCAGGGGCCCCCTCTTTGCCTTTTTGGTTGGTATGGGATTGTTTGTTTGTTTGTTGTTGTTTTTGACAGTGCTGGATAAATTTTTGTTTTTAGGAGCACATGATTTGCCAGTGCTGTGAGTCAAGCCCACAAATCTTCACTCCCAAAAGATTTCCCTTCCTCCTAAACTTGATGCCAGCCAAGGCCAGAGGCTCATACAGGGCTCCAGTGAAAATTACTGACTGGGAAGGGGGGTGGGGAGGGGAGACATGACTTCATGATACCTCCACTGTCAACCCAGGAGGGCTTTATTTAGTGAAATGTGATGACAACTGCACCCTATTTATACCCACGAGCTTAGGGCTGTGGAAATAGTAACATCAAGAGGAGTATCCCAGGCAAAGCACTTCATGCTGCTCAGTTTACACTTTAGAATAAAGATTCCTCCAGCTCCCCACTGGTCATTGGTTGTGATCACACACAATCACAAAGTGTCAGGGGTTGGAAGGGACCTCGAGAGATCATCTAGTCCAATCAGGAACAACTAAACTAGGTTCCACAGGAAGGTGTCCAGGTGGGGTTTGAATGTCTCCAGAGAAGGAGACCCCAAACAGAATCCTGTAAAGTCAGGGACTGGAAGGGACCTCAAGAGATCATCTAGTTCAACCCCTGATGGAGCAGGAACATCCAGATCAGGTGCCACATCAGGTGGGGTTTGAATGTCTCCAGAGAAGGAGACCCCACACCCTCTCTGGACAGCCTGGGACACTCTTCTCTCTCCCTCACCCTGACAAAGTTCTTCTCCTATTTCTGTGGAACCTCCCGTGTTCCAGCTTGCACCCATTGCCCCTTGTCCTATCATTGGGTATCACTGAGAAGAACCTGGCCCCATCCTCCTGACACTCACCCCTTCCATATTTATAGACATGAATGAGGTCAGGGAGGTGTTTGGTGGCTTTGACTCTACCCTGAGAGCAAGGGGAACTTTGGGGCTGGGGATATTGGGATTGATCATTCAGCTTCAGGGGATGAAGTTGTCACCTCCATCACCTGGATGCTCCACTTTGCCTCCAGGGTAATTTGAGCAGAAATCAAACAGCAAGGAGAAAACATGTGATTTTGATGTCTGCAATACTCTGAACATCATTATTATTATTATTATTAAGCAGCAGTGCCCTGTTCTCTGAATTTTGGAGAGCCCTTTCTGAGCCAGAACTGGTGGGGTTTCACCAGCTGGGGGAGGGATGGCAGGATTGTATATGGAAGAGGGGGGGTCATCCCTTTGTCCTGTAGAATTTCAGGGGTGTCTTTAGGCCAAGCTGGAAGGAGAAGCAGCAGCATTCCCCAGCTCTCAGCTTTCACCCTGCCTCCCCAGCAGCTCCCTGAGCAGCTGAGCACAGTTGAGCCAGGCTTTTCCATGAGTTTCATCCCAGTGGGACCAGCACACCATCCCCTCTGCTCCCAGAGGAGCTCCCCACCACCCAGCATCACACTGAGGGAAGAATTCACCTTCAGTGGGAAGGCAACATGCACTGCAGAAACAAAATTCATCTTCTAAAAGCCACTTTTTGTCCTCCATGCCCTGGGGTGAGATTACCAGAACCCAGTCTGGCCCCAAATCCCTCTCCCCAGCAGCTCCCACACCTCTGGAAGGGTTTGGAGGTCACCCTGCATTTCACAGCATGGCCCTAATTACTGCTCAGCACTATAATTGATACGTTAAAGCCTATTAAAACGTGGAGCTGAGCCACCTCTCTACAGTCTCTGCACTTCCAATGCCAAAAATCACTCACACTTTGTTTCTCTGCTTCATTTCAACTCCTTTTAAATAAATGTCTCTCCCCGGGAGCTGGACCAGACAAAAGGGGTTTGGTCTCAGGGTGTGAAACTCACAGCCTGTGGCTGCAGGGAAATAAAGCCCTGGTACAGAGAGGTGAGTCTGACCCTCTACTGAGCTCTGGTGAGACCCCAACTGGAGTTACTGTGTCCAGCTCTAGAGCCCTCAACACAAGAAGGACATTGAGCTGTTGGAGAAGATCCAGAGGAGGGTCATGAAGATGGTCAAAGGGCTGGAGCAACTGCCTTATGAAGACAGGCTGAAGGAGTTGGGGTTGTTCAGCCTGGAGAGGAGAAGGCTCAGGGGACCTCAGAGGAGCTTCTCAGCACCTGAAAAAAGGGGCAACAGAAAGGCTGTGGCAGGACTTCTGAATAGGATATGGGATGGCAGGACTAAGAGGAATGGACACAAATTGGAAGAGGGGAGATTTAGGCTAGATCTAAGGAAGAAGTTCTTTGCTGTGAGGGTGGTGAGACACTGAAAGAGGTTGCCCAGAGAGGTTGTGGATGCCCCCTCAATCCCTGGAGGTGTTTAAGGCCAGGCTGGATGAGGCACTGAGCAACCTGGTGTAGTGGGAGGTGTCCCTGCCCATGGCAGGGGGGTTGGAATTAGATGATCTTTAAGATCCCTTCCAACCCAAACCATTCTATGATATCCCTTGTTGTGATGTATTTGGGTGCTGTCTGTGCCCTATAGAACTAGTGGGGGTGATGCTCCATCCCTGGAGAGGGGTTCAAGGCCAGGTTTGGAGCAACATGGGCTGGGGGGAGGGCAGGGGGTGGGCTTTAAGGTCCCTTCAACCCAAATCATTCTGTGACAAAGTATATCAGGAGCACCTCCCTCATGAGGACAGGCTGAAGGAGTTGGGGTTGTTCATCCTGCAGAAGAAAAGGCACAGGGAGGACCTCATGGCCTCATGTAGCCCCTCAAGGGGGCTACAGAAAGGCTCGGGTAGGATTTTTTAATAGGATCCAGGATGGCAGAACTAGGAGTAATGGATACAAATTGGAAGATGGAGGATTTAGGCTGGAGAGAGGAAAGAAGTTCTTGATTTTGAGGGTGGTAAGACACTGGAAGAGGTTGTGGGCTCTTTGAGGCATTGAACAACCTGGTCTAGTGGGAACTAGTCCAAGGTTGGAACTAGATGATCTTGAAAGATCCCTTCCAACCCAAACCCTTCCATGATTCTGTGATCCCCAAGCTTCTTGAGATAGCCCTCAGGAGCCCTGGCTGGCTGCTGGGTGTCTCAGCCTTTTAATAGTCCTGCTAAGTTTAATTTGACTTGATTTTTTTGCAGCTTCATTTTTATCTGGGTGCCAGACAGCTCATCCCCTCAAGAATGTCCTGCAGGCACCCTCTGCCGCAATAAATAGCAGGAGTGATAGTTATGAGTTTACACATAGAACTAACACTTGCTGCACCGGGTGGGTTTGTCCTTTCAAACCTGACAGTGTGACCCCAGTGCCTGCACCTCAGCCCTCAAATCCTCTGCAGTGAAAGGAGCTGGAACAAGCTCTGACCATCTCCTTGTCTGCCTTGTCATTTACTTCTTGTTGAAGCCAGGGCTGAGGGGAAATTGAGGAATCATAGAATGGTTTGGGTTGGAAGGGACCTTAAAGATAACAGAGTTTCAACCCCCCCTGCCATGGGCAGGGACACCTCCCACCACACCAGGTTGCTCAGTGCCTCATCCAGCCTGGCCTTAAACACCTCCAGGGATTGAGGGGGCATCCACAGCCTCTCTGGGCAACCTCTTCCACTGTCTCACCACCCTCACAGCAAAGAATTTCTTTCTTATAAGAGATAAGAAGAGAAGGGGCTGCCAAAAACCAAGGTGAAACATGTGCTCCTGCAAACACTGGGAAAAGGAGGGAAAGAGGGAGAGCTCAAAGGGCTGATCCCACTGGAAAGCAACTTGCGTCAGGGCAAAGAATAACAAGGGAGTAAAATATAAATGAGGAGATAAAAATAGCAGGAATTGATGAGAGAAAAGCATTCTGGAAAGCTTGGGAAGAGAGGGCCTTCTCCATGACATGCAAAATTCCACAGATACAGGAGGACTGAAGGAAATACTGTGGAAAGACCTTCAAACCTTGGGGCAGGACCTTCAAACCTTGGGGCAGGAGGGCTAAAAAATCCTTGAGCTGCATGAGATTGTCCACAGGAGGTGCTGAGAACCCAGTGGGCAGGAGCCACACGCTGCACAAGGGTAATTTCATAGAATCATAGGATGGTTTGGGTTGGAATGGACCTTAAAGATCATTCAACCCCCCCTGCAATGGGCAGGGACACCTCCAGTTTAGAGATTAGGGTTGGAGGCTTTTCCATGAAAGTTTCCAAAGTGGACAAGAACAAGCCTTTCCCTGACATCTGAAACACATTGTGCTGGTGTCATCCTGGGGTAGGGATAAAAAAAAGTTCTAAAATGTATTAAAAAAAAAAAAAGTCATCCTCCCATGAAGCCATGCCCAGGAAAGATTGTGGAAAACAGATTTTTGTCATGAAGCAGAGATGGGTCCTGACCAAGAAGGAGGCTGTTGAGGAGAGCAAGCTCTCTTTGTGCTTATCAAACAGTCTCTCTGTATTTCAAAATTAGTAGCTGAATAATAAAATGTCAGAGGGTGAAGGAAGTGCAGGTTCCTCTGCAGGGCTTTTGGGGAGTTCCTGAGTGCTTTCCACATCCACGCTGCCAAAATGTCCCATCAATGGAGCAGTCACAGTGGGTTTTTTTCTTTTTTTTTTTGGTGCCATTCATCCCTGGTCACCTCACACAGCACAGACACCACCCATTCTTCCCATAAAGCCACCACACAGGGGTGGGGTGGGGACAGCATCCGCTGGCCCATGATGTCCCCAAGGATGAGGGTCTCCATGTGCCACCAACAGCCCTTTGGATGGGCTCAGCATCCCAAATCCCTGCTCCTCCCTCCCCAGGGCTGAGACAGAAGCCTATTGTGAAGGGAAGCTTTGCAGTGATCTATTAGTTCATCCCTAACTTTAAGAGCTGCCATTCAGAATGGAAGGAAATTATTTTCCAAGTGTTTGAAAGTTGGCATTGTGAAGGGGGAAAGAAAGCAAAGTTCACCAACCCTTTCATTCCCTTTGTTAATATCTTTTTTTTTTTTTTTTTTCCTTATGAGTATTTAAAGAAATGAGATGTGGCACTCCTGGACAATTACAAGTCTTTAAGAAAGGTCAAAAAGCTCCCAAATATATAAAGAAAATGGACACTTTCCAAAAGGGCTTGTAATTCCTTCCCAGTAGATTCTAGTGGGAGATGTCCCTGCCCATGGAGGGGGGTTGGAACTAGATGATCTTCAAGGTTCCTTCCAACTCAAACCATTCTATGATTTCAAAATAATAATGATTTTGTTTTTAAAAAGCCTTCTGATTCTGTGCCAAGTGCCACTAAACAAACTCCTTTTAGAGCCAGAGACCTCTCCTCCAGGCTGCTGCTGCAGAGCAGGGGAGAAGTTCCCTGATGTACAAATGCATCTGAGCCATGTTTGGGTGAGGAGCTCTGAAAGGCTGCTGACCCCTTCATCAGTCTCACAGGGCTGGATTTTTCCCTGCCAGATGAAGGGATTGTGCACCCCAGCAGACATAACCACATTATCTTTGTGCTGCAGAGGGGCAGGATCTCCTGAGGACAACTGAGAGCACCATCCTGTCACCATCACCCTTCTGGCACAGGTTCCTGGGCTAAACTCACCCTCTCAGATTAATTATGGCAAGTTTTGTCTTCTCCAGCAGAGTGGGACTGGGATGAAGTTCAGTTCTGGCTGGTGAGCTGCTCAACTCCTATTTCAAGAGCTCACTCTTAGGAGAAACAAAGCCCAACCTTCACAGCAGGTCTCTCTCTACAATACTCTGCTCATCTTCCACCCACTCCTCTGGAGGCTTTTAGGGATGGGAGAAGGGAGGAGAGCAATGGATGGCCTCTCTGCAATGCTTTGGGAAGGTCCTTTCAGCATCCTGAGGGATTAACAAAGCCTGCATGAAGGACTTGGGGAGGAATTCAGCAAATCAGAGGCACAACTTTAACAGCAGCTCCCTCATAGCATCACCCACCCCTGGATGAAACAAAGTAAAAGGAGAAATGCTGAGCCCTGGATGAGGAGAAGCTCTGTCCTTAGGGTTCTGCTGCCACAAGGCTGTGTCCCAGTAACCCAAATGTGCAGAAAAATGGAAATTTGGAATAAAAGATGCAGAGGGGGAGATGCCTTACCCAAGGGGAGGGTAAAGCAGCTGCCAGACACATCTCCAGACACTGCTCATTGCTACAGCCTTCTACAAGTCAGAAGTTCATGGAGGAGATTGAGCAACATGACATCCCCTTTACAACACAGGGTCTCTGAGGCAAGGAAAGTCTCTCAGGCTCCAACCACAGCCCCTCTGCTGGCATCTCCTTCTCTTTGGGGAACACATGAAGACCAGGAGTCACTGAGATGCCTTGGACATTCTCATTGTCATTCTCCAACCTCAGCTCTTCACCCAAGGAACAACAAGATCCCGAGTGACAAGTAAAGCAGGCAAAAGAGGGGCTTGAGCAGAGTGTGAGGAAACAGCATCAGGGGATCTTGGGGTATGTCAGAGGGCTGGCAGAGCAGCTCCAAGCACAGGTATATCCTAGACATCAGCAAAGAGGCAAATTCTTTCCAGTGTCGAATTAGGAATAACTACAGGGAGAGGAAATGACAGATGGAGCCTCAGGATGAGGGGAGAGGGAGAAAAAGGGAGATCCAGGTGAGATCTGAGGGAGAAGTTCTTTACTGTTAGGGCAAAGTTGAGACTGTTCCAGCCATGGAGGGGCTCAAGGCCAGGTGATATTGCAAGGGAGTAGCTGTGGAACCTTCAGAAGTCCAAAACTTTGAGGCAACAGGAGAATTCAACACAGATAGAGTAAAATCTCCTTGAGAATACAATCATAGAATCGCTTGGGTTGGAAGGGATCTTAAAGATCATTTAGTTCCAACCTCCCTGTCCCAAGCTTTCTCTTCTCCAGGGTGAAGAACCCCAACTCCTTCAGCCTGCCCTCATAAAGGAGGTGCTCCACCCCTTTGATCATCTTCGTGGCCCCTCTCTAGACCTGCTCCAACAGCTCAATGTCCTTATGTTGAGAACAGGACCAGAGAAACACAGAGAGTGACTCCAGAGGGTTTCTGAGGTCCCCTCTGGGAGTGAAGAAGGTGGGTGGTGCGAGATAAAATGGGGAATTTGACTTCATGGGACAGATGGATTTGAAAAAGGGGGAAAAAATTGAAATCTACAAACTAAAAAGGGTTATCCTGGTGAAGTTATGGGGCTGCTTGAAGCCTTTTGCAAAGATTTTTGGGTTTGTTACTTCTCATCTTGCTCTGAGTATAAGCTGCCAAACCAGCTGGTGGTACCTGCACCCACACACTTGGATGTCTAAAGCTGAAACTCACCTCTGAGAGCCCTTTTCACAGCTAATTAATTTATGGCAACCTGCTTTATGGCAAAAGAGCTGAGAGCACACCCCAGGCAGCAGAGGTCAGCTCCTGTTTGCCACCACGAGGCCAAAGGGGAGGTGTTTGCACATTGACTCAGCAACAATTTCATCACAGACATTCATTAAGGGCAGTCTCAGGAGAGGCTGCTGATGTCACAGGTCCTCCTTGGTGTCACCACCACCTCCCCTAGGAGGTTCCCATCACCCCATTGCATTCTCTGGCCCAGATACTGCAGGGGAATGATGACAGAACCTTCTTCTAATGACAGGGACTCCCCTGCTGTGACCAGATCATCAAAAACATCACCAAGCCACCATTTAGTAGGACACTGAGGAACTCACCCTTTGCCTGGTGCTGTTGGAAATACTTTTGTCCCAGCAGGGAACTGGAAATGAATGAGGGAAATGTACAGAGACAGAAACCACACTTGGTAGATAAAAGTGCCACACAAACTCAGCTCCATCACTTAATTACCCCTTTCCATCCTAGAAATAACCTACATAATAATAATCCATTCTTTTCACAGTCCCACAAACCTATATTTTCTCTTTTGTGTCCAGTTTTGGAGCCCCCAATATAAAAAGGGCATTAAGCTGGAGTGGGTCCAGAGGAGAGACACAAAGATGATGAGAGGGCTGGAGCAACTCCCTTCTGAGGACAGGCTGAAGGAGTTGGGGGTGTTCAGTGTGGAGAAGAGAGGGCTTGGGGGGACCTCAGAGTAGCTTCCTGGAGATCTCTCCTCTCCTGGAGTTCTCATCCTGGCTGACACACTCACTGCCATAAATACAGCCACTACAGCTCCCCAACTCTCAGTCCTCAGGCAGTAGGAAGCACTGTCTGATACTCTGCCTCATTTCATCCTCTCACACCTCTCTCCATTGCTTTGGGACCTCTGGGATTCTGATTCTTTCCAGCCCCTTCACAATCAGGTTTTGTTCCCTTTGTCTCATACACATAAACATGGAAAAAATTAATTGAGATGAACAAATAGGAGGAATGGATGCAAATTGGAAGAGGGGAGATTTAGGCTAGATCTGGCTGAAGGAATTAGGGATATTCAGCCTGGAGAAAACTCAGGGGGGACCTCAGAGGAGCTTCTCAATACCTGAAGGAAGGGGTTACAGAAAGGCTGGGGTAGGACTTTGGAATAGGGTCCAGGGTGGCAGGACTAGGAGGAATGGATGCAAATTGGAAAAGGGGAGATTTAGAGTGGAGATAAGGAAGAAGTTCTTTGCTGTGAGGGTGGTGAGACAGTGGAAGAGGTTGCCCAGAGAGGCTGTGGATGCTCCCTCAATCCCTGGAGGTGTTTAAGGCCAGGCTGGATGAGGCACTGAGCAACCTGGTGTGGTGGGAGGTGTCCCTGCCCATGGCAGGGGGCTTGGAACTGGATGATCTTTAAGGTTCCTTCCAACCCAAACCATTCTATTATTCTATAATATAGAATAAAAAAAAAAAAAAGAACAATCATCTCTAAAAGCAATTAAGTCCCTATCTTCCTTCCAAAATGCCAGTTTTATACACAAGAAAATAAAAAAAAAAGAAGCTTATTTTCAATCAGAAAATGTCAGTGCAAAAATGTGCTGAGGAAATAAAAAAGACCAAGGCAAAATTCAAAGGCAGCAGAGCCCTGGGGAGATAAAAGTGCTGTGTATTGGGAGAATGATAATGGGACTGGCACGAAATAAGAAATTATAAATATAGGGCAGTGGTTCTCATCTTCATCTGCACTATGGCCCTATACTTCAGGGGATAAAAATTTGGGACTTCAGACAGTTCTTCCCTCCATTTGTTCTCCTTGTTTCCTTCCATGCCTCTACAAAGAGGGAGATGAAGGTGTCCATGGAGGGCTGGGGACCCAAAGGTGTGACCTCCTGCTGCCAGAGGGGAGAAGATACCTCACACCTCCTGGGTTTAAGATGCTTGTCACCCCCTGAGGCCAGCAGGGATGGACAAAGAAAAAGGAGGCTCTTTTGCCACCAATTTTTAAGTGTGTTTCTCTCTGTGCCCCATGATTTGGCTGGAGAGGTTTTCTGGTTTATGTCTAGACTTAATCCAAAGAGAAACCTTTTGATGTTCACATGGAATTATGAATAAATGATGGTGGACACACTCAGCTGGGCTGCTCATGATTTTCTGCTGTCCTCTTCCATCCATCCATCCATCCATCCATCCATCCACAACGTGCCTGTGTGTTGCAGCAGAGCCTCCCTCCTCTGTGCTGCTGCAGAGCAGCCTCTCCCCTGCATTTATATAATTCATAGCAAGGAAATTTTCATAGGAGGCAGCCAAGGAGAGGAAAGTTACTTTGCTTGGGGAGGGGGGGAGGGAGGAAAAGATACCATCCTCATCAGACTGAGATGTTTCACTTAATAGCTTTCCTGGAATATTCCCATCTTGTCTGTAAGAGACAGCAGCTCCAGCCAAGCCATCTCCTCCACACAATAAATGGCAGAGTGGGTGAGATGAATCCTTGGAGTGACCTTCCCAAATGCAATGGGGTGGCCTGGCCACCTGAAGAAGAATGACACACATCCATCTAGCTTTTTTCCCCACTGCACTGGATGTTTTAGCTGCTGCTACAGGTTTAGTGGCCACCAGCTGCCCCATCACTGATTTGCCTTGGGGACAACAGGACCAGCACCTGCTACCCCAGCAGCAGAAGGGGAAAAGTCACATCCTTCCAGTTTCTGCCAGAGAAACTCATCCAGGATACAACTGGGGGACCCCCACACACAGAAAAGCACCCACCATAGGAGAAGCACAGCTCTGGTCCCCATCATCCCCAGCTCCCAGACCCATGGACTTGCCCTTTTTGCTTGCAGTGGCACCCACTGTGGGGTCCCCTCTGCTTCTTAGGTCCTACCACTGCTCTCCCCACCAGCAGGGGTTTTTTTCCCCTGATTTCTCCCCTCTCTCTATCAGTTCTCTTTCCCTTCACAAATTTTCTTCTTTCTTTTACCCCAATTATTTTTCCATCTTTATTTTTCCCCTCACTCTTTCCCTCTGCCCCAGCCCATCATCCTCTCCCAAACTCCACATGCTCTTGACAATGACTAGACTCACAAAATTTACCTAAAGCTCTCTCTGTGCTCATCCTTCCTCCTTCTCCTTCCCTTCACACATTTCCATCTTTCTTTTACCCCTATTATTTTTCCATCATTATTTTTCCCTCATTCTCTCCCCTGCCCCAGTCACCCCAAGGCACACAGTCTCAAAAATTACTAGGCTCACAAAACTTACCTAAAGCTCTCTCTGTGCTCATCCTTCCTCTCCCTCTATCAGTTCTTTCCCTTCACACCTTTTCTTCTTTCTTTTACCCCATTATTTTCCCATCATTATTTTTCCCTCATCCTCTCCCAAACTCCACCCCAAGGCACACCCTCTAGGCTCACAAAATTTACCTAAAGCTCTCTCTTTGCTCATCTTTCCTCCTTCTCATTCCTCTCCCTCTATCAGTTCTCCTTCCCTTCACACCTTTCCTTCTTTCTTTTATCCTCATTATTTCTCCATCAATTTTCCCCTCATCCTCCCCTCTCTGTAATCAGTTCTTTCCCT
>VZTY01022341.1:0-24020 GCA_013400935.1 Turnix velox | reverse complement strand
TCCAACCCTTTGACCATCTTCATGGCCCTTCTCTGGACCCTCTCCAACAGCTCAATGTCCTTCCTGTGTTGAGGGCTCCAGAACTGGACGCAATACTCCAGGTGGGGTCTCACCAGTGCTGAGTAGAGGGGTAAAATCACCTCTCTTGACCTGCTGGTCACACTCCCCTTGATGCAACCCAGGATTTGGTTGGTGCCTTCTTGGCTGCAAGTGCACACTGTTGGCTCATGTTGAGTTTGTCATCAAGTGACACACCCAAGTCTTTCTCTACAGAGCTGCACTCAAGCCACTCTCCACCCAGCCTGTATCTGTGCTTGGGATTGCTTCAACCCAGGTGCAGGACCTTGCACTTGGCCTTGTTGAACTTCATGAGGTTGGTTTGGGCCCACCTCTCAAGCCTGTCAAGGTCCCTCTGGATGCCATCCCTTCCTTCAGGTGTATCAACTGCTTTAAAGTCCCTTTAACTTTAGGCAGAAAACAGCTTTGTCAAATCCCTTTAAAAATTTCTACAATTTATTTCTGCTTCAGTGTAGAAGTAAATTTTCTTTAAATAGCAACTTGCCTGAAGTTCAATATTTAAGTCCTCCTCCTCCCTTATTCTATCTTCATATGCCAACAGGAGAGGTGACAAATACTTCATATCTAACTTGAAAAGAAAAAAGAAATTCAATCCATATATATCAAATTATAATATTGATATTTTTACTACTTTTCTTGCAATATACTGCTAAGTTTAAAAGCTAGTAAGAGTTTTGGAATCTGTCTTGCAGACCAAAGTGCAGAATTTCTACAAGCATGCAGACCACCATATTCAAAATGATGCTGAAAAGGCACTAAACATCATTATTTTGGAAAGGGCAATGCTGGATGCTGTACTTGCATGCTTCACTAAAAATCAGCTACTCTTTAGCAGTGTAAGAAACACAGCAGAATGTTAATGCAAATAAATCCAAAACCAAACAGAAACATTACAGTGAATACAGTTAATAATTTAGCCCAGATTAATTAGTAGATAGGAAAGGATTCTTTCACACTCTCAAACCTCCACCCTTAAGTACATACATTTGTAATTCTTGGGTATTATAGCTAGAAAGAGAGGACTTTCCTACTTCTGTATGGTTCTGAATAACAATGAGGAAGCTTAATTAGTGTTTCAAGGAGAAATTGCTTCACCTATAACAAATGCATTCAATTTCACAGACTATTTGCCTTCATGCCAGGAGTTCATAGGCTACTAGTGGACCCATGAGTATTCTTACCATCAGAATCACTGAAATACACTGTTTTCTGCTAGTATCAATTTAAAAATAATCAGAACAGAAGATTAACAATTAAGCAACAGACCTTGCAGCTTCTACTTTAACAAAACCATAGGCTAGACAATACTAAATGAAGATGGTATTCATGATACTCAGGGTACTCCTATATCTTTTTGTGCAAACATAAATGCTTATAATATTCTACCAATAAAATGTGATAGTTCAGCAGAGTAACTAAATTATAACCCGAATATTTTTGTTCCAGTTAAGAAATTCTAGTATTTTACTTAGAAAGGAATGGAGAGATAAGTGAAAATACACTCTTTTACTTACCAGCCAGGGTGGTGGTGGCCCTTTCATGGGTAAACTTTTCAGTTTTAGATGCTAAAGTAAATTTTTAAAGAGATAATGAAATTACTTCTTGCTTTTTAAAGCACAAACTACTGTCCACCACATTCATAGATATCACCTCAAAGTTTATGTTCCTAACCACATGTTGCTTATCTTTTTACTGACATTCTACAAAGTAAACAAACCAGAAAGGTCATTATCTTATTAATATAGGAGAAAGTCTAACACTTAAATAATAAATTTAACATAAAGCCTATAGCTCTTGTAGACTTTGTGCCAGATTTGGAGAAAATAGTCTTAAAAACTTAAAAATGAATGAAAGGACAATGGTAATGGGGACATTTCAGTACAAACTGCTTTTATAACCAAGATTCTCACCTCTTCCTGGGACAATGGCCTGAATTTAGTTTGATAGCGACTTAATTCTACATTTAAACGATGGACTGTCATTTTCAAGGCATCATTTTCATCTATCAGTTCTTGTGCTTGTTGTCTGAGAGAATGTAATTCCGAAGCCTCCTCTATTAAAACAAATTTCCAACAAGAAAGTTCAGTCAAAATTCTGTAAGTATTCAATTTGCTAACTGCAAGGAAAAAAAAAATCTCAATAAGCTGGAATCATAAGAGAATTTCTCTCAAAATACTGTGATGGAATAGTCCCATCAAATAATACTAACAAAACCCCATTAGATTTCAAACAATCAAGTAAATTTTTTTCATAAGCATGTTAAAAAGCCTTGTCAAAGCTTCTACAAATGTAGAAAATACCGTTCAGAAACTGCTTCAAATCAGTGTCTGGAAACCTACTACTACAGGAATAGGCTGTACATGTTAAAAAGCATAAAACAAGTTAACTCCAGAATAGCTTAGATGTTTCTCCCACCTTCTCTGTGTGATTTTTCCACAGCTGCTTTAAGTCTTTTGTTTTCTTCTTCTAGTCTCTTCAGCTGTTCATCCATTTGCTGTTGTGTTCTCTCGCAGTGTAGGACCACAGCCTGGTAAGCCTTGTTCAAAGACCAGTTTTCTTGCTTTAGTTTTCGGATTGTCTGTTTAGTTTTATTTTCAAGTTCTTGCCTTGACCAAATGGACACATCTGTAATGTCACAGTACTGGTTATTTAAATTGTATTCAGCCTTGAATAGAAGTTTCAGCAAATTACAATCAATTTTCTTTTTCTAATTTTGGCATTATGCAAATACTTTGTAAGACATAAATCAGCTCATGGCTTCCAAAACCATGAGAGAATGAAAAACAAGGATTTGTAAGAAGTATATAGTGGAGAGGCTGCAGGTTCCCACCTTTTCTCTCAGACAGTGAAAATATTCCTTCCTTAAAGGGCAAAGAAAGTGAGAACTACACAGGTGAGAGAGAAATGCCAGCTTTGCTTGGCAGTCCTTACTCCTTTCTTATTTTAATCTCCTCTATAAGGAAAGCTTTACATATTTTTTTATATACCCATGCATATTATTAAAGATTTGTAGCAAAGTCATCATGAAATGAAGTACCTGGAGATGGTGGAGGCTTTTCATGTATCCGAGTTTCAGCTGATATTTTTTCCTAGCAGAGAAATAAAATATGAGACCATGACCTTCAGTAGTCAGGCTTTCTGAAGTACTCAGAGCAGCATCTCTACTGGAGAACTTTTCAAAGTAATCTCTTTTACATCAAAAACTAACAAAGTACAACTTGTCATTCACCCATCTTGGCAGCATTTTGTCACTTATTGCCATCAGTCACTCATGAACACTTGAAACTTAGTATTTTCTTTTGTTTAGCTAGATGTACGATTGTCAAAACAATTCTATGGTTGACATAAAAGTTACGTAAAGCTTCTGCACCAAAGAGGATGGATATTGCTCCCACTTATTTTGTGTAAAATATGACTTTAGAACACAACTCCCTCAACTTTAGTTACCTAGATAGTAGGAAAGATGAACCATTTTGTACTCCAAAATAAATTTCCCTAGTGGTAATACATTAGTTTTCTTTTAAAGGACTGTAAACTGTCAGCTCTTTACAAACTTTTCCCAAATGCATCATAAATATAAGTCTTCATGTAAGTCTTACCTTTAAATTCAAGCCAGGATGCTGGTCTTCTGCTAAAGAAAAATTAATCTTTCTGTTAGTTAAAACCAAAAGTATTTTTAAGTCCATAAATGATAAGGGTTCATACAGATAGGTATGTACACATATACTGTGAATAAATGTGAGAAAGTCCCCAAAAGATTACAAATAGGATCACAAGCTTTCCATTACCTCTTTGTGATCTATCGTCATACTGATGTGAGACTTTGCTCTACCTCACTATTGATAAAATGTTGTATTGTTGATTTCCACTGTTCTTTTAGAATTCAACTGAAGGACAAATGAAATACTGATATTGATTTTACTGGGTTTTAATTCTATTTTGTCTCTGAACAAAGCAAGCACAAATCTGACACCTTTCAAGATCTGCAGCACTTAGTACATATCAGAAGGTTTAGAAACTGTTTATATACCCTATTCTTTATACTTAAATCCATCCCAAATTGTTTTCACAAAGCAACCCATTCTTTCTGGATGTTGTGAAGCTTTCAAACAGCTCTACTGAGATAACACTGGGATTCGAGTGGGATCCAACATGAATGATACTCAGAAAGATAAAAAATTCTTTAAAACAGACCCAGTTCTGCTTTCTCTTTCCTATTCAGTAGCCACTAGAATGCTGCCATCCTTGGTGCTAAAAGGTACAGTATTTTGACAAAATTAAATGCATTTACCTTCTGTTTGCATATTTGACTCATCCACTAGCACCTGAAACTCCGTGTCAGGAGAAGGTTCCTCTTTCTTGTCAACATTAGCACTAGCAGACAGTGGAAACTCTTCCTATGTAAAAATAAAACAAGCCTGTCTAAAATCCTGTCTAAAAGAGTAGAATTAAAAGCCTGAAAAATATTTAATAATTTAATATTTGTATGAATATATTAAAACATGGTAAGAGGAATTAATGTGTTTGAGAATTCTACCTTTTTATTTTTGCAGGGAACAGCATAAATAGCATTTGTGCTGAAGCTTTCTCCCCTTTTCTCATTACTCTGACAGCTGGACTCTGCTTCTTTATCAAGGTCTGAAAGGTAGGCATCCATGTCCTCCTCATCCTCGCAGTAACTGCCTGATACTTCCAGAGACTGCACAGGAGATCTGTCACCAACGTCAAGTTTCCAGTTGGGCCTGGAAGTAGAAAGCAGTTTAAACCCTGTTTAAGTCTTTTAAGTGTTTAAGTGTTGCTTAACACTTTGAGTTTGCTTAAGTTTAAGTGTTGCTTACTCTTCCAAAAAAAACCCCAAAACAACACTAGCAAAGTAAAAGTAGAACCATCAGTCTTAGAAGTCCAAACAGCTGACACAGACATCTAAGCTTCTGTTAGATGCAAACAAGGAGTCTAGCCTATGTCTGTGCTTTAAAATAGAGGATTAACACTGCAGCTGTATTTTCTTCTCTATCTTAAAAAAAAAAATTACCAAATTAGAGACAGAAGGTTGCTAATTCTACTGAAAGAAGGGTCTGAAATAATTACTTAACACAAAGGAAATACTTGACATCATTCAAATGATTCTTCAGTGAACACCTATTTGTATAACTAACCATCATTTGGCAGAACTAACATTTTTATTCGTGACTGCTGTATAATCTGCATCTCCCCCCTGAAGAGGGGGGATGCACAACATCACTTTATGAGAATGGAATTAGGATTCTAGACACCTCAAACCCAATTCATGATGTGGTAAGTGGCTACAACACCTGGAGCTGAATTAGTGTGGTGTAACTCTTTGTTAAAATTCCATCATGGATGGATTCTGTTTCTAATATAAGGTGTACACAGCAGGCACACAGTACCCCATTCTCAGCTCTGTGCTGGTGGCGTATGGTTCAAGGCTCTCTTGTTCCACGTAGGTGGAATCACTTTCTGAAAGCGATCGCTGCCGAGGCTGAGGGATTGCAACAGTGCGCCCTGTCAGTGTTGTTGCAAGGATAGCTGCTGCTAAAGCTGATCTGCAAGAGAACAGGATAAAGTATGAAACCATACTGATGTCTTCTTTCTGTTGATGTCTTCACACTGATTTGCATTTTATATATTTTTTAAATTGTGAAACACCTTCGCTATTTAGGCAAAGCAAAACGTTCACAGTTAACAGGCATAAACACCAGGGAGTGATTATAAACTGACTCCCAAAGTGTGGTGGAAAACTTGGCAAGCTAACACAACACAGCTATGTCAGAGTAAAGCACAATACCTATCAGTTTTCCCACATCACATGCATGAAAATCATGGAATATACTGAGTTATGTTCCCAAAGCTGATAATGATAATTGACAGTACTTAGCATTCACTTCAGCCATAACAATACTACATGGAATTGTGTTGGAAAAGTGTTCCGTATGCTCCTGTTATGTCTCCTAGTTTCTCCTATCTACTGATGACTCTGAAGCTTTTAATGAATGCTAGGACATGTATAAGTGGATAAAAGTGCTTATTTGTGGGATGTTACAGTATGTTGCAAAGGGTAAGGTGAAGAGGAGAAAAACAATTAGGAACAAAGAGAGAAATGGCGAGGAGGACTGTAACAGGAATGACAGCTGGAAGTCAAAAAGGATTCCATGGGAAGTTACAAACATTAGAAAGACCACACAAAACAACCAGAATGAAACATAGAGAAGACTAAAGGAAAACTGCAAGGCATTATGAATGACAGTTAAAAAAGAATTTGTATTTTCTCTTTATGTACCTAATACTAGTCAAATCCAACAGATTCACATGCCAATTTAAGTCCCTGGGTTTTTTTAAACATGCAATAAAATGGCATGCTAGTGACAGTTAAATTATGCTTGTCATGTGAGTCAAAATTTCCTGACTTTGAGCACAAGTACTGCTACAATCCCACTTTCTAATGTAGCGGTCAAACTATGCCCCTAACTTCAAATAAATTGATTTTTATTTATAAGTAGTTTGATATTCATAAAGGCCATTGTGCTAATTATTTAGCATGCCCAGGAGTGGAAGAAAAATAGGTATTTTTAAAATTCAAACAACAGAACTGCTACCATTAAAAAAATATTATGAAAAATTTTATGTAAATAACGCAGCAAGGACATGCAGCTCTTCTAACCACACTTCTCTAGTATCCTGTTATGGTTGATGAACAAAAAAAAAACCAAAACAAAACCCAAACAAACTCAAAACCTACCTGGGCCTTTCTGGAGAAGGGTTTGGACTACGAGGGGGAGGGGTGCGGGGGACTGCAGGTTTAGGAGCTATGGTAGCAGCAGGGACCAGGCCATGAGCTATGTGTTTCTAAATAATTTAAAACAAAATTAGTTGACAATGACTTTCAGGATCACAATGAAAAAAAACCAGTAAATTAAGCATGCACAAAAACTTAACAATGCAAAATAATATAAAAAGAAGAGTTACATGCAATTAATGTAAACAGAAGACTCAGATGGTTCCAAGTTTAACTTTTTAACATATATGAAGAGTTGCTAATGGAAGGTTAGAAATGTAATTTACAGGAGAATCATCCTGCCTATGGCAGGGGGGTTGGAACTCGATGATCTTTAAGGTCCTTTCAAACCCAAACTATTCTATGATTCTATGAGTTTTCTACCCAATTCATCACTATCTGTAAAACCAGAATTTCAATTTACTCAGGAAGTTTGGTTTTTATTTCCAGTGTATCTACAAGAAAAGTGGAGTACAAGAAATTAGTATTTTCAAAATATTTGAACCCTGTTTCAGAGTAACACTGTTAGTTCCTTTCTCACAGAAAATGTCCATCAGTAAGAAATAAGATGGAAAAAAAAAGAAGAACCCTATCACTAAATAAGTCTTGTAGTCAAAGTTTCAAGCAAATGTAACTTTTTTTTTTAAAGGGTAACATTAAATAACAGCTTGGAAAAACTGGAACCAGAGTCGTCTATAAAGAGTTCTTTGAATGGATTCACATAATGGTTGAGTTTAGAAAGGAGTGTCAGGACATGATCAAGTGAACTGGGAATCTGTAACTAAACAGGGCAGTGCAAAAGCTGCCTTTTGTACTCGGTTTTATTCTGCACATTTGCTGCTCCCTGATGCTGGGAGTTTTTCACTGAAGGCTGTTGACTCTAGATGTGATTGCAGCAAACAGAGCTGAGGTGAAGAGATGCTGTCATACACGTAAAACAACAGAAAATTAGAATTTTAATTATAATACAAAGAACTCTAACTACTTCACGGAAGTTTACAGGCCAGGGCCGGCACTATTGCTGACAGCCTGTGGCTGCCCTGAGCTTTCGCTCCGGACTGGTCCCACCTCGCTCTGCGGTGGTCCCGGCATCACTGCCGGCAGCGGGAGCTCAGCAAGCGTCGCCCAATCCGCCCCGCCGGCAGCCACCGCCACAAAGCCGCAGCTCTTGCCACCCAGACCTTGCCTTGGTTCGGGATTTACTCTCCTCATTTTTCACCTCATTCCATCCTCCGCGGGGCCTCCGCCCACCCCGGATCCACTTCCCTCTCCTCCCTTCTTTCACCTCTCTCCCGCCGGCCCTGCTTCACGGGGACGGGGGCGATACTCACGAAGGGGCCCTTCCGGCCTCTCCTGAAACTAAACGCCATCAGGAGCGGGGAGAGGACGGGGCTCTGCCAGCGTCTCCCAGGAACTTCTTTCCACTTCGGACGCTTCTCCCACCGCGATGCACTCGATAACAAGGGAGTAGCGGATTGGCTGCTTTTGCGAGCTTACCCAATCGGGACGCGCTTTCCTCACCCGTTCTCCGGCCTTAGCAACCGAGCGGCCTCCGCTACCGAGCGGCCTCCAGGCCCGCCCCGCCCGGCGCTCTCGCTTCCTATTCGCAGCCGCCGCTCTCCCTCAGGCGGGCGGGCTTTTCGTCGTGTTCTCAGGCCTCATCGCTCTCCGCCCCTCGGCCTCACTGAGCTCCGGGGAGGTGGGAGAGCCCCGGGGAGGACGGTGTTCGCTGGCAGAGCTTTTAACCCCGGTGAGGGCTCGCTGTGGGCCGCACGGTGTGTCTCGGGGGGGTTCATGTCGCTTCTGGCTCTTCTTAAATCCCGCGTTAGCTTCTGAGCGCCCCGGCCCTCACTAAAGTCAGAGCAATTCCTAAAGCCGGCAAACTTCAAAACAACATCTACCGACTAAAATTGTATTGGTCTGTGTGGAGACCGGAGCCAGCTGAGTGCTGGAGCTGCCTGTGGAGGAAGGTTTGTGATTGAAGCAGGCTAGGTGCAGGCATGAGGAGGGTGGGTGATTTCTTTTTGAACTGTGTCAGCTGTGTCTTAATTCAGGTGTTTTTCAGACTGACAACTTCGAGACCCGAATTTGCAACAGCCTGGATTGATATAAACGTAGTTGCTCATATGCTTAGGGTATTTTAATCATTAAGGTGGCTTCAGGGAGGAGACAGTGTCTCTAGCAGAGTAGTGCATCTCATAAATTTGAGTAATAAAATTATATTAGAACAGATTTATAAAATGTGCTCTTCCTGTTTTTTTTCTAGGGTGTGACTGCTACTGAATTAAAGACTTAAAGGAGGTGTGAGGACAATAAAAGCCAACTTCCCTGTGATGGCAGGATCTGTAGTGGTCCCTTATGGGCATGTGATTGGAAACGAGAAGTGGAGAGGGTCGGAGGTTGCCCAAAGGCTACAAGGTCAGCACAAACCAGAAGTGGAAAAAGATTCAGGCAAAATGTTCTGTTATAACCCAGTAGTTGTTAAGACTTGATGTAATTTGCTTTACTTTTTGTCTGTCTGGTTCCATGTTAGTGATAAGGTTTATGTTTAGAGGGCTGAATGTTCCTTTTTGGCTGTCATGTATCTGCATGATCAGATCCCTTATCTGTGTAGTTGTGGAGCACTGTAGAGAAGGGGTATCTGCTTCTTGGGAGCCACAGCACCCAAATCCCCTGAATTTCTATGGATGCTTGGACTCTGTTGCTTAAAAGTACTATTAATTTGCATTACCACAGGCATCACAAAGTGCTTTGTATCACTTGTACCAGTTTTGCTTGTAAAGGGGTTTTTTAAAACTAAGATGTTAAGATTATGGGCACATTAGAAATATTATACTAGGAATTAATTGTTAGTTTGGGGGGTTTAACTATTTCTTTTTTTTTTTTCTATAACAATCTCATCTTTAGGAAAAGTTACTCTCATCTTTGAAGATGGTTTGGGACTTGTGGATTTTCATCTTTCAAACAGAACTTGCATTTTATATATTTCTGAAGCAGATCTGGTTGCAGGGGATGAGTTCAAAAGAAAATTGGTTCGGTTTAGAAATGTGAGTACTACACAAAGTAAGTTACTTTGTACTTCTGAAGACATTATTCTAGTATTATTTTTAAATTTTAAATTGGGATAATATCAAACAAAAAATGAAAAAAAAATGCAGCCCTGTAATAATGTTGTGTTAAATCTCACTACTATTGCTGCAACTTCTGTTCTTCCTCTGATTGGCATTCAGGCAGCTGTTGCTTGTCAGAAGTTCCATTGCATTAGCTTGTCATTAAAGAGGTCTTTTCTTTTTTTCCTTACATGCAGGCCACCAGTCTTGGGGGAATTGTAATTGTAGAGAAAACCCGAATAAGTGATCAGTACTTCTCAGCAGTACAAAAGCTTGTCGTCCTAGAACTTGGAATGGTGTTGCTTCCTGTAGCTAATCAAGGAGAAGCTTCTCAACTCATTGTTCAGCTGGTAAGTTCTATGTGTTAGTGTTGGAATGTAGAACATGAGGACAGTTGCTTGTTTTCCCACAATTATCTCTCTTTTCAGAGAGATAGTAGTATCTTAAAGGAACACAACATATTTTGTTGTTTGAATGTAGGAAATAAATAACCTGCAACAGCAGTGGGGTAGTTTAGGTCAGCACAAAGAGGGATTTGTGTGCAAGTTAAAAAAGTCAAAGAATATTATACTGGATTTTTAAAAATGGGATACTGTACTGAGATGCCAGTGAACAGCATTAGATTATTGGCAGTCACTGAAGTTTTCTGACAAAATCAGCTTGAGATTTTTCTCTGTCTCAGGCTGGGGAAACTTGTTTGACTTTTATCCTTTCACTGATTGCATCAGACATGACAAAATCCTTGTTTTAATTAGTGGATGGTGTAAAGTGACTGCTGGCTTCCCAGTGAAACTGGACTCTAAAGGGTGCACATGTGAAGAAGGAGTTTGTTTTTAAAACTTCATGGTGGCTGCACTCATCTCTTGAGAGAAGAGACTGGTTTAAAAATCAAAAGTGGAGCTCCACAGAGGGTACTTCATGTCACTCATGGTTTTATTTCTGTTCCAGGTCCGTGAGCAAAGTAAGGATCACAACTGTAACCCCTTTCTTCGTAAGCAGAGCTGTCAGCTGGCAGAGCCAGCGCTGTTTCTGACCGTGCAACGAATTCCAGGAGTTGGGAAAACAAAAGCTCTGCTTTTACTGCAACATTTCAGAAGCATCCACAGTCTTTGCAACGCATCTGTCAAAGAGCTTGAGCTGGTAGTTGGACAAACAGTAGCACAACAAATTCATGCTTTCTTGTGTTCCTGACTGTGCATGGCTACTGCTTTTTTGGAAAAAGAAATTTTTTTGGTTTGTTTCTTGTGAATCATAAAATTGTTTGTAATAATTACAGATCATGGTAATTTATAATCCTGGTAACATCTGGAGGTGGTTGACTGATTGGCTGTGTGTTACTTTGCAACACACAGTCTGCTCATGTAAATGGACTTGTGAAAAGTACCTTGGAAACAGGACTATGAAGTGTTTTGCATCTCCCATAACAACTGAGGTAATGCTTTTTTCAGCCCAGAAATAAATACTTTGTTAATATGTGGTCTTGTCCATTGTCCTCTCTGGAACTGGAAGCACTCTAAAGAAGAGAGCATATGTTTTTTCATAGTAATAGCTTTGCTGTATAATTTTTTTGTACTTCAGAAAGTCATCTTTGTGTTTTGTTAGATTTTATTCCCTCAGGCTTTGTCATCTTGCTGTGAAGACTGGATTTTAGAACTAAAGGTATGTGGCTAAGGTGTTGCAAACACCACTTCTTCAAATGGGCATCTACTCATTGCATTGAAGTTCAATTAAAGTAGGAACAGATAGGACCCATGGACTAAAAACAATGGACTTGTTTTTAGGGCTTTACATAGCCCTTTGCATCTTTGTGCAGAGAATAAATTTGCACAAACATGTAACAAATACTCCTCTGGACTGAGCAAGAATGTGACTTGCTGTAAAATAATTGTGTTAAGGAAGCTGTCATTTCCTACTCTATTTAGAATGAGTTTTTACTTAGCTGAATATAGTTAGAAAATAGTAATGTGTCTGTATGGCATTTGAGAATTCAAAATTTTGACTTGCACACCCCAGCGTTTCCTTAAGAACTAGCAAGGATGAGGATGGGAAGAGAAAAGCCATTACAGGAAGAGTGTGGCAGTGAACTAAGAGACACTAAGAGTGACTGGTGTGTAACTTCGCCAGGATTTCATTAGCTGGATAGTAATTTCAGCCACTGTATATAAAGTAAATCTCTTCTGTAGGGCAGGACCTTGCATAGCAATATATGGCTGCTGTTGTTGCTTGTTGCACAGGGGGAAGTGCTGCTACCAGTAGAGATGAAGAATAACCAAAGATAGGTGAGTCACAAGTAATTTACAACATTTTTAATGGGAAACACTAAAAACAACTATTGCTCTCAGAAAGGAAGCAAGTTTTAAACTGTTAAGTTACTGTATTATAAAATAAATATTTTTAAGACAAGTTCTTCAATCTTTTTAAGCAGCGTTACAGAAACAGACAAGAGGTATGCCAGCAGGAAATAGTGCAGACCTGTAAATATCACCCAAAAAGTAGCAGAATCAAAAGTTACTACTAAATGGCAACATCTGATTGTTACTCTTAAATAAGTCTGGACATATTTACAGCTATTACAAAGGAAACTAAAAAATAAATGTCAACTTCAAAGTTTACACCCAGAAGCAAACTTCTTCCCCTTAAAGTTTTGATTATCAAACAGCATATATCTACTCTGTAGATGGTAATGTTAACTAACACTACAGTGTTAGCAATTTTCAACTGATTTTAAATTTCAGAAAAGTAGAACTTCAAAGAAATGTTGACACAGTTATTTTTCTGCCTCCCTCCTTATATAGCACATAATAGCCAATTACATAGCTCCAAAGAGGGCAGGATGATTTTATATCTTTTTGACTTAGTGTGAGAATAAATATTTTGGCACTTTTACTCACTACTTTTCCCATATTTTTAGTATTGCTACAATTTCTGTAAATCTAGATCAGTATACTGGAATCTCTCAGTTCTGAGATTTGTCCACAGCTGTTACTTTTATCAAGACTAATGTGAGAGTCTTAATGGTAAGTAGTTTAAGTAACTGGAATAAAGCCCATTCTTAACAATAAAATCAGGAGGCATTTGAAGTGTAACCTAGATCAGACAAAGAGCCTGTTTGTAGTTCAAAAGATCTATTGACCTCTAAGCCTTCTAATCCTATTCCAGAATTAACTACTCCATAGAAGTCACCTGGTGCTCTCAGAAGGAGAATGTCTACACATAAAGACCACAGCTATGTGACACTGCTCCTTGGCACAAGGCTCATTCCTCTGAACAATGTCACTCTATTGCCTGTGGTTTGGTAAGATAATTTTTCAAGCAATGTTAAGTGATTTACCAATGATTCTGAACTTTTTCTAATAAATAAATCCCATCTATCTGTAGTTACAACAGATTAGTCATGATACCGTGCTTTGGGATTCCAAAGGAATCCAGTCTTCATGTAAGCAATTTTCTCATCTACATATTCTTATTGCAAACCTCCCAGAAAACTTCATTTTAACCTCCAAATATTTCAAAATTTTGCACTTTTGCCAGCCTTTGACCTTCACAATGGCTCAATACACAGTAAATTAAGCCACTGGCATTTGTGTGAACTTATGTTCCTGTATGTTAAGATTAATTTGATGAATGTTTTAATAGACATTTTGAAGAAAAAAAAGTCGTGCTAGCAGCTCCTTCTGAAAAATTCAGTACAATGAACTTTCTGTATTCAGAAGTGTGAAGGGAGAAAGTTTCTTCTTCATTTGAGAGCTTTCAGACACAGCTGAAGGCAGGCAGAGGGTGCTTGCAGCTTTCTGCCTATTTTTAGCTCCCCAACTTAAGAAAGGCAGCTTCAGTGGGGCTTTCTTGGTGTGATCAATCTTCTCCTCTTCCATGGCTAAACAGATCAAGGAGTATGTCTTCTGCATTCCCACAGAGTAAGTTGCACTCTTGCTATGCTGTAGGATATAAGCATTGTAAGAATCAGTCACCCAAAATGGGTTCAAAAGTTGAAAACAGAAGATCAGTGTGCAAATGGTTTTCCAAGGCAAACTGCAGCAATGTGTGTGTGCTAGTGCCACACTAACTGAACACAAGGCCTTTCAGTGTTGCCATGCACACTCAAGGGGATACTGTGGGAAGCATGAAAGGCTTGTGGGCCTTTCCAGAACTTGTGTTAGAGCTGGAATTTACTGGTTGCTGTGTGTAGCTGTATGATATATCCACTAACCTCTACAGACTTACATGGTTCTTGCACAAATCTCTTAGGGGATGAAGGGGGTGTCACTGTCTCTGGACAAATTCCATGTTGACTGTAACTACAACAAGAGCTCCTACTGGACATTCTTCTGGGGATGCTTTGTCATTCCTCTGACCCAACAGAATTTGACTCTATTCTAATAGGGCATAGAAAATAACTGTGTAGTCCTGGATGTTCTAGTTCATTCCACTGTTGTTTCATTGTGGCTTTCCCACTGCTGAACAGGGTCATATTTTCCTCTTTTGGGACAGGTTAGGGAAAAATAGAGTATGCTCAGGAACATGTAATGCAATTAATCTAAGTAGCTTCATGAGAAAAAACCCATCACCCAACTATTGCTATGTCCAGACTAGACTTCAGGTGGTTAAGGCATGATAACTTAAGACAGTATAAAACTGAACACATGTTCACTGGTGGAATAGGTTATTGAACTACACAGAAATCAGTGTTATCAGAGACTGAAGCCAGGAAAGTGGAAAAAAACAAGTTTTCTCGTAACAATCTGCAGAACTCATTTGCCTGATGACATACCAAAGATGCTGCTGTATCCTGGCAACTGATGACCTCCATCTCAATGGGTTGCTCCTCTGAGCTGCCTTTCAATTTTTCCATCACCTCATTCACTCCAAGCCACTTGCAATCCACCCCAGCAATTGAAACAATGTAGTCACCTTCTTTTAGGCCCAGCGACTGTGAAGAAATTATGCACAGGTCATTAGCTGAAATTATACTGTGGCATAAAGTCTTTTGTCATCTTATAGTGTCAGCTCTAAAGGCTTTTATGCCTTAGATGCTGGCAGACCATTGTCTAACCAGACATGTGGATGTGTATATGTAACATAGTGTATATAAATCACAATTGGAGCTGCCATTAATGTGGTTCTTGCATACTGAAATGCTGTCTGATTTAATCTTCTTTTCACTTTTCACCTAAAAGGAGAAAAATCTGGTTTTCATTATATCATCCCCTAGGAGGTGTTCTCTCCAGTTTGTAATTCTATTTATTCTGCATTTCAATTTATATTTCTGTGGTTAGAATCTGTAGATAAACTGTTAATATTGCACTAATGTACTTACAGCTGCAGAACAAGCTGGATCAACACAAGAGATCTGTACGGGGGAGCCTCCTTTGAGACTGAATCCCAGCTCTCCTCCTTGGGGGTGGATGCAAATGGTACGTGGAGCTGTCCATCTCTGCTTGGCTGAGAACACTGTGAGAGGCCCCTGGAGGTAACACCAACATTATGGTTTACTTCATAAATAATCTGTTCTTTTTTTTTTTTTAAACGCTTAAAACTCATGTAGATTTTACTCAGGTTAACTATGAGCTACTTCTATTGAAATGACCCAGTGAAATTTATCCCAAAAGTTTATGATTTCCCCTGCAGTGGACACCCATAATTTGAGACTGTTCAAGTGATACTTAAGGGAGAGGCAAGACCATTTGCCAAGCAAGCTCTAAGGTCTAGCAGTAATCTGTTTTGGAATCATCTTATAGTGAAATATTACATACTCTGAGTCTAACCACCAGTTCCCTTTGTCCACAGGTACACACAGAGGCCCCCAAAAGGCTACCTTTGCAGCAGGACACATCTCACATTCTACACAGATCACTCATATCAGAGTCAATTTGTACTTGCTCACAAAATGACAGTAGTACATTTGCATTAGCATGTTACATACCAGCCTGTGAAAGAAATCTTTAACTTTCACTTTGGAAAACTGAGGAGCACATGCTTCTATCTTATGCTCTGTTTTAGCTGAAACAAAAAGGAAAATGGAATTATCTTTAAGAATTAGTTAAAAGACATTTATTTTTATTTCATTCCAAGCTACAGAGATTTCTTCTAAATTCCTATCAGGCTGTAGAGAAACTTAATTTGGGGGAACCTTTAAGATATCTTAATAGCCTCAAAAATATATTCAGAGCTCACAGAATCGATACAGAAAATGGAAAATATTCCATCCAAAGAAAGCTATGCTAGTTGCCTCTTTCATTTCTTTTTCTTTGCAAAATATTTAAAGCCAGCACTCATTCTTCCCACTGCTTCCAAAGAGAAAGAGCTGGCACATGCTGGACTGAGGTAGGAAAAACTGATACCAGTCAAACTGAGCTAAAAACTTAGACCAATGCAGTTGTTAGTTTTTAAAGCTTCCTCATTTTTTCTCTCTTACAAGATTAATCTCCAAAAAAAGCTGAACTTTAAATGATACCCATTGTTACCTACCCCACAATATGTCCAAGAGACAGAAACACTATAGAGCAGCCATAACAAAACTCATTTATCTGTGACAGAGGAAACTAAGGAACCTGAACTCAAATGTACAGAATAGAACTTGTATTATTTATAGTCTTGTTTATCTTATAGATGTGTGTTATATATGTACATCTAAAATAACAACCAATCCCTGTGTGCATGCATGGCTAGATACCTTTCACTTCTACCTGTATCTACTTACGAAGGATATCTGGAGCCTGGGTTAGACTGAGAAAGTCATCTTCTGTCTCCTGCTGAGCATATTTGAGAAGGGAGCGCTTGTGTGCAGCTGTCAGAACCTCCTGAAGAACATCAATATTTCGAAGCTTTTTGCACAGACCACTGACTCTCAGAGCTTCTTCATGGTGGACAATGGCTCTGCGTAAATGTGCTTTCCCTGAAGTAAATGAGGAACTGCTGGTTGTCCTGCACAGACAAGGTAATTCTTAATTTATATCTAGTAGCTGTTTAAGATTAACAGTTACTTACCTAGTTGTTTTCTCTGAACTTTGTCCTTTAAAACAGCAAGAACCATCAATCCTTCAGGTATATGTTTGTACAGCTGGGACAAGGCTTTCTCCTGCTCATTTTCATCATCACCAGACTGCACTGTAATAATTGATACAGAACACTGAACATTCATTAGGCATCTGGTGCCCTGTGCCTTTAGGTGCATCACTGTGTAGTTACTGTTGCCTTATCTCCAAATGCAGTCAAAAAAACTTAGACCAATGTATACAGATAGGAATCATGTTTTTAGGGCTCTTAGTAGTTTTGTCATCTGCAGTATGCAAGTAACACTTAAGGCACAATACATTGACATGAGTTGGCCAATTCAGTATAAATAATATAATACATAATATATGNGAATACATTGACATGAGTTGGCCAATTCAGTATAAATAATATAATAATACATAATATATAATAATGTATAATAGGTATAATTTATCTATGTAAATACATATATCAATACATAATATAAAGTGTATAAATATTTATTTTGCTTCTGTAAATGTGAAATTACTATACTTTTACATTTTTCTGTATGGCCTCATGTCTGAGCAGGAAAACAGCCACAAATTAACAAATGCTGAACCCCAAAGTGCTTGGGTCTTAGCCTTATTTATAGACCAAATAATAATTGTTTGTTATTTTTATATATCTAAAAAAGGAGAAAATTTATGATTCTTACATTCGTGGTCACACAGAATGGTGGCAATGAAGTAATGTGCCAGAGCTTTGTAATGGTCTGACTTTATTTGTGCCAGTTTAGACCAGGAGTAGGGAATATTCTCTTTCACTGGATCCTGATTCATTGCAGTGTTAACCAGCATATAAACCTCTCCCACCTGAAATAAAGCACAAATTACAAGTATGAAAATTTAACAGTAGTTATTCGAAGCTTGAGTAATCACTTTTATATTCACCCTTAATATAATTTCACATGCATTACATCAAAGAGGGAAAAAAACAAAAGATGGTTAGAAAGGGTTAGAAGTAAGTTTTAGAATTTTAAATTCTCATCTGGTTTTTCCTTTACAAGAAAAGCAAATCAACTTTGTACAAGAATGGGTGCATCAAGTCCATCAATCCATATGGCTTCAGAATTCAATTAAAACATTACCATAAATAATTTTTAAGAATACTTCTCATTAATTTAGTTGGGAAAACATACTAACTATAAAGTAGGTTTGTGCTTTGTTTTTGGAACTGTGGGGTCATATCTAGCCTAAAGTTTGAGTGGTCTATTTAGAACTGGGCTACTATCCTTTATGGAAAGGAAATAAAATAGCCCAGTGAATGCTGCTTTAATGGATCAAACAATTCCATCTGGCACAATCTAAAATCCTTCCCCTGCAGTTGTTAAATCTTACAAGTCAGTCATATACAGGACTTCACAGGCCTGTAGGAAGGGCTTTATCCATTTATCTAATATTGAACCAACTCAATGTATCTGCTACTCTGGATGCCTCAGAGGTCATCTCCTGGTCTTCCTGGCATACCCAATTTTTGAATTCAGTCAAGTATGAACATAGAATCATAGAATAGTTTGGGTTGGAAGGGACCTCAAAGATCATCGAGTTTCAACCCCCCTGCCATAGGCAGGGACACCTCCCACTAGACCAGGCTGCCCAGTGCCCTGTCCAGCCTAGTCTTGAACACCTCCAGAGATGGGGCATCCACATCCTCCCTGGGCAACCTGTTCCAGTATTTCACCCCCCTCACTGTAAAGAATTTCTTTCTTATGTCTAGTCTAAATCTATCCCCCCGTAGACAAGATCTGTACTCTTGAAAAAATAGTATGATCAACAACTTGTAAAGACATTTTGGCAAGTTCATGGCCCAAGTGTTCCTGCATTTTTCTATTAAGTTTTTATTAATTTAAAAAAAGTTAGTCCTAAACTAATGATACTTATATAACATACATAATGATACTTATTTAACCTTCTCACTGTAGCTTGTGAGCTGTCTCTTGTTATTTTTGGTTTCCAAAAACAATTGTTAACAGTTAGGTTTCATCAATTCCCTGAGTAACACAGTAACATCAAGCAGTTATTCCAAAGACTGAATTTTAAGTCTCGTATTTTACCTTGGCAACTTCCTGTGTCATCTTCACTAGTGTGAAAAACTCATTGCGTATTCCAGGAAGCCCAATCTGCTCAAAAACACACTCCTGAGCTTGTGCAAGCATCATTTTTACCAGGACACTCAGCATTGCTGGGCTCATGTCATAACTTGGTGTGTGAGTAAAGGTCTCCTTTAAGTAGTTTAGGACTCCTGAAATTACAAAATGCTTTTGTCAACATACAAACTTAATTCAGACTAAAAGCTGACTTTCCAGTAGTGCTCTATAGCAACATAAAGGGATTTATCAGGTTTTGCTTTGTATTCTCAAACATCTCCAGGCACAGTTCTCAAAATTAGAGTTCAAAGGAACAACAGGATCTGCAAGCTTTGAGGGCAATGCCTTTCGATTTGTTTGTTTGTAACAGACTGACCACAGAGCTGTGCTGTACTGAACTGAATGTGACTTGCATGTGGGAATGGTGGGCTTAGGTTATACACAGGATAAGGACAATAAAGTTATACTGCTATTTAGAGGTGACAGAACTTGTGGATGGAAGGAAAAAAAAAACCCACAAACAAATTTGATTAATAATCTCATTTTCAGATGCTGCTGAGCACACTATGTCACAATAAAAGCTCTGAAACTAAGTTTATTCAATAGGATAAAAGTTAGATCCTGCTCTAGACATTTTATCTACCAACATATTGATTCTACATGTATCCAATTAATAACAAACAGTAACTATAGTGTAAATGTTAAGTAACAGTTTCACAAAGGGAAGCCTAAGCTTCAGCACACACCTCATCCAGCAGGTTTGGCAAGTCCTACAAGTCAATTGCTGCCAGAATTACAAAAGCTTAGCCATAAAACCTCTGCTTTTGAAGTGTCCCAGCTTCTGTAATCTTACTTCTTACCATGAGATTTGGATCTGGGAATGCTGTGCTCCACAGTCCTACTAACAGGTTCTGAGATGTTTCCTTTTCCATGTTACACTTGTGTCTTTTAACTGACTAAAACATCCCTGAACAAACTACAGTTGTGGTCAGCTCTGCCTTTTTGCACCAAAATCCCTACCCCAGGATAACATCAAGCCCTGAGGCTGAAAAGGACTGAAAGTAGAAGGGGGAGAATTTTTATTTTAGATCTCAACATATTTTTGCTTCTGCAGGAAGGATGCAGACCAGGGCTTCACTGAGGATAAACTGGAATGTTTTCCCTTGGGCTGAGAGAACTGGTTAGTGTGTACTCTACCTCCCCTCCCTGACAACATGAGAAGGAGCGTTACGGAGCTGTGCCCAGGTACAATGAAATGCCTCCTGTGCTTTGGGGCCCTGCAAAGGTACTGTGGTAGCAAATGATGCATTTCCATTTGTGAAAAAAAGAAAAAAAAAAGCAGTCACTTTGTTATTTGCTAAATGGAAAGAGCTGCAGCAAAATGAAGAGATTTCTTAAGTGTTGGAAGTTGCTTTTGGATGAAATACATAGGTTGAAAAAGTAAGTGCACCAACAAATGTGTATGTTGTTGATAGCTGTGTATTCAAAAGAGGGGTTTCATGACAATTTAACTCTGAGGGCCTCAGTTTGTAGCTGTGGAAACTACAAGCCACAGGCTGTTAGTGCAAAAATAAATCTCATGGTACTTGTGAATTACATGGGTCGTGCCTTTAAGCATAGCACAGATGACATTCACAAAAAGTGAGGAAATCAACAAAGCAAATGCTTCCATAACATTTTAGTTCAAGGAATAAGATTCCTTTTGTTAGAATCTGTATTTTTCTTCTCTCAGGACAGAGACTGAGTATTTTAACCTGACAGTCTTTGTAATCTCTGGAATACAGTCAACCTTCCACAAACTTCAGATTTCAGAGCACACTGTAAGATTAAGTATGAAGAGACCATATAGAAAACTGGTTTTAAGCCCTTTATCAAGCTTTTAAATTTCCTTGTATGGGGTTTAGTCTAATGTAATACTCCTGAGGTAAAGGCAGCTATGTTGGTGAAATTAATGAATGAACAGGGTTAACGTCAGGGCAATTACTTGGACCTTTGGCCTGCAGTTGATTAATTGTTAACCAGAGTATTCACCGTCTTCATCTGCATGTTCAGACTATGGTTCCAGGTTTTGACCTCATCTCTTTGCTTGAAAGTGAGGAAATCCCTATTCCTCTTTTCTGTATGTAATGCAGTCAGTGGGATATGCAGAAGTCTGCAGGATCTCAGAATGAGATCAGGAATATCTGCATAAAGACCTTCCCAATATTTTTTTAATTTATACCTGCAGCTCTCTGAAAAGCATCAACAGCATTTTCAAGTCCAGCCTGGGTCTGACGATTACATCTTGTTCCAATCTGGGTGTAGAGGGCTCCAATGTTGAACAAAATACTGGCTTTTTCAAGCAAGAGATTCTGCTGACACACTGGGACACCTGTGAAGGATACATACCTGGGGGAACAAGTAGTAGAAGAAATGTTAAGATTAGCACAGTCCTTTGAAGTTAAAAAAAAACCAAAATTTTAACAACAGATTGATAAAAAATTGTTCTGCTACACTGAAAATGAAGGTAAACAGAAACACCATAATATACTCTGAGGACAATCTAAATGCTGCAAGCCAGAGAATAGTTTGAGGCTCACTTTTCAGCGTTATAGATTGAATTTAAACAAATTCCAACACCAGAGGCTGAGAGTATATACAGGGGCAATATCTGTAGGTACTGCTGTTCTCAGATTTTGCCAAAGATCAGCAAATGGCATGATAAAATCCTCTGTACTTTCATGCACCAGGGTTCAGAGTCAGGAAACAGGTATCCAAAATTAACTTCCTCTCTTTTTGTTTTATGCTAACCTGTAGCCCAATGGCTTCACTCCAAGTATGAGATTCAGATTTAACAATAAAAAATAACTGACAGCACTGACAGGGAGGATTGTGGGGAAGTATAACACAGACAGGCTCAGTTTCAACAGAAGGCAGTTAATGATTAACAGTGTTAAAAAAAAAAGTAAGACCAGACAAACATGAACTACACACTTACCATGTAAATAAAACTTTCATGTATCTGGTGGGTGGGAAAAATCTGTTTTCTACATAACCAAGTTGAAGGAAATAGCTTATCAACATCTCAATGCCAGCTTCATCTCGGCTGGGTGTGCGGCAGGCCTGGAAATAAGGTGTATTCTCCAGTTAGAGGATGAATCCTGAAACACCAGGGATAAAGCTCTGCTTCTTTTGGACTTCTGTGGATCACAGAAGTATGTGGAATCTAAGAAGTGTGGGCTTGAGGCTGTATGGATGCATTCCAAATAAGAGCTTTTCAGCTGCACAGTAAAACAACACAACCTTTAAGGATCCAAAGAGGATCCATTTGGCAAATCTCCGAGTTCAATAAATAAAGATTGTTGGTATAATACAGGAAACAAGCAACAGTTAGAAATAACCACCATTCTAACTCAATATATTGCCAGATGGAATTAATTTCAGCACTCTTCCTGCTAAATTTTAAATTACTTAAAAAGTAGGCAAGACAAATCTTAGTTTTACAAGATCTAAAATGTGTGTTAGTGACTTGGTCACTTTGTGTAACTTCATACTTGTTCTTAACTCAAGCTGTAAAGTTCTTAGACAATGGAGAGTCATGTTCCATATCTCAGAAATTAAGTTGATTCAAATATAATAAATATTAAATAATAATGGCATATTCTGATTCCATGCAGACCTTTATAACTGGCAACTGTAGATAAAAAGGCCTCAGGGTATGTTGTACTTGAACTTACTTGTCTCAGATCCATGAGATCTGCTATTTCATCTTCATACTCGGAACCATCTTCACTATAATGTTCTAGAATAAAATCCTAAAAATAAGCAGTAAAAAGTTGTAATATCTACAGTTAACCTGTTTGGTTTTTATGCAGTTGCAAAAAGGTATGAGATTGAGCCAGCTGTGATTTGTGTGGTGTCTACTCCCTTCTTGTCCACAGTAATGAGGAGCAAAGTGACCACAAAAGACAACAAAAGTAATAATTTGATTGTAGAAAAGACAAGAAAATGAATTCTGGTGCAAAGGAGCCAAACAAATTTTGCATCAATTTTAGTGGATTTTAAAACAGCAGCACTTTGTGATTTAGAAGAGGACAAATGAACCCTTTTAGCTAAAATAACAAAGGAATCAAGTGACTGTACAAACTTGTTAACAGCAAGAGTCTGCCAAACTCTTGTCAGCTGTATTAGAGCCATTCCACTTAAATTAACAAAGCTGTGGGGGCATAAAGTCACACCATAATCTGGCCATGGAGATTAACCTTCAGAAATAAAAGCAGAGGCAAAGGCTAAGGTGATGTCATGAGATAAAATCTGTATTGCACAATTGAGTAGTCCAAAAACCACAGAAAGTGGCTCAATGACCAGCAAAGCCCATCAGCCAGCAAACAGGCACTGGGAATACTGCAGCACTGGGAGAGCATCACTGCACTGTGCTGAGTAAAACCTTTATTACTACTTCTCATGATCAGCAGTAATCAATGGTCTCACTGGAACCAAAACAATGTAGTACAACGAAACCACAGAATAAAAATTCCTTCTATCTCCAAAGTGGGATTTATCATCATCTGACTTCATGTCCTAGTTAGATATGAGCAGTGACTCAAATAATTGTTGGGTAATTTTTACCATGTTCTGGTGTCAGTTTTAGGATATATGAAACAAGTAACAATTTGTACTCAAAATACTTCAAATAGTTATTTCCATTAACTATTCATTTTGAAATATGTTTCTGAATCTTACCTTGAGGGGGAGAGTAAAGTCTACCTCTTTGGTTTCTTTCAGGCCAAGTGGTACCAAGGGAATGCTGAAAGTCTCTCTATGACCAAAAATCAAAAATATTTCTGAATGTTCGTTTCTTGTTTGTCTATTGGTAATGACTTTTGTTTCATTTTATGCCAGTAAGTTAGTATGCTGATGAGTGTTCAGGTAAAAGGTA